>CM051456.1:66324293-66340143 GCA_028274465.1 Plantago ovata
TTACTTCCTTATGGGGAAACTAAGTTTCTATTGCCGCTACTAACTAGATTAGTTGTTTATTCATTCATTCATCGACTTTCTATTGATTTGAGTAGATGAAAGATACAATCCCAAGTAACGAATGAGTTGTATGTCTTTTGTTCGTCTAGAACAAAAACTAGATCACTAGATTAGTTAGAACTAACTTCAAGTACTGTAGTTCTATACACAATCGAATAAGAAGCACCCTTAATTACTTATAGCGAAAATTAAAGAATCCATCGAAAATAACCTTTCTATTGCCCTTACTAAAGAGATTAGTTGTTTATTGATTCATCCATCTACTTTCTAGTGCTTTGAGTAGATGAAAGATACAATCCCGAGTAACGAATGTCACGCCCCAAAACCAAAATACGATTTTTAAAGATTTTCAGAAGACGCGACCGACCGTGTATCGTAAGATGGTCTTACGCCAACACGAAGTCTCAACAAAACATAAGCATAAATTTACGGAAACATAAACTTTTAAAAAGAAACTGTGTCCAAGAGTAAATATCAGAGCAAACTAAATCCCAAGACAACAGTCCTCGAAACTAGCTACAAGTCTCTAGCTTAAACAAACTAAAAGCCAGGTCTAAACAAAAGAAATCCTACAAAGAACAATAACTCGAGAACTCCCAAGCAAACTCTAACACTGCTCACCCTGCTGATCGTCTGTAAAAAAAAAAGGAGTAAGGGGTGAGCTACAAACTCAGTAAGAGAATATTCTGGCACCTCCACTCGGATCAAGTAATGCTTCAAAATCATACATATATATATACAATAATATCACACGTAACAAAAGATGCATGGAAAACGTAACGAAATATTTCGGCTCAACAGGCATGTACCTATGGCCACTAGTATAAGTCCGGTGGCACAGAGGTCGGCTTTACATAACAGAACAAAACAAAGTACCCTACCAAAGGGCATAACAGAAAGGCCTAGCACGACAAAATTCCCCGAAGGGTACAGAACGGTTCACAGGCACATCTGGAGCTCAAACATAACATTAGTCCATGCACTAGACAAAAACGATTTACATTCATCACATGCAAAATTTCGAAACATATAATTTGGGTAACACACTTGATCCTTATTTTCCTACAATATCAAGCCCCATAACTTGATATAATAGTTTTTATGAAAATCATTCACAATACTTGAATATACAGTAAATCATACTTTTTATAGGTAATAATAGTACTGAAATTATAAGCTTTGGTGTCAGAATATCCCCTTACCTTAACTAAACCGTAAGCTCCAAAACTCACAAGCTGCTAACCCGACCTAAGTACCTAACCAAACAGAGGAGAGTAGTATAAATACTACGCGAAATCTAGACTAGCAGCTGAACTTAAACAGAGCAAAGTAAATAAATGGGGACAAGGGGACAAGAGATGGTGCATCACTGCATCAACGATGACATCATCTCAAGAACAAACAAAATCAAAGGTGCAGCAGAGCATACGGAAATTGAAAGGGAAGGAATTGAGTTGGGTAAATTGCACTATGATCCCCAAAATTGACCAATGACAACATGACAAGAATCAATTCACGGGACCCAACAATTCTAAACCTCTTATGCTGAAACAGAAACGTAAATATGATACAAATACTGACAAAGTAACAGAGGGGAGAGAGATGATGTTTTCGGCCAATGACGGGAGAAGAAGGCATAAAAATAATTTTACAATGAGGGCTTAAAAGAATAAAGAAATTCATCACCAACCTTGATCGAGATGAAAAGGACGGTACAGTTACGAGCAGCAAACAAGCCAAATAAATTCTGAAAAGTGACCAGAACAGTACCGAGTGAATTAACGTATTTCACTGATTTAAACAACTGATTGAAGCAAACGAAGGATGAGCCCTTACCAGAAAAATTGAGAACGGCGCTGAGGGAGAGAAAGATACGAAACCTAGCTTTCTTCTGTGTTTAACGTAGTATCTGAAGAATATAAATAATAAGTCAGAAAAGTCTAAATAGGAAATTTACTTAATTCCCACTCCTTTTCTTATTTGACTTATTAAACCCACTTCTTTTAATATTCTACTTAATAATACCTTTTTTAATAAATAGAGTATTAAATAAGCAAAATAAATTTCTGGGGTTTTACATCCTTCTCCCCTTAAAATAAGTTTCGTCCTCGAAACTTGAAATAAAATAAAATACATACCTTCATTTTCGAACAGCTGAGGGTATGACTTTCTCATTTCCTCTTCCAACTCCCAAGTAGCTTCCTTAGGTGAGTGATTTGACCACTGAACCTTCACGAAAGGTATCGAACGTCGTCTCAACTCTTGCACCTTACGATCAAGTATACCAATTGGAACCTCTTCGTAGGATAAATCCTCTCGAACTTCTAGAGGTTCATAACTCAAGACATGAGTAGGGTCAGGTACATATTTCCTCAACAATGATACGTGGAAAACATTATGCACACGTGATAGGTCCGGTGGTAATGCCAAACGATAAGCCACTTCACCAACTCTATCAAGAATTTCAAATGGTCCGATATAACGAGGGCTCAACTTCCCACGTTTTCCAAAACGCATCACACCCTTCCATGGAGAAATTTTCAAATGAACTGAATCACCAACATCAAACTCCAAATGTCTTCTTTTCAAATCCGCCCAACTTTTCTGTCGATTTTGAGCCACTTCGAGCCTTTTCTTTATTATCGGTATCTTTTCTTCGGCAATTCTTGCCAACTCCGGACCCAATAATCTCTTCTCACCAATGTCATCCCAATGTATCGGAGATCTACACTTCCTCCCATATAAAGCTTCATACGGTGCCATGCCGATGCTACTTTGATAGCTATTGTTGTAAGCAAACTCCACTAACTTCAGATTATCACCCCAACTTCCTTTGAAGTCCATAACACAAGCTCTCAACATATCCTCCAAAATCTGAATTGTTCTTTCTGACTGTCCATCTGTCTGCGGATGAAAAGCCGTACTAAACTTCAACTGTGTTTCGAGAGCAGACTGTAAACTCTTCCAAAACTGAGAAGCAAACCTTGGATCACGATCAGAAATTATGCTCACTGGAACTCCATGAAGGCACACTATATGTTTCACATACTTCTTCGCTAGCTTATCCAGTGGTGTCGTCTTCTTTATCGGTAAGAAATGAGCTGATTTGGTAAGTCTATCCACAATCACCCATACAGAATCATGTCTCTTCCTCGGTGTAGGAGGTAAACCAGTAACAAAATCCATGGTTATGTGTTCCCACTTCCACTCAGGAATTTCCAAGTTCTGTAATGTACCAGCAACTCGTTGATGTTCTATCTTGACTTGCTGACAAGTGATGCATCTTGCAACAAAATCTGCTATATCACGCTTCATGCCCTTCCACCAGAAATGTTTTATCATGTCTCGGTACATCTTAGTGCTGCCGGGATGTACTGAAATCGAGACTTATGAGCATCTGTTAGAATCTCTTCCTTCAGTTCAACGTTCGATGGAACACATATTCTGTTTCCGTACCTCAACGATCCGTCTCCATGGATCCCAAACCTGGGGTATAGATCTTTCCCCACACCATCAATAATCTTAACCAACTCCGGATCAGATTTTTGTGCTTCCTTAATGCGATCAATCAACATCGGCTGAGCAATAAGGCTAGCAATCATGCTCCCATGACCATTGGTAACCACCTCGATTTCAAGGTTCTCCAACTCTTCCTGAATCTTTCGCTGTGTAGTCAACAAGGATGCAATCACCGGAGCTTTTCTGCTAAGTGCGTCAGCGACGACATTAGCTTTACCGGGATGGTAATTAATACCCACATCATAATCTTTGAGTAGCTCTAACCACCTTCGTTGCCTCATGTTCAACTCTTTTTGCGTAAACAAATACTTGAGGCTCTTATGGTCAGTATATATCTCACATCGCACACCATACAAATAATGTCGCCATATCTTCAAGGCAAAGATCACCGCTGCCAATTCCAAATCATGAGTAGGGTAATTTCGTTCATACGGCTTCAACTGTCGAGAGGCATAAGCTATCACCTTCTCCTTCTGCATCAAGACACACCCTAAACCATTTTTCGAAGCATCACTGTAGATAATATAGTCATCGACTTCGTTAGGTAAAGCCAAAACCGGCGCAGAGATCAAACGATTCTTCAGCTCTTCGAAACTCTTGGCGCACTCATCAGACCACTCAAACTTGACTCCTTTCTGAGTCAACCGAGTCAAGGGCAAGGATAATAGGGAGAATCCTTCAACAAACTTCCTGTAATAACCGGCAAAACCGAGAAAACTCCTTACTTCAGTCACATTGGTTGGACGAGGCCAACTCGTCACGGCTTCCACCTTAGACGGATCAACAGAAATTCCTTCACTCGATACGACATGGCCCAGAAATGCAACACTATCCAACCAGAACTCGCACTTACTGAATTTCGCAAACAACTGCTCTTCTCTCAGTCTTTCCATTACCAACCTCAAGTGTTCTGCATGTCCTTCCTCACTCTTCGAATAAATCAAAATGTCATCGATAAAGACCACCACAAACTGGTCTAAGTACTGCTTGAACACCGTATTCATCAAGTCCATAAAGGCTGCAGGAGCATTGGTTAGACCAAAAGGCATAACAACAAATTCGTAGTGGCCATACCTCGTGCGAAAAGCTGACTTAGGCACATCTCCAGCCTTAATCTTCAACTGGTGGTAGCCTGATCTCAAGTCGATCTTCGAGAAAACCTTAGCACCACGCAACTGGTCAAACAGATCATCTATCCTCGGAAGAGGATACCTATTCTTCACGGTAACTTTGTTCAGCTCCCGATAGTCGATACAAAGGCGCATACTTCCATCCTTCTTTTTCACAAATAACACCGGGGCTCCCCACGGAGATACACTCGGTCGAATAAAACCCTTGTCGAGTAACTCCTGAAGTTGAACTTTAAGTTCTCGCAACTCTGCGGGTGCCATTCTATACGGTGCCTTCGAAATCGGTTCAGTACCCGGGGCAAGTTTAATCTCAAACTCAATATTTCTATCCGGGGGTACACCCGGTAAATCTTCGGGAAACACATCAGGATACTCTTTAATGATCGGAATATCATCAAGCTCTAAACTTTTCTTCCGGGAATCAATTGCATAAGCTAAAAAGCCGGTACAACCCTGTCTCAAAGCTTTTCGAGCTTGCACAGCTGAAATTATCGGCACACAAGACTTTTGAGTAGACACATCTCCCTGGAACATTGCTTCCGACTGTCCTGGAACTTGGAAATAGATCCTCTTCTCGAAACAATCTATCTTAGCATGGTAATTCGATAACCAGTCCATCCCCAGAATTACATCAAAGTCTAACATATCGAGCACTACTAAATCGGCACTAAACTCTTTCTCACCTATGCGAACTATGCACTCTTTACAATAGTCATCACATACGACATTCTTTTTCACAGGGGTAGTTACATGCATAGAATCCACAAGTTTAGAAAGCAAAAAGTTCTTTGACTGGACAAACTTTCTGGAAATAAACGAATGAGAAGCACCAGAATCAAATAACACATAAGCCTCAGCAGAATTAACTAAAAGAGTACCTGTAACAACGTCGGTACTAGCATTAGCATCGCCTTGGGTGATCGTGAAAACCCTCCCATTGCTTTTCCCTTTGTTTGGTGTTCGACCCCCAGGTGCTACTGCAGACTGCTGCCCTTGGTCATTTTTTGGACAGTCCCTAATCTGGTGACGCGTATCACCACAACGAAAGCAACCACGTGTCTTCCAGCGACACTCCCCAGGATGATTCCTCTGACAGTTCTGACAAAACTTCGATACAAAACGAGCCCCATCTCCTTTAGCCACTTTGTTGCCACCTGAGTTGTTGCCTCTGCGAAACTGATCATGCGGCCTCTTCAAATCCCTCTTCGGTGGTAGATTCTTTGGAAGTGCCCTCTCCACAACCTTTGCACGCTCCACAGCATCAACCAGAGACTTATCCATGTGAGGGACCACACTCATACGAATATCCTCCCTCAAACAATTGCAGAATAAAGTGACTTTGCTGCTTTCGGACGCCATGTAAGCTGGGGAGAAACGTCCCAACTCATGGAACTTATCCACCAAATCCAAAACACTCATATCCCCCTGTTTCAGGTTAAGGAACTGCAACTGCAACTCTAACTTCGTGGACTCGGGAAAGTACTGCTGAAGAAAAAGTTCTTTGAAGCGCACCCAGGTCATCGGGTTCGCGGCACTCTCCTGGGTAATCTTCGTCGCATCCCACCAGAACTTAGCATTCCCAGCTAAATGAGGGACAGTGACCCTCAACCAAACTTCCTCTGGAAACTCCAATGCCCGAAACCTCTCTTCAATTCCAGTGATCCATTTTTCAGCCTTAAGTGGATCCGAACCACCCTCAAACTCCGGATAGTGAGTCCTCTGAAACCTCTCAAAGCATGAAACCGAGGACTGTCTCGGTGCCAACAACTGTTGTTGCTGCTCCAACAAGGTTGCCACCGCATTCAGTGCTCTAGCAGCATCATCCTGCTGCGGAGGAGGTGATGGAGATCGATACATCGCTTCCGGGTTCTCACGCTCGTCTCCATGGCGACCACCAGTCCGACCTCCGTTGCCTCCACCTCTTCCTCTTTTCTTACGACCAGCCATTTTCGCACTGTTGCAGAGTTAACCAAAGGATTAAGAACGAAACGCAAAGGTCCTAACAAATCATAGGCAAACTCCTAAACTAAACTTTCAAGATCAAGTCCTAAGGAGGTCTAGACACCCAAAAGATTCAAACCTGGCTCTGATACCACTTTTGTCACGCCCCAAAACCAAAATACGATTTTTAAAGATTTTCAGAAGACGCGACCGACCGTGTATCGTAAGATGGTCTTACGCCAACACGAAGTCTCAACAAAACATAAGCATAAATTTACGGAAACATAAACTTTTAAAAAGAAACTGTGTCCAAGAGTAAATATCAGAGCAAACTAAATCCCAAGACAACAGTCCTCGAAACTAGCTACAAGTCTCTAGCTTAAACAAACTAAAAGCCAGGTCTAAACAAAAAGAAATCCTACAAAGAACAATAACTCGAGAACTCCCAAGCAAACTCTAACACTGCTCACCCTGCTGATCGTCTGTAAAAAAAAAGGAGTAAGGGGTGAGCTACAAACTCAGTAAGAGAATATTCTGGCACCTCCACTCGGATCAAGTAATGCTTCAAAATCATACATATATATATACAATAATATCACACGTAACAAAAGATGCATGGAAAACGTAACGAAATATTTCGGCTCAACAGGCATGTACCTATGGCCACTAGTATAAGTCCGGTGGCACAGAGGTCGGCTTTACATAACAGAACAAACAAAGTACCCTACCAAAGGGCATAACAGAAAGGCCTAGCACGACAAAATTCCCCGAAGGGTACAGAACGGTTCACAGGCACATCTGGAGCTCAAACATAACATTAGTCCATGCACTAGACAAAAACGATTTACATTCATCACATGCAAAATTTCGAAACATATAATTTGGGTAACACACTTGATCCTTATTTTCCTACAATATCAAGCCCCATAACTTGATATAATAGTTTTATGAAAATCATTCACAATACTTGAATATACAGTAAATCATACTTTTTATAGGTAATAATAGTACTGAAATTATAAGCTTTGGTGTCAGAATATCCCCTTACCTTAACTAAACCGTAAGCTCCAAAACTCACAAGCTGCTAACCCGACCTAAGTACCTAACCAAACAGAGGAGAGTAGTATAAATACTACGCGAAATCTAGACTAGCAGCTGAACTTAAACAGAGCAAAGTAAATAAATGGGGACAAGGGGACAAGAGATGGTGCATCACTGCATCAACGATGACATCATCTCAAGAACAAACAAAATCAAAGGTGCAGCAGAGCATACGGAAATTGAAAGGGAAGGAATTGAGTTGGGTAAATTGCACTATGATCCCCAAAATTGACCAATGACAACATGACAAGAATCAATTCACGGGACCCAACAATTCTAAACCTCTTATGCTGAAACAGAAACGTAAATATGATACAAATACTGACAAAGTAACAGAGGGGAGAGAGATGATGTTTTCGGCCAATGACGGGAGAAGAAGGCATAAAAATAATTTTACAATGAGGGCTTAAAAGAATAAAGAAATTCATCACCAACCTTGATCGAGATGAAAAGGACGGTACAGTTACGAGCAGCAAACAAGCCAAATAAATTCTGAAAAGTGACCAGAACAGTACCGAGTGAATTAACGTATTTCACTGATTTAAACAACTGATTGAAGCAAACGAAGGATGAGCCCTTACCAGAAAAATTGAGAACGGCGCTGAGGGAGAGAAAGATACGAAACCTAGCTTTCTTCTGTGTTTAACGTAGTATCTGAAGAATATAAATAATAAGTCAGAAAAGTCTAAATAGGAAATTTACTTAATTCCCACTCCTTTTCTTATTTGACTTATTAAACCCACTTCTTTTAATATTCTACTTAATAATACCTTTTTTAATAAATAGAGTATTAAATAAGCAAAATAAATTTCTGGGGTTTTACAACGAATGAGTTGTATGTCTTACGTTTGTCTAGAATAACAAATAGATCACTAGATTAGTTAGAACTAACTACAAGTACTACAGTTGTATACACAATCGAATAAGAAGCTCCCTTACTTCCTTATCGGCAATGTTAAAGAATACATTTAAACTAACCTTTCTATTTCCGATACTAACTAGATTAGTTGTTTATTGATTCATTCATCCAATTTCTATTAATTTGAGAAAATGAATGATACAATCCCAACTAACGAATGAGTTGTATGTCTTCCGTTTGTCTAGAACAACAACAAGATCACTAGATTAGTTAGAATTAACTTTAAGTACTAGAGTTGTATACCCAATCGAATAAGAAGCTTTCTTACTTTCTTATGGGGAAAGTTAAGGAATCGATTGAGACTAAACTTTCTATTGACGCTACTAACTAGATTAGTTGTTTATTGATTCATTCATCCACTTTCTATTGCTTTGACGAGATGAAAGATACAATCCCAAGTAACGAATGAGTTGTATGTCTTCCGTTTGTCTAGAACAACAACTAGATCTCTAGATTAGTTAGAACTAACTACAAGTACTAGAGTTCTATACACAATCGACTAAGAAGCTTTCTTACTTTCTTATGGGGAAAGTTAAGGAATCAATTGAGACTAACCTTTCTATTGTCGCTACTAACTAGATTAGTTGTTTATTGATTCATTCATCCACTTTCTATTGTTTGAGTAGATGAAAGATACACTGCCATGTAACGCATGAGTTGTATGTCTTCCCGTTGTCTAGAACAACAACTAGATCACTAGATTAGTTAGAACTAACTTCAACTACCAGAGTTGTATACAAAATCGAATAAGAAGCACCCTTACTCTTTTTTAAATAACCGCGCTTGTATTAAAAATAACAGAATGTCAGAGACCAATCTACAGCCCACATGCGGACGTAGATGCAAACAAGAATACAAAGACAAATCTAATGTACACAGAAACTAACCCAGGAAAAGAAATTCCTGGTTGCAACCACGGGCCTCGTTAAAACCCATCCATAGAAAAACCCAGTGGGAAAAACCTACAGATGGGAAAGAGTGCCTGAGTGTTAGTGCTGCATGAAACGAAAATAAGGCTGCCCAGAAGCATCTCTGAGCACCTGATCCACAATACAATCAATTTGATGAGGCCAATAACCATCGGTATGGTGATTAGAAAGAGTATCTGCTACTGCATTGCCTTCCCTATAGATATGCGTGATCTTGAAGTCAAAAAGTCCCAACAGCGCGAGAACCCTCAACCAACGATTTCGAAACTGCCAGGGAACATTGTTGGAGCGAGTGAGCAAAAGGCCTTCGACATAGGCTGAATCTGTCTCAAGCCAAAGCTTATTCCAGCCGTGTAAAACCGCAATCTCAATGGCATACATCACGGCTGCCAACTCGGCTTCAAAAGCAAAAAGATGACCCAAATGTTGCACAAAACAACCCCTCACCACACCGAAGGCATCCCTAAAAACCCCAGCTGCAATAGCATCGCCCGGAGCACCTTTAGCACTACCATCGGTGTTGCATTTAATCCATCCACTTGAACGCGGAATCCAGTGAACCTCTTTAATCACGGGAGGAGGTCTAGAGCAACCTGTAATGCCAAAAGTATACAAAGTCATAAGATCATCCACAGAATTATACATCGTACCTTTTAGAAGGTTGCCTTGCTCATGAACCGTGCGCAATAGCCTATGGAGAACGGAGGAAATAGAGAACTGCTTGTTCTCAAAAATCCAGCGGTTGCGAGTAGACCATAAAATCCACACCAAGGTAACAAACACTAGTCTCCATAGAGCAGAAACCTGTGTACTGAATCGTCTGGCCATCGCAAATAACACCAACTCATGGAACCCATTAAAATCTGGCATAGTCAAATGAAAAATATCAAATATACGCAACCAAATAGTATGTGTAAATGTACATCTCACCAACATGTGGTCCATATCCTCTTCATTAGACATGTAGAAAATACAAATCGAAGGTCCCATAAACCCAATAGTGCGAAGATTATCAAGGGTAGGGAGCTTGTTGTGGATAGCTTTCCAAGTAGTGATAGAACGTCGAGGAGGAATGTAAGAGGACCAAATCCAGTCTCCCCAATTAACCGTAGGGAAGGATGGGCGTAGATGCTGATAGAAAATTGCACTAGAAGTAGTGCCATCTCTAGAAGAAGTCCAGATTCTTGTGTCCTCCCCAGCAGGAGCTAACTGGTAATTGAAGATATCATAAGCAACCTCCGGATATGCCGCAACAAATTCTGGAATGAGATCCCAGCTATCATTCGTCACATAGTCAGAGATGGCGAAATCAAAATGATGCCTAAGATGAGTAGGGATCTCAATTCTATCCGCAATGCAGTAACCCAGCCAATTATCAAGCCAAAAGCGAATCTGAGAGTTGCTCCCAACCAACCAACGAGACCCATTGATAAGAGCAGGATAGCTATCCTTAAACCAAACCAATCGAAGAACGAACATAACTCCGTAATTGACCATGGGAGAAAAAGCGATCAAGCAAAATACTCATATAGGGCGCCTTTTGATTCAAAACATCCCAGGTAAACCGAGAGAGGAATGAATTATTGGCAGCGACCATTGAGCGAAGACCCAAACCCCCTTCACCCTTAGGCGCACAACAACGCTTCCAAGAGACCCGAATGGTGCCAATCTTGAGAATATCACCCGTGAAGACAAAGTTCCGCATTCTACTTTCTACAAAGCGAAGAAGATACTTTGTCTATCTATAAACCATCATTGAATGAACAAACGCACCTTGAATAACAGAGTGCACAAGACATATACGGCCTGCCATAGACAAAGAAGAACCTTTCCATCTAGCAAATTTGGCTATAATCCCATCCGCAATACCCTGTAAATGGCGCCTTCTTGGAACACCCACAAAAAGCGGAACACCAAGGTACGAGAAAGGTAAGGAACCTGTTCCAATGCCAAGAATGCGACCCAAACGGCGAGTGCGAGCTGGCGTAATACAAGAACTAAAGTAAACCCGAGATTTGGCAGGGTTGTAGCTTTGTCCGGACCAATCCTTATAGCATCTAAGTATCTTCAATAAAGTCCTGCAGTTCGACGTTGAAGCTCTGCAAAAAACAATTACATCATCGGCGTAAAGTAAATGTGAGGGGAAAGTAATGTACCGAGAAATAAAGGAGACAACTCCCCTATAGAGGCCGAATGAGTGAGTAATCGACTGAAGATCTCTTCGGCCAAACAGAAAAGTAACGGTGATAGAGGATCTCCTTGACGAACCCCTTAAGAGCAACTGAAATAGCCTTCCGGTGCACCATTGATCAGAACAGAAAGTCTAGCAGATTGAAGAATGAATCGCACCCAAGCTATAAAGGAGTCTGAAAAATTCATAATCCGTAACACCTCAAGCAGAAAATCCCAGTTTAAAGTATCGAAAGCCTTACGAATATCGATCTTAATAACCATGTTCCCATCCATACAACGGAGACCCAAACTATTGACACCTTCAGACGCCAAAGCAATGCAGTCATGAATTCTTCTCCCAGGAATAAACCCAACTGATGATAAGAAAGCAAATTCGAAAGAATAGATCCTAGCCGATCATAGAGGATCTTTGCAATGATCTTATACAGAAAATTACCCAAAACAATTGGCCTAAAATCCTCAATACGTGTGGCATCCTTAAGCTTGGGAATTAGTGTAACAAAACTGGCATTGAAACCCGAGGGAAACTCACCATGAATAAAGAACGATCGAACAGCGTTGGCAACATCCTCACCAACAATATGCCACATGCGTGATAGAATTTACCTCCAAAACCATCCGGGCCAGGCGGACTGTCTGGATTCGTACCAAAGACCACATGTTTAATCTCGTCAGCGGTTGGAGTGCGAGTAAGATCCCGATTCTGCTCATCCGACACCAAATTGGAGATTAAGGACTCCATTCCATGGAAGGAACGCGCTACAGATACATCTTGCCAAAAAGACCTTCATAGTAACTTACAACATGATCTCGAATCAAGTTCGATCTCCGGTTGGCTCATCATTAATTAGTAAAGATGCTATGCCACCATGACCTTTAGTTACCTTCAAGCTCCTGTGGAAAAAAGCCGTATTACGATCACCATCCTGTAACCACGAGGACCTGCTCTTCAGCCGTAAAAAAGTAGCCTCCTGATCCAGAATACTATTATAATGCTCAAGTGCCTCTTTCTCCTGAATGTGTAGCGAATCAATTGGCCCTGAATCAAGCTAACTCCCCTTGCACCTCTTCAATACGCGCCTGAGCTGCTGACAATTTTGCTGAAAGATGACCAAAAACCTCCACATTCCAAAAACGAAGGCAGCACTTTAGACGCTTGAGCTTACCCATCACAACCGCGCAAGCCCCTGAAGCCGAGAGTGGAGCAGTCCAGGATGCACGGACCAATTCTTCAAACGCTTTATGACTTAGCCACATGTTTTGGAACCTGAAAGGTCGTGGCAAGCGTAGATGTCCAGAGGAGCAACTGACTAGAAGCGGACTATGATCTGAGCAATTACGAATCCCGACATGATAAGATACCGCTCCCAGATATCCATGAAAGAGTTAGTAGCCAAAACTCTATCAATTCTGGATACCATATAACCGTGAGTGAAGTGATGATTTGACCAAGTGAAAAAACATCCAGAACTAGCCGGTTCCAGCAGATTCCCATTATTGATAAAATCAGTAAACTCTTGTATCTCAATGCGGGCCGGGGAAGAACCATTTGAGCGTTCATGAGCCCCTAAAACCGAATTGAAATCACCTACAAGTAAAAGAGGCAAACTTGGTAGTGATTGAATATCATTCCAAAGAACACGACGTCTAATGTAATCATTATCAGCATGAATGAAAGCAATTAGAAAAGTGTGATGGAGGAATACAACCTGAATGACAATCATCTGCGAAGAGGAGAATATCATCGTAGAAGTATCCAAAGAAGAATGCTCCAGAACCCAAATGTTGGCAAGAATCCGGAAGACGTATGAAAGCCAGCCAGCCGATACCCAAGAGAGTTCCAGTAAGAAGAGTGACTCCATTCAAAAGGGACTTTTGGCTCCGCTATTGCTAACCACTGAGGGTGAGATGTGATACAATGCTTTCGAAGCATATTTTGGGATGGCGAGTTGCCAATGCCCCGAATATTCCAAAAAAGAACATTCATTGAGAAACAGTGGATGTTGTAACGGTCAAATCTGACCGTGAATTGACCTCTAAGGAAGCAGCCTCCTGATTTTCTTCTTCAGATAACTCGAACCAGGAACGTTTAGATGCGATAGCATTTTCTCTTTGTGACCAGGCCTCTGTCCTTAACGAGCTCAATGGAGTCTTGAACATCCCCAGCCTCTAATAGAGGAACAAGTGTTGCATTGTCACCACCACCGGATGAGGCAGAAATAGAAGAGCCTCCAGGAGCAGGTAGAGTAGAGCTTGAGTTCTCCAAATCCCGAAGCGGACCATACTTATTGACACGAGCAGGAATAACTTTGGACAGAAAGGAGTTACCATGGGACCGGCTGTCAAAGAACTAGAACCCTTACTGACATTACGCCTTGGTAAAAGTCGATTCATTTTTGGTGAGACAACCTGGTACCCCTCCGTATCCTCTTGTTGAACTGAGATAGACTGCTCAGGAGGAAGGGATTCTGTCAAACCCTCAGACGGACCCAAAGATTTAGGATTAACTGAACAACCGGGATCGTTCTAGAATTTGCTGTAGGCGAACTAGCCGGAGTAACACATTGCAGCACCCCTTCCGTATGCTTGAGCTCATCATGTGCTGGAGCACTTTTGGAAGAACGTTGTGCTCCATCCACCGCAAGCTCCTCATGTTGAGCCGAAACAGCAACCATGGTCTCTGGTTGCGCAATATTGTTCTCAATTTGCTGTTCGTTGCTTGGATCCAAAGTGCGCTGACCTGGACGCGTTTCTTGGCGAGGGACCTGGTGTGCAGCACGTCGATTGGCGTCCCTACCAACATCACGAGAGTTAAGTCCTCCGGCCCCTGGACTCGTGAACAAGCAGCAGTCATATGTCCAAGAGCCATGCAATGAGTGCAAAACGCGGGACAATCTTCGTAGACATCTCCACTCTGATTGTAGCTGTGGAAGTTTCCCAATAACACATACGTATCCAATAGGTTTGAAAAATCAACCTCCACCAACACCTTCACATATGTTCCAAAGCATCTATCCAAAGATTCGTATCAATACGTATTGGGCGACCAAATGCAGCAGCAAGACTAAGAATTATTGATCGATGCAGATATTCATAACCAAGACCAAATAAACGAATCCAAACTTTAGCTAGAGTAGTAGCAGCCTTGCCAGGGTCGAAATTTGGCACCCAAGGTTGCATATACAGTGTACCCAAATTGAGTTTAAAGGAACTAAAATCCAGAATCTCGTTCCTTTGTTCTTCCGTAGCAAACTGAAAGATATAAAATCCATGCCCAATTGCAAGCCTTCGACAATCTGTAATCTTCCAAAGAGCGTGTAACGCCTGCTTCAAATCATGATATTTCCATGGAACAGATCCTTTTGGCATCATGAGGCGACCAATACATGCAAAACGAGAGCAGGTATCAACCCTCGATTGTAAGAATTATCGTCCAAAGAAACAGAAACGATATTACCCTGATCGAACCGGCATAAACTTTGTCCATCAAGGACCCAAGAAGGTCGGTTCGTTCCCGTGTTGGGTGGTGTGGCAGGACCCTCCGCCGCAGTACGGTGGTGGTGAGCCATATCTTGCAAACCTGCAAAACTGTAACAGAATCGGAAAATATAAAGTATACGAAATCGGAAAATACGTACAGGCGCGTCCGTGTGCAAAACGAGAAAACTTGGTATGGATGGATAGCCCTTGAATAGGGAATAGAATGGAGCGGCGCGTGAGAATCACAGATCTACCGTCGAGACTGGTGGCCGGAATACGGGAACGGCAGAGTTAGGGCATCTCCTAAATTATACGAAATCGGAAAATACGTACAGGGCGCGTCCGATTTCCAAAACGGGCAAACTTGGTATGGATAGATAGACCTTGAAGAGTGGAATGTAATGGAAGGGCACGTGAGACAACAGATCCACCGCGGAGACCGGTGGCCGGAATACGGGAACGGCAAAATTAGGCATCTCCTAAAATTTAGGAGAAAATTTTGACTTTTCAGTTCTCTCCTATCGTTCGGCAATCTGAAGAACACCCTTACTTCCTTATGGGGAAATTTAAAGAATCCA
>CM051456.1:66340243-66363522 GCA_028274465.1 Plantago ovata
AACAAGTTGTCCGACAGGACACTTGGTAAGATTTGGCACAAAAGACGGCTTACGGTCATGATTCAAGGACCAATGCACTCCTCTTCCCGGCTAACCTTTCCGGAGAAGCCATGAAGTGGTGGTCGCGTCTCCCTCATCGATCCATCAAGTCATATAGAGATCTTGTAGGAGTTCTCTAGCGTTTCGAGAAGGTAATGAACGCCAAGAGAGGGTTTGAGGTACTTGGCTGAAATTGTTCAGAAAAAACAATGAAGACTTGAGGGGACTTCATCATCGCTTTCATGAGCATCCCGCCAAGTCGAAGATCACTCGATCAATGAGAGGAAAGAATATTGTATGTAATACTACCAACACAAATTCCAAGATGTACTCTCAGCATCGTGTGTGGAGAATGAAGCACAACTCGCCAAAAATTTGCAAGGATTTCCTGAGGCTGAGGAATTCCGAAAACGGTCACCGTGAGAACCAATCTTCCCAGGAAAAAGGGAAAGAAAAAGAAAAAGAGAAGGAGTACCCTCCTCGCCCCCAAAATCCCGGGAAGCAGAGGAAAGAGCAAAAATTTGGGTTCATCAAGGAGGGCAACTCAAGAAATGATTTCAGAGACAAGAGGTCTCCTCCCAGAAGATCACCTCCAAGACGATATAGCAACTACACAGACTTGAATAGGCCAAGATCCGACATCTTGAACTATATAGTCTCGAGGAAGCTAGACGTCTCATGGCCACCCCCGATTAAGGAAAATCAAAGGAACAAGAGCTCGGAAAAATTTTGCAAGTTTCACAAAGGGAAAGGGCACACCTCAGATGAATGTGTCGAGCTCAAGAACGAAATTGAGAGGATGATACGCAACGGCCAATTGGTTAGCTACATCCGGAAGGAGGAACCTCTGGCATTCTTGCCTCCACCACCTAGGAGTGGGAGCGAGCACCCCTACCAAGGAAATCCCCAGGATGACGACATTCATAATTACAACAATTATGAGAACCGCCCCGTGAATGGAAGCATCCACACTCTCACAATTACGGGAGGACCCGCGGGGGGCGACACTCGTAATCAGAGGGAGATTACGGCGGACAACCTTAGGGTCCGAGATGTGAAGTATGCTCAAGCCGCACGACCAGGAACGAATGTTATCTCAAGCATGCCGGAGGAGGGAACATCTATGATCCTTGCGTTCCACTCGTAGTTTCCTTGGATGTTCAATCATACAAGCTAGGAAGGATCCTCGTCGACACCGGGTGCTCGGCAAACTTGATTTTCACCGGAACCTTGAAAAGGATGCAAATGAACCCAAGGGAAGGGCTAAGAGAAGTGAGAAGCGCATTAGTAGGATTCGGAGGAAAACCTATCATGCCACTCGGAATGATCAACCTCACGGTATCAATGGGTAGCGCTCCTAGACGAGTGACGCAACAGGTTCCTTTTGTGGTCGTCGATATGCCGTTTGATTATTTTGCAGTCCTAGGCCGACCCGGTCTCTCCCAATTCCGAGCCGTAGTGTCCACGGTCCACAACAAGTTGAAATTCCCCACTCCTTTGGGAATTGGACAAGAAGTAGGAGACATACGAGAAGCATGGGAATGCTACACCATGTCAGTCAAGTTCACTTCTAGGGTCGCCATTGGAGAACCCAACCCCGGGCAGTCATCCGAGGAGACACCCCTTGTTCACAATGCGCCTTATCGTTTCTACACGGTTCGGCGAGTGAAAAGAAAGTCAAAAAAGCCAAGTCCGTCACTTAGGCGAAGGAAAGCAATCATGAAGAAAGACAAGGATACTCTAGTAGGAGCTGTTAAGGAGCTCGAGGAGTATCAAGTGATACCACCAGTCCCACCCTCTTCCAAAAAGAAGAAATTCTTTGAGGAAAATAAAATTGAAGCAAGAGAAGTCCTAGAAGAAATCCAAATTGTCGAAGGAAGTACAGACAAGGTCACAAAAATCGGAACCGAGATGACTACTGAAGTCAGGATGAAACTCATCCAGTGCTTGAAGGATAACAACGATATCTTCGCATGGAGTACCGAGGACCTAAAGGGGATCGACCCACGTGTCGCCGTTCACCGTCTGAACGTAGACCCGTCGATCACCCACATCAGAGAAAAGCGAAGAGACTTCAGTGCGGAAGATAATGCCATCATAGAAGCGGAAGTCCAAAGACTTCTTAAAGCCGGCCACATCAAGGAGGTGAGATACTCCGATTGGGTATGCAATGTGGTCCTCGTGGAGAAGGGTCCGGGGAAATGGCGAATGTGCAACAATTTCACAAGGCTCAACAAGTTTTGCCCGAAGGACCCATACCCTCTCCCACGGATCGACCAGCTGGTCGATTCCACCGCTGGATGCGCCCTCCTGAGTTTCATGGATGCATACCAGGGATTCTACCAGGTCAAAATGGCAAACATGATGTGCCTAAGACTGCCTTCTTCGCCAATGGCAATGTGTATTGCTTCAACGTGATGCCATTTGGTCTTAAGAACGCAGGAGCGACCTATCAGAGGTTGGTTAACAAAATGTTCAAAGAAGAGTTGGGTAAAACAATGGAAGTTTATGTCGATGACATGCTCGTCAAGAGCAAAACCGAGGAGCAACACGTAGGTTACCTGGCAAAATGCTTCTCAATCTTGAGAAAGTATGGAATGAAGCTCAACCCGGCGAAGTGTACCTTCGGAGTCAAAGGGGGGAAGTTCCTCGGTTACATGGTGACAGAAAGAGGAATAGAAGAAAACCCCGAAAAGATAAAGGCCATCCTCGATCTTCCACAACCTCAATCCATCAATGAGGTGCAACAATTGGTCGGAAAATCAATTGCGTTGAGTAGATTCATCTCGAGGTCCGCCGAGAAAAATCTACCTTTTTTCAAAGTGCTAAGAAAGAGCAGCCACTTCGAATGGACAAAGGAGTGCGAGGAAGCCTTCGAGAAGCTGAAAGAGTATCTACTCGCTCCTCCACTATTGTCGAAACCCGTAGAAGGAGAGGTACTTTACTTGTACCTAGCAGCAACTGGAGAAGCTATCAGCTCGGTCTTGGTACGAATCCAAGGGAACGACCACTTGCCCGTCTACTACTTGAGCAAAGTACTTGCCGGGGCTGAAACGCGGTATATGGATATCGAGAGGCTTTCCTTTGCCCTCGTTTATACTGCAAGGAGGTTAAAACCCTACTTTGGTGCTCACAAGGTTGTAGTCTTGACAAAGCAACCTCTCAAGCAAGTCCTCGGAAAACCCGAAAATTCGGGAAGAATGGCAAGATGGGCGATCGAGTTAAGTGAGTACGACATCGACTATCAAGCACCCGTGGCCAAGAAAGCACAAGTCATTGCCGACTTCCTCGTGGAGTATCCCTCAAAAGGAACTTCAGAGGAAAACTCTTCGGAAACAAAGAGTGCTGTGATGATGGTCGAAGAGCAACCCCATCAAAACAACCCAATGCAAGCTCTGGAAGATGCTTTAAAAGAGCTTAAGGCGATGTCCCAAACCAAAAGGAAAAGGCATGAAGTGTTCCTGACAGACAAAATCGACGAGCCAAAGGGTGCGGAGACCGTCTCTCTAAAACCCAAAGAATTAGTCGACCATGGAGACGTCTGGATTCTTCATGTTGATGGATCCTCATCAGGAAAAAATGGCGGGATAGGAATATACTTCAAGAGTCCCGGAGGGGCTGAACTCGAGTACGCCGTTACTCTTAGTTTCCCGGTCTCCAACAATGAAGCAGAATATGAAGCCATCCTCATAGCTCTACGTATGGCGAAGTCATTGGAAGTGAAGAAGCTACATCTCTTCACTGATTCCCAACTGGCCGAGAAGCAAATCTCAGGGAAATTCAGAACCAAGAAAGACTCACTAGCTGAGTACAAGAGCGCCATCACGGAAGAAATCCAAAATTCGAAAGTTGTGAGATTGAAAAGTTCTCGAGAGATCTCAATCAAAGAGCAGATGCCCTATCAAAGTATGCTTCAGCCTCCGGAGGAGTTGATACCCGGAACGTGATACTTATGAGAATCAACGCATCATCTTTATGGTCACCAAAGCCAAATGTCTTGGCAATTGACGACCAACCGAGTTGGATGCAAGAGATAACTACATATCTCAAAAATGGAAGCCTTCCTCGTGACAAGGCTGAAGCGAGGAGAATCAAGGGAAAATCTCCCCGATACATCATGCAAGGAGACTACTTGTACAAAAGGTCTTTCGAGGGAGTCTACTTGAGATGCGTTGCCGAACATGAAGTCCAAAAACTTCTCGGAGAAATGCATCGAGGAAGTTGCGGAGACCATGCCGGAGGAAGAACCCTCGCTCAAAAAGTCATTCGACAAGGATACTACTGGCCCACTGTCCGCGAAGACGCTGCCCAATTTGTGAGAAAGTGCGAGGAGTGTCAAATGCACGCCAATTTGATCAACGTCCCGGCGAAACCTCTCATGCCCATAGCCATTACTTGCCCTTTCGACATATGGGGCATCGACATAGTCGGTCCTTTTCCAAGAGGCACGGGTCAAAAGAAGTTCATCATTGTTGCGGTCGAATACTTCAGCAAGTGGGCGGAAGTTGAGGCAGTATCTACCATCACCGAACAAAGAGTGATGAACTTCGTGTGGAGAAACATCGTGTGTCGATTTGGCTTGCCAAGGGTCCTCATCTCGGATAATGGGGCTCAATTTTGTGGCCAAAGATTCAATGAATGGTGCAAGGAAATGAAGATTGAGAGGAGGTATACCTCCGTAGGACATCCTCAATCCAACGGGCAAACAGAGGCCGTTAACAAGATCCTCGTCAACAACTTGCAGAAGAGGTTCGCCACCAACAAGGACTGGGTCGACGAGCTTGATGGAGTGGTGTGGGCATACCGCACTACTTCAAAAACAGCTACAAGAGAGACTCCCTTCTCGCTAGTTTATGGGTCCGAGGCGGTCATACCAGCAGAAGTGGCGGTCGAAACCCTCAGAATCCAAGGGTATCAACCCGAGGACAATCATACAGAGAGACTCTTCGATCTGGAGACAATCAGTGAAGCGAGGACCAACGCCTTGGCCAATATCCTCAGATATCAAGCACTCATCGCAAAGACCTACAACAAAGGCGTAAGAGAGAGAGACTTCCAAGTAGGAGACCTAGTACTCCGAAGAGCGGACATCCTGGGCAAAGTTGGGAAGATGCAACCCAATTGGGAAGGCCCCTACAAGATAATTGAAGCAAGGTCCAATGGAAGTTATCGCCTTCAAGACATGGAGGGAAGAGTATTAAAGAACCCATGGAATACTTCTAACCTCCAGAGATTCTACGCTTGAAGTTGTGGGGAGAAAAAAGCTTTTTGAAAGAACCCATGTGAAATAGACCGAGAAGGATTCCTCACTGGTCCAAGTGAGAGGCACTTCTCGTTTTTGTTAAGAAGTTGTTGTAAGCAAGCCGGCCGAGGAGCCCCCATTGTAATTGCATTTCCGACAAATCAATACAATGTCTATCTTTCAACAAGAAAATGTTCAAGTATAGAACTACTATACTCAAAAAATAGGACTACTCGATCGAGAGAGTTTACTTGACCTACATAAAAGCTATTCGATTTCCATGATTAAGGGGAACCCTCCCCGCTCTCTAAACTCTTTGAGAGAATTAATCAGGAAACCATTCAAAGAAGAAAAAGCGAGGAGACGGAAGTAATCGAGGAGAGTGACCTCCAGTCTTTCTAACTCAACACTTGGAAATTTTTCTAAGTTCAACACTTAGAATTCTTTCTTAAGTGGTCAAAACGATCGAGAAGCGCAGAATCTACGATTGATAGTTCGAAGAGCTTGTAGCGAAGAACATTGGTTCTCGATTCTAACTTATACATGTTTAACTACTCTATCCAAGTTATACGTCATAACAAAAATTGGAATTAGTAAAAACAAGTACAAGTAAGAAAGCGAAGAGCAATGCATTTTATTGAAGAAAACAAAGAGCGAGGAAACAACAACAGTTAAACATATATTACAAACACATATGTTGCGAAGAGTGCCACAATGGGCCGAATGAAATTTGTTCGGAAATAAATGCAAGTACGGAAATGGAAAGATTACAACAGACCCGAGCATACTCGGTCTTCAAGAGGCTCCCCGGTCCTAACAAGTGCGACTATCAGTGAATTCAGTGACCGAGGTGGTCGCGCTGGTAGCTCCTCGCACGGAGCTCAGTTCATGGCCTTCAGCGTTGTCTCGCTCCTGAGCTTGAGCCTCTTCGATCGCCTTCTGGTACATAGTTAGCTCAGGCTCGATGAAGTCGGCTGCCCTCCCGAGGACCGGATCACTCAACTTCACCCAAGCGGCGTTCCGAAGAGCTGCCTTCTCGAACGGATAGATGATCCCGCTCCTTAGGCACTCAGGCACCCAGGCTGGAAGATAAGATGGTTTGCTGGGATAGGGAACTTCAGGATCGGTCACCAGCTCACCAAACTCGCACGCCTCGTGCATCTCCTCGGTAATCTCCTCATCAGGGTAAGGAGTGAGGTCCTCGCGCCGCCCGGGATGCAAGTCCTCGCGATCATCAGGATCGAAGTCAGCCGGGAGCAAGTTGACCCTCTTCAGCTGGCCAACGCACGAGAAGAAGCCCTCCTCGCGAGACGCCACTTGCACGTCTCTCTGGGCCAACTTGTAGGTGACCGAGGACATGAAGTCGCGAGCAGCAGCGACTCGGCTTCCTTTCAGAAAAGACAGGATGCTTGCCTTGAACTTTTCCATGCAAATGGATAAAGTAGCATAGGCACCCTTGAAGCTCTTGCTCCTCGACTTCTCCCTGGACAGCTCCTTCTCGAGCTCGTCCACCTTGATCTTCAGCTTCCCGGCTTCAGCCTCCGAGACCTTGGCTTTAGACTCTGAAGCAGCAAGCTTCTTCTCGAGGTCCTCGATCACGACCCCTATGTCGGCTCTATCAGCAGCAACTTGGCCATAAGCCTCCTTTAAGTTCTCGAGCTGCAAAAAGAAGACACAGTTAGCGAGGAGGAAAAAATTTTATACTTAGAAAAGTTTACAACAAAAAGAATGAAGAAAGGTACCTGGAGCGAGCACATGCTCAACTCGTGCGCCCGGTCAAGGTCGCTCATCTGAATGAGCCGCTTCACTTCATCTCCAGAAGCGGCTACCTTACCCTTCTTGCGGGCAGGCTCATTATTTCCTCCCAGATTGAGCTTCCTCGCTCCCTTCTTAGCAACCGGCCTCTCAGGCCTCTTCTCCGCCTCGACCGTGTTTTTGGCCTCCTCCTTGGCCCTCTTCGCTGCCGCCTCCTCCTCGGCCCTCTTGATGGCCTCCACGGGGTTCTCTCTCGTATCGAGCCCCTCCTGAACTAAAGCATCCCGATGATGCGCGGCGTTCCGAGGAGGGGTCAAATTCAGAGAACCGAGGATCTTCGTTTGCTTGTTGGCTAGCCTCTGCTTTCTCCTTTGTTCCTCTTTCGCGGCTAGAGTCTTCGACATTATCCACTGGAACCAATAGGCTGCAAGATATTAAACACAAGTCAGTATGATCGAGGAGCAATAAGAATCGACGAGGAAGGGAAAAAAGCGAGGACATACTACAAACAAACAGAAAGCAAAGAAAAAATACAAGTGCAAAGCGAATAAAAAATACAAGGACATATTACCGAAGAGGACTTTTTTGGTATATCGGTTCCCGATATACCCTGTGTACGCATAGGGCGAAAGGCCCGCCAAAAATGGAAGTGGCTGGAGGAATAGTCCCCAGTAAAAATACTTCTCGGGATGGGGTCCCGATTTTGCTCCTCAAGCTCCACGACCCAAGGATCGGACTCCTCGGGCAAAGGATGCTTGTCCGCTATCTTTCCTCGGAACATGAGTTTGGGTACTCCCCACTCCACCTCCTCCTCGGTCATGTTAGGCAACTTCCTCTTCCTGATGTAGAAGTACCTATGAAACCATTTGTAGCCCGAGGAGCTGGGTGTTAGTAATTGTAGGAAATTACCTCTAAGGTTAATGCAGCGGAATTCGAAAATTTCCTACATGAATCGTTGATTGAAAAATTATTTAACATGCTCCATACAAATGACTTACCCGTTATCCAGCTTCCAACTTCCATGAATCATTGATCTAATCATGATTTTGTTCTTCAAAGAGCAATTCTAAAGAATCTGACTGAACTCAGAACAATTCTAAGCTGCCTACGTACCCTCAGGATCAAGTCAAACGTAGTTCAATTCTTCGTTGATGAATTCTCCATGGATGCTAGGAAATCCATATTCAAATCTACATTAAGCAAAACAAAAAATCTCAAATATCATAATAAAATGAGAATTGATCAAAGAAGAAAAGAAAAGAGTTAGAACGAATACAACCGTGTGTATAAGAAACCCAAAAGATGAAGAGAGCTCAAAAGCCACAACACACACGTTGTCCACACTTCCTCTTCTGTCTACTGCAGCCGCAGCTATAGATAGACAAAACGCAGTAATAGGGTTTTACATGGGCCTGGCCCAGCTGGTATGTGTGCTGGACAATTTTCTGGAGCTCACGGGTTCGAAGCCCATCACTAGCAATCTTTTTCTTTTGGGCTTTTAACACTTGAACCTCATTCTAAATTGGTTCAAATGCACATTCTAACTTTAATTATTTAAATCCAATTTAATCTAATTATTCTTTTCCTCTTTTATTAATTAAATCTAATTTAATTAATTTACTTTCTAAAAGTATAAATTAATTCATCGAATCCAATTCAACTTAATTAATTAGTTAGTTGTTACTATCAAATAGAATTATTCTCAATAATATTAAATTAAATATTTACCAATCCAATTGATATTTATTTAATATATGAATTAAGTTATAAATCTAATTTTAACTTAATTAATGATTTCCATCAAATGAAATGTCATTGACAATAGTAAATCAATTTTATCAACCCAATTGACATTTAATTTACCATAATGCTTAATCGGGAGAACTATCACCTAGTTGTATATGACTCATAGGCCCTCACATATTAGGCAATGATCAAATCAAGGTCTCAGTGAATATTCCTAGACAATCGTCACTAGACAATACTAATATGTAAGGAACGTTTGTTGAGGAGATACAAACTGCATGTGATGTAGAGTACTTTGATGATACGGTCCTTTCATTCTCGAATACTCGAATGAGTCTAGAATATGGATTAGTGTCTATTCCAATAACTCATCCATTGTCTCTCAATCTTCTTAGTCGATCTAGATGATTATGTCCAAACACCATTTTGACATATATATCTTTGCAGTGGCCACTGACTAACGATCGCACTAAATATGAGATGTAGAGTATTCTCTCCTTGAATCTATTTCGGAGGAATGAATCCTGATCTTGGTCCAATCACTCACACCATATGCTTCCTAATATACCCAACGCATGCCGTATCTACCCTACTTTAAGAGTTCAAGCGTTGCGCATGGTCAAAGTATATTATTCCACATATGATGTAGTATTGACCTCAAGTCTAAGGACTATTACATCACCCTACAATCCGATACTCCCATAGACACTTAAATAGAATTTACCAAATGGTTTCTCGGCTGGGCATGCCAACACTCTCCAAAGTGTCCATGTCCATCATGAATAACCAAGCTATTCGCAGCAGTGAGAACTACTACATCCTCGAAAGATCTGATGCAACACATGCTAGTCTCTATCGCATCATTGATATCCCATATCTCAATGACCATCAACTAGTGGCTAATTTTAGGACTTAAGTTCTGACACGCAAGCTCCCACTAACTTGGTGATTATCTTTAGTCCTTGGGAACATCTTACAGAATAATTCAAACAATCAAATAATCTATTCAGTAAATGTAATGCCAATTGTATTTATGTATGCTTAAATAAATGTAACATAAATAAATACCAATAAGCTGAATGCGGTAAATTACATATCGTCCTTAATGTTGGTTGTCTCTAGGACATATATACTTTCAATCTCCCACTTGGCCTAGAGTCAATCACTCATGTGTGTCCAACATTTAGATTCTTGGAATGGCTAACTTGTCTCTCCAAAGACAAGGTTTTGTGAAAGAATCAGCGTAGTGTCCTCACGGAGAAATTACTTTATTTGTTTATGTTGCAATCTATCAGTGGTTTCCAAACCAATGATAGTGTCTCAGTAGATCCATACTAGTATCATAAGATCTTGGTTCCTTTGCATGTGTAGTCGCCTTAGTATAATCGCAATTTCACAATTCGATTACTAACACTTGGAACTACCCCTTGTTCTTCTAAGAACCTTCTAGCATAATCATACATGACATAGGTTGTTGAATCTATACATCATTAGATCTAATCTAATATGATACTATTACTACAATGAATACAAAAATTGCAATAAGTCCAATCATCACATTTATAATGAAGCCTACTACTCATATATTTAGTATATATAAGCTAAGCTCCCACTATCCATGAAATCCGTTGATAATCATAAGTCACCTTGACTGTTTGATGTATCACATTTGTACATTTTAGGCGATGGTTGCACTATACAACATCGTGTATATGTACAAAGTTCATACTTCAATAAGACAATCTAATATTGACAGTATAACCATGTGATAATAATAATAATAATAGATTCTCCTAGAATTCTATTATTGTTTATCAACACATCATTTATTCAAAATAGTGAATATCATGAAGAATTTGAATATTCTCTCGAACCTATCCAACAAGGTTTCAATATGAAAATATCCTAGAAACTTTCATTCAAGCCCCCTCACAATGAAAGTCTTGAATGACCAATATTTTGACTGTTAACGTGGAAGCTATTTCATATGATGTTGGTATCAATCATTTTCAATCATATAGATAAGAGCTTCTCACAAACACTTCTAAAGATGTACAGATGATTCATCTACTTTTGAAATAAGTTAAACTAATTTACTTATTTCAAATGTAAATGATCAAACTCCTAGAGGCTTGCATAAGTCCACAATGGTCTTATCTTATTTGATTTGCATATGCATACATGATTTGAATTCAACACTAAGGCCTATAACTGTGTCAAACACACTTTACAATAAAGTTTCTCCTCAGAAAGTGGTATAGGCTTGTTATCGAATATATCATGCAATTATTAGATGCTTATGCAAGTAAAATCTTATAGGACTGGTCTATAATCCAACCAATAGATAGTATATAGTATGTCTCCCAGACTCAACTATATAATTTTGATTATCCTACACTATGTAGGCATAGACTCCGTCGTTGATATAATACTTTCTTGAAAGAAACTACTACTATGTAATAATAAAATATCAACTTACTTAAGTTCTAAAAACTTAAGTAATCTCTAGTCCATCTCTTAAGATCCTATGGCTTTAAGCCATATCTCAAAATCGATATCAAATATCATTTTGTTAGCTATAGGTTATAAACTCATCCCTGCGTATGACAGTAAATAATCGTGATCCTTCTAAAGTATTCCATACAATTCAATTTGTCACGACAATTTACTTAACCTAGGAGTTTGTTCATTTGCGTTCGAATTCGTTTAATTATCCTGAATGTTATAAGGGATTCTAATATTGGGACACCCAACAAGTTATAGTGATCAAGGTAGCACTCAAATGCTAACCTTACAAAGAAGAGTGTGCAACTTCCAAGTTGCTGTATATTAACTTATGAGAATATCTTATTCTCAAAAGGACTACTCTCAAAATGCTTTTATTAGCTTATGTGCATTACCAAGTAACTTACTCCCACTAACTTCAAGCACTGTTGACTCTTCCCCTGAATCTTTGTCATGGTTAAATGACAAGTTACCAGCCTCATTAGTTAATTTGTGGTCTTGAAACCATTTCAAACATTGTTCTTCCATCTAATTCGTTCTTTATAAACTCCTCCAAGTCTTAAAAGAATAGTAGGTCAAGAAACAACATCCAATTTGTCTCTTATAAAGATAGAGATAAAGTTTCACAAATTAACACATTCTAAAATCCTATTACTAATGAAGAACTTTAATACATATATGGGACAACCCCATATTCAGCTATGTAATAAAGAATCTTACAACATAACTATTATGTGTCTCTAAGACTGATTTAGTAAGGATATAATAAGGATACATATTGAGCTTCTATTGCACGTGTAACAAAGTATATGGGTTAATCTATGTCGAACATAGCATTTTCATTTCAATGGAACCCATCATGGGTTTAAGCATGTCTAATAAGGTTTAATTAATTCCACTCTATTAGAACCCATGGCCTCTCATAACAATCCATAACCATGTTCTGAGTATTATTCTCTTGACCCAATCAAAGAATAAAACACTTCGTATAACATGTTTATTCTATTCAACATTGTGACTTTGTACTTCTCAAGGTCAATGAACTTGCATCTTCTCAAGCGCAAGTGGTTAGACCAAGGAAAATATAAAGCACATGGTGAATCAGGACATTCCCCAATTTGAATGCTCACACATGCCTTGCAATGTGTATCATCTCAAATTGTTATTTAGTATTCATCCTTTTCCAAAAAGATCTAGTGAATACCAATTAATTATAAGATAAAACTACAATCCATATGTTTCAAAACAAATGGTGTTAAGTAGTCTAACTTACTTAACACTTGTCATTCTTATCTCACAAGTTCAACCAAGTTGACAAATAACATAATTTTGGGAAATTGGTTTGTTATGTTGGTCTTCTTATCGTGTATTGAGAAAGTCATGTCTTATGGTTAAGACCTTTTGATCCATGTTCTTGAAGACGTCTACCTCTATACTATTAGTGTAACTAAATAGTAGGTAAATCCATTATCGTCTTAACAAGTACGGGAACAATGTTCTTAACATATGAAATTAATAGTCAAATAATTTCATTTGTAATTAGTATCCAACACTAAAATTACTTCATAGACATAACAACTTTCAATACGCAATAATGTGCTTGAATCTCTAAGCAATAATTGCTTTAAGTTCAAGGAATCAAACTTTGCTACCCATAATCTCATTAAATTACTATAATTTCAATAGAGTGAATTATTCGTTAGACATTTACTCTTTCTTCCAAGGCATTTTAAGATAAATGGAAATATACTTAGAGCAGCTCTTAGTATATTTATTCTACTTTCCATTCCTTGCGGATTGGTTTAATAGAACCGCTCACTATGAGCACCATTACCCATGGATGATGTTCTTGCAAAAGACTATGAGTAGTAAGCAGCTTTAGTCAATCTCACTTCTATTGTATTTAATATTCACTATGAAAATTAATACAAATCATGAAGTGACTTAATAACAAATTAATTGAAGAAATGTTAAGCAATATTCTCTAAGAATTTCAACATCCTCAATTGACTTTCTTATTCCAAATAATATGAGAGCTTGTGAGGAGAAATCAAATTTCAACATTTAAAGACAATACACATGGACTATCATAAGAACTTGTACTCCCACTGAGTTAGCTAAATTCTATAATAGAGGTTGATCAAAGTCATTGTTCATCATACATGTTCTAAGAGGTATCTTCTATAATGTCTTCATATTCTCATGATGTGTAAGCTACTTGTGTACCATACACGCCTAAGTCACATACGTTACGTAGTTGTCCTTGTCTTTAATATAAGTATTCTTGTCCAACTCGAAATACTCAAATTCAAACACAAGACAATCTTGGGTACGTGCTTGTCCAAGACAAACTCAATTAAATCAAACGCAGATAACAGTACAGTCAAAATGTCATTGGTAAATGAATCAAACTAACAGTATTCATCAATGCCATTCTACAACAACCTTATAAAACATAATGTAAATAAAGCGTGAATTAAATTAAACTCTAATTAAATAACAATTCGCAATATCCTCATTCAGCGACTAAATAATCAAGGCCTTTTGACTTATTTAGTTCCATTAATTTTATCATATTCACCGACCCCATTGGAAGAATACGGATTCATTTCTAATATGAATCTTAATGGCCAAGATCCAAATTTGCACTACTACAGCCCCTGCTATGGCTGATCACTGTAATAGCCAAATAAGGTAGGTATCTAAACCAATTGTACGATACAACTCTTGGTTGACCAAAGCTACTTTGATCGACGTCCTATAGGCTATGCCTGACGCTATGGCGACTCGACATAGCCCAAGTAAGTCACAACCATCACACAGTACCAACTATGGACCTATGAAAGAGACTTTCCATCGGCAAACAGAGTAAGCACTATGGTGCATATTACTCATGAGATTAGATGGTTCCATTCATCATTCAATTATGATGGGTGACGTCGTGCGATCAAATCGAGACTTAAATTTTAGATGGGGGACATTTATGTCGGGGTATTTAATCGCTTAAACAAGATCTTAGATAACTATCAAATATTGGGCGCCGCCTACCCACACATACAATACACGGGAAAACAAATAATGAGTGCCGCCTACTCATGCATACAATATGCGGACAAGCAAGTAATGGGTGCCGCCTACCCATGCATATGACAGATACGGTCCGGAAACTAGTGGGTGTCGCCTACCCATACAAAGCGGACATAGAGTGCTATACTGATTTAAAGTAAATCATATAGACATTCAAACATGTGTGAGCAAGTAATTGTGAGTTACAGTTTGTAAGAAAATATAATTTGTCTCATCTTTATACTTCTGAAGTAATTATAAATGTTTTATTTCAAAAATAAAACATTTACTAATTTTAAGAAATTAAAATATATTATAAATCTAATTTACAATTATTTATAAGTCATAAATCGAATTTATGAATTTTCTAGAAATTTATAAACATTTAAACAAGTTTCTACATTAATATAATCTCTAAAGAATATATTAATATTTAAACTTAGTTTATAAACAATGTCAAACATGTATCTAAACATTAATATAAATCTCCAAGATTAATATTATGGCACAAATGTAATTTATAAACTATTTATAAATCAAATATTAAGTTTCTAAAACTCTAAGGGTCCATTTTAAATTTTCAGAGGGCTTATATGAAATTTCTAAAACTTGTCAGGGCCAAATCGATTGTACAAAGTAATATAGGACCTTGTGCAATTTCCAGAATTATAAAATCTAATTTTTGTGGACAAAATTGAAGTTTTATAAGTTTGGGTACTGAAATCATAAATGTCAACAGTAGAGGGACCTCCGCTCCAATAAGACAGAAAAATCTGTCTAATTGATACAGGGTCCCTGATCTTCTGCTTCCTTTCAAATCAGCCCCTCAACTTCCTGTAAATTTTCAATTCGGTCCCTGCAAGTTCCAAAAGCTTGCACATTGGTCCTACAATGGAGTTTTCATCTCCAATTCGATTTTCCCATCAATCTTAGTGTTCTAAACACAAATCCAACAATCAATCCATCATTAAACATCATCCATACATACGAATCAACACCAATTCGAATAAGATTCATTCCAAGAATCAAAATCCCAATTTTTTTTTTTTTAGATCGATCGATCGATCAAATCGATCTCGCGATCCCGTTCGTGTTCAGTTCAGTCGGAACGATTCCGACTTCAGCTACCATCGACGAATCTCACCCTCCCGCTTTTGAATTGATTCGACTTCAAGTTTGTAGAGCTTTCATGGCCGCCATTAATGGCGGCTCAAGCTCTTCAATTCTAGAACTCGAATCCAATCGTGAAACTCAAGGCACGGTTGAGGAGAGGACGAAAAACGGAGAAGGATGATATCTTCAGTTCGACGAACGGAGGTAAATGGAGCCGAGCTCCGGCGAATGATAATAAGCAGGAAACCCACCCACGGGAAGATGATGATGATGTCATGATGATTGAACCTAACAATAATAAATTGATAATAATTAATTAATCATCAATTAATCTAATCCAATCAGATCTAATCTGATCGATAATACAAAATTCTTCAAACCCACGTATATAAGAAATCAAATTTCATACTAGTAACTAAGACCCAGTTCGTTACCATGGAATTTTCTAATGAGAACAAATTATAATTCTTCAAATTAAAAACTCACATTAAACATAAAATAACATGTAAATAATTCATTCAATAAAGCCTAGCTCTGATACCACTGTTAGTAATTGTAGGAAATTACCTCTAAGGTTAATGCAGCGGAATTCGAAAATTTCCTACATGAATCGTTGATTGAAAAATTATTTAACATGCTCCATACAAATGACTAACCCGTTATCCAGCTTCCAGCTTCCATGAATCATTGATCTAATCATGATTTTGTTCTTCAAAGAGCAATTGATGATCTTCTAAAGAATCTGACTGAACTCAGAACAATTCTAAGCTGCCTACGTACCCTCAGGATCAAGTCAAACGTAGTTCAATTCTTCGTTGATGAATTCTCCATGGATGCTAGGAAATCCATATTCAAATCTACATTAAGCAAAACAAAAAATCTCAAAGATCATAATAAAATGAGAATTGATCAAAGAAGAAAAGAAAAGAGTTAGAACGAATACAACCGTGTGTATAAGAAACCCAAAAGATGAAGAGAGCTCAAAAGCCACAACACACACGTTGTCCACACTTCCTCTTCTGTCTACTGCAGCCGCAGCTATAGATAGACAAAACGCAGTAATAGGGTTTTACATGGGCCTGACCCAGCTGGTATGTGTGCTGGACAATTTTCTGGAGGTCACGGGTTCGAAGCCCATCACTAGCAATCTTTTTCTTTTGGGCTTTTAACACTTGAACCTCATTCTAAATTGGTTCAAATGCACATTCTAACTTTAATTAATTAAATCCAATTTAATCTAATTATTCTTTTCCTCTTTTATTAATTAAATCTAATTTAATTAATTTACTTTCTAAAAGTATAAATTAATTCATCGAATCCAATTCAACTTAATTAATTAGTTAGTTGTTACTATCAAATAGAATTATTCTCAATAATATTAAATTAAATATTTACCAATCCAATTGATATTTATTTAATATATGAATTAAGTTATAAATCTAATTTTAACTTAATTAATGATTTCCATCAAATGAAATGTCATTGACAATAGTAAATCAATTTTATCAACCCAATTGACATTTAATTTATCATAATGCTTAATCGGGAGAACTATCACCTAGTTGTATATGACTCATAGGCCCTCACATATTAGGCAATGATCAAATCAAGGTCTCAGTGAATATTCCTAGACAATCGTCACTAGACAATACTAATATGTAAGGAACGTTTGTTGAGGAGATACAAACTGCCTGTGATGTAGAGTACTTTGATGATACGGTCCTTTCATTCTCGAATACTCGAATGAGTCTAGAATATGGATTAGTGTCTATTCCAATAACTCATCCATTGTCTCTCAATCTTCTTAGTCGATCTAGATGATTATGTCCAAACACCATTTTGACATATATATCTTTGCAGTGGCCACTGACTAACGATCGCACTAAATATGAGATGTAAAGTATTCTCTCCTTGAATCTATTTCGGAGGAATGAATCCTGATCTTGGTCCAATCACTCACACCATATGCTTCCTAATATACCCAACGCATGCCGTATCTACCCTACTTTAAGAGTGCAAGCGTTGCGCATGGTCAAAGTATATTATTCCACATATGATGTAGTATTGACCTCAAGTCTAAGGACTATTACATCACCCTACAATCCGATACTCCCATAGACACTTAAATAGAATTTACCAAATGGTTTCTCGGCTGGGCATGCCAACACTCTCCAAAGTGTCCATGTCCATCATGAATAACCAAGCTATTCGCAGCAGTGAGAACTACTACATCCTCGAAGGATCTGATGCAACACATGCTAGTCTCTATCGCATCATTGATATCCCATATCTCAATGACCATCAACTAGTGGCTAATTTTAGGACTTAAGTTCTGACACGCAAGCTCCCACTAACTTGGTGATTATCTTTAGTCCTTGGGAACATCTTACAGAATAATTCAAACAATCAAATAATCTATTCAGTAAATGTAATGCCAATTGTATTTATGTATGCTTAAATAAATGTAACATAAATAAATACCAATAAGCTGAATGCGGTAAAGTACATATCGTCCTTAATGTTGGTTGTCTCTAGGACATATATACTTTCACTGGGAGCGTCCATCATGAAGCCCAACCCTGGCCGAGCATTGAAATAGTAGAAGTACTTGTTCCCGGAGCTCATCGAGACTCGGAACAGTTGGTTGCACCACAAGAACTGCCTAATTTACCGACGGATGGTATCAGTCGGTATCCGGGTACCGATCCGTCGGTAAGTACTTACCGACGGATCGGTAACCACTTACCGACGGATAAATAGCCCGTCGCTATTTTATCCGTCGGTAACGCCTTTACCGTCGTTTCTTATTCGTCGCTAAATTTAGCGACGGATAATACCGACGGACTGACGAATAGGGGCGTTGACCAGCCCTTATTCGTCTGACCGACGGATAAATTTATCCGTCGGTGACGATTACCGACGGATAACGTTATCCGTCGGTATGACCGGTTGACTTAGTCAACCGGAACTACCGACGGATAAAGTTATCCGTTGGTATATTTTTTTTCTTAAAAATTTTTTTTATTACTTTTCTTGATAATTGTACAACAACCTGTTTAATAATATAAATTTACGTACTAAAAATTAAAAATCATTAAATTTGAATTGAAAATAAAATTCAATAAAATTCGATTCTTCAAAATAGAAAAACGTTTACTACAAATGTAAATGTGAAAGTTTTACTACAAATGCCCAACTAAAATGTAGAAATCTAGGGACGACGACCACTGGAACCCGAAGGAGCATGAGAACTGCCTTGCAAACCCGCACTCCCCGCCGTACCAGGGCTCCCCTCCCCGGTCTGAAACACAGCTCCCTCTGCGAACGGGTCCATGTCAATGGGATGCTTCTCCAGAATCTTCTTCAACACCAAATTCTGCGTCTCCACCTGACACAAGTAATGATCGATGTAGTTAAGAATATGAAAGATAGATGCAAGCAATGTAAATGAGCATACAAGTGGTTATACATCTACATGACATATCAACATAATATTAGCATACAAATGAATATACCTGAGACACAAGTGTGTCCTGAATGCTCTTCATCCTAGCATTCTCGGCCCTAAGTGCTGCCATCTCCTCAGCCATTCGAGAATCTGTGCTGGAGGTAGAACCGGATGAGCGCTGCAATGATTCAGCTGCAAGAGAACGTCCCAAGTTCCCTAAGCCATAGATCGACCACTTAGGGCCAGGAGGGTTCACCTCGAGGAAGGCAGCGTTCTCTTCCTCCATCGTAAGTATGTCACCCTTCTCTTCCATCTTAACCAAGTAAAAAGCCTGAACCTCCTCCTACAAGCAGTTAAGCAATACATGAGTTGATATATTACAATACATATAGAAACTTTTTAAAAAGAAATATAGTACAAGTAACTCAAAGTACTCATTTATGTACTTACATTCAGTTTCTTGGCTTTCTTGCATGTCCACTCGCCGTTCTTGAACTTGGCATTTCTCACCATGGTCAAGTACGACAAGCATCCTTGTCCAGTGAGCCTCTGTTCATTTTGCAAAGTAATAAGTGTCAGTGTTTACAATAAAATTTTAAGAATATTGAAAGTGACTGGAGTAAAGCACAAGTTAACTTACTGCATTGAGGTCACGAGTGGCCTGAGACTGTGTGCCGAGATGGTGCTTCGAATAGTCCTCGTCTTCACCGGAGCTGCTTCTGTCCGCCCGTGCTCGATTCTTCTTGTTCTGATCTGCTAGGTCCTCGGCATCCTGTGTCTTCCAGTAAGCCAACCACAGAGGCCACTCGCTTTCGTGGATGAATCTAGGCCTCACTCGAGACTCCTTAAGGTCGTGGACCTTGTCTCGGTAACAACGAGCACCAACAGTGTTGAAAACAAACCAAAGCTCCTTCAATAGCACGTTTGGCAAGTAGTAGTGTTTCTAACCACCAAAACAACCAATTTAGAACGACACAACAATCAATACAACAAGAACAAGCTCAACGTAAGCACAATGGTGACTAACATATCACCCAAATATAGTGGCTAACATACCACTCACATTGCCCTAAAAAAACAACTAACACATGGTGACTAACATATCACCCAAATATAGTGGCTAACATACCACTCACGTGAATTTAGAATAAAAATAAAACAACGTTTACTAAACATTTAAGATTGTTACAATACCCGCAGCTCATCGAAGTAGAAGCCAATGACATGGTCAGGCAGCCTTGACCACTTCTCCCCACCACGGTCCTCAGATGGTGTTGGAGCGATGAACCTGGAGTTGATGATGTCACCGATCTTCGAATGGGCAGATGCAGGGTAAAACCTATTATGATTGTTAAATACAAATAAGAATGAATAAGCATAATAAAGTATACGTAATATGTCACAAGTTAAACAATAAACTAAACAACAGAAAAGTGTACTTACGCAGCTTTGCCGTTAGGGAACAGAACAGGCTTCCCCTTATACATGGCACCCAGGGTCGGCGTCTCGTATGGACAACCATCAGCAGGTAGGTTCGCAAATGGGTCAAACTTAGCCTTCTTCTTCCTAGTTGACGATGAGGAGCTACTCCCCTCCGATAATCCAATGATGGGTGGAACTACACCCTGCTCGTACCCTGGGGCTCCAGGAACTCGTAACTCGGGTGGAATGTAGTTGCACCTAGGTTTCGGCATCTGCAAATAAAACAATATCAAGGTTAGTATGATGATATGAAATATGCACGTACAATATAAAGCATTATCAATTAACGTAAATGCACACACAAGGGAATATACATATAAATGACATAGCAACATAATTTATTAATTACCAATTTCACAGTTTCACAGTTCCTAAGGATGTAAAAGTGAGCAGCCTTGTACTCTTTCTCTGTCAAATATTCTTTCTTCTCCTCACCTATAGGTCGTCCAGTTACCCTAAAGATGGAAAGAGTGATAGAATCATCCTCTTGAACTGTGAAAGTGTTGGCATTTCTAGCCGGCCTAGATGTCTTGGTCATGACATCGTCGTCAAAGTAATAGGAGCAGAAATGAGAACTCTCAGATCGGATGTATGCATTAGCAATGGAGCCCTCAGGTTGAGCTTTGTTCTTGACAAACTTCTTAAGCTTACCTAAGTACCTGTTTATGAAATTACAATTGATTAGATTATTGTTATTAAGTTCGAATGTGTGAATATTGATAGAAATATAGTTAAACCATTATCATACCTCTCAAATGGATACATCCACCTGAACTGAACCGGCCCAGCATGCAACGCTTCATATGGGAGGTGGACCGGCAAGTGCTCCATAGAATCAAAGAAGCTAGGAGGGAATATGCGTTCAAGCTTGCATAGAATCAAGGGTATGTTCCTTTCAAGTGTCCTCAAAACTTCTATTTCAACAACCCTTGTGCACATGTTCTTGAAAAACAAACTTAGCTCGGTAAGAGCGCTCCAAATGGCTGGAGGTAAGAGTTCTCGAAATGCAATGGGAACTAACCTCTCCATGAACACATGAGAATCGTGGCTCTTCATTCCATACATCCTAGTCTTGTTCAGATCCACACAACGCCCCAACTTCGATGCATAGTTATCGGGAAACTTTAAAGACTTCACCCAATCAAACAATTTTTCTCTAGCATCTTTGTCTATCGTGTAAGCCGCCTTGGGCCATTCACCTTGGGCATTCTTCTTCGATAACCCTGGCCTTTTGCACAAGCCACCCAATTCCTCTCTAGACTTAACTGTATCCTTGGTCTTGTTGGGTATTTGGCAAATTGTGTTGAAACAGTTCTCAAACACGTTCTTCTCTATATGCATGAAGTCTAGCATATGACGTATCTTCAAACTTCTCCAATAAGGCAAGTCCCAAAAGATGCTCCTCTTCTTCCACCCACAACCTTTCTGAATCTTAGCATTATGCTTCTCCCAACCAATCTCCGTCACTTTCATAAGTCCCAAGTGTTCGATAATTGCAAATATTTGCTCACCGGTTAGTTGTTTGGGGGGCCCTTTGGTCTCAACTCTATTCTTAAGGAATCGATCCTTGTCGTTCCTAAATGGATGATGATCCGGTAGAAACCTTCTGTGGCAGTCAAACCAAGTTTCCTTGCCACTTTTGTCAAGTCTAAAAGCATTAGTATCCTCCAAACAATGTGGGCAAGCATGAAATCCAGAAGTCTTCCTCCCAGAAAGCATAGAGTAAGTCGGAAAGTCACTAACAGTCCACAGAAGAGCTGCTTGATCAGCGGCTGCAAGAACACATCCAGCTTCTGTCCCGGATCATCAGGACCGGGAACCAAGACAGTCAAGAACATGAATGGTTCTTTCATGCAATCATTCGGCGGCAGATTGTACGGAGTTACCATTACCGGCCACATGGAATACTTACGCTCATTCCCAAAAGGGTTAAAACCATCAGAACTAAGGCCCAACCTTACATTCCTCGGTTCCGCTGCAAACTCAGGATATTTCTCATCAAATTCCTTCCAGGCCGGTGAATCAGCTGGATGCTCCATCTTACCCGCCATATCTGCAGGTATCACCCTCTCCTTGTGCCACTTCATTTTATCTGCACAAGCATTTGAAGCATACAACCTCTTCAAACGCGGACCTAAAGGAAAGTACCACATCTTCTTGTGGGAAAGATTCATTTTCTGTCGTTTGTTAGAAGCCCCAGGCTTGTAACGCTTGTATCGTTCCTTCCCACAATGTTTGCAACTTAGCAACTCTGCATCCTCCTCCCAATAAATCATGCACATATCGGGGCAACAATCAATCTTCTCCATAGGCAACCCCAAACCACGCATCTTCTTCTGCGCGTGATAGAAATTGGTAGGAATCAAGTTAGGCTCGGGAAACGCCTTCCTAAGGATGTTTAACCAAGTGTTGAAGTTCTCTTCTGATTGGGCACCCTCAGCTTTGGCACTCAAAGTTTGAGACACCAACTCTAACTCGGTCATAGGACTGCCTGGAAACATAGGCTTCTTTGAGGACTCTAACATCTCGTAGAATGCCATAGTCTCGGCATTTGGAGACTCCTCAACATCCTCCATATTACTGACACCAAATCAATACCATGTGCAACATTCTCCAACATGGCATCCATATCACCATGTACTGACGATGGACCCGAGGAAACGGCGGACAAATCCTTGGTCCGTCTCATCTTTCTCGCGCTCCCATAGTCTAGGAGCAAAGGAACAGTCTCACCGTGATGATTCCATACCTCATAATCAGGCACGAATCCCCTACTTCTCACGTGCTGCTTAACCATATTGGGGCTCAACCATTGCGTGTTTCTACATTTATTTGCACTACAAGGACACTTCATATCCCCACATTTCAAACAATCAGGGTGTG
>CM051456.1:66363622-66431396 GCA_028274465.1 Plantago ovata
AGTCAGAGGTAGGGTTGTTTACCTGACCGGCCATGAGGCAGAACTCGTAGTTTGACACGTCTGGATAAGCTTCCTTAGCTATTCCACAAACTTCTTTGCCAATCTCCACGTCTAGAGTGGCTTCTTCATCGTCTGTGTCTGAACTTTCATCCTCACTGTCTTCGGAGCTAGTATCAATGCACAATGCATCGATTTTTGCTTGAAGCTTCTTCTTTTCTTCAGCAATAAAAGCTCTTTTGAACTTCTTCTTCTTTTAAGCAGATTTGCCTTTCAGCAAAGGGCAATTAGCTTTGAAGTGTCCAGGCTTTTTGCAGTAAAAACATAGATCATTTCCAACTGCTGGTTCTTCTGATGAAGTAGCTTGCTGAGCTTGCTTGTTCAGCGAGCTAGTCTCATTCTTGTACTTATGGTAGTTGTTACCAAGATGCTTTTTCAGCTTCTCTTTTTCTTTTCTCCTTTCAAGTTCCTTGCTGATGAATTTCTTCATGTTTTTGACAACCAAAGCGTTTTCATCAGTAGGTTCCTTTTCATTCTTCTTTTCAGAAGATGATGGCTTTGCAGCAAGAGCAATGTTTTGCGATTTTTCAGCAAATACACTTTCTCTTTGCTTTGTCTCATAGTTGACAGTAGCAAGATGAGAGAACAACTCTGTTGGTGTAATTTCTGGCATTCCTTGATTATAATAGAAATTTTGAGTGTGGATCCATTCTTGATTCAGACTTCTGATGATAGTTTTCACTTTCTCAGAATCTGAGTAGAGGTTTCCAACACCCAAGGCTGGCATTTCACTAACAAGAGTTGTGAATCTGAAACCCAAGTCTTCCAGTGACCCGTTTGTACCTTGCTTAAAGTTTTGAAACTTTAATTTAAGTACTTCAAGTTTGTTTTCCTTGGTTTTTTCAGATCCAGCACAAAGATCTTGGACCATTTTCCAAGCTTCCTTTGCAGTCTTAGCACCCCACAGTTTGCACTGTATGGTATCCGGAGTTGATCGAATGATGATATTTCTTGCTTGGCCATCAAGACAGAATCTCTTAGCTTCGTCAGAAGTCCATTCCTCTCTTGGTTTTGGCACAACCGTATCTGATGGTTCGCCTAGGATAGTTTCCTTTCCAGCTTCAGTGGTCTTGTGAGGAAAACTCCTTTCAATCTTAGTGATCTTGATAGGTCCATCATTAATGACGGTGACCATCTCATCACTAATAGCCTCAAGATGTAGCATCATGTTGTTTCGCCATTTTTCGTAATTTTCCAGCTTCAGCAAGGGAGCATCTCCTAAAGACATCCTGTCAGCAAAGCACTACCGAACTGATCAAGTGAGAGTGATTTACGGAAAGCACCTAAGGGGATCTAGGTTCAGTGTTGAAGGTTAAAGAACCTCCAGCTCTGATACCACTTGTTGTTCCCTTTAAACAACAAGAAAAGACTAGAGGGGGGGGGGTGAATAGTCTTTTCAAACTTTCGTTGTTTAAAACATTCTCAGCAAGTGCTAATTACTTTTCAGTAATGAGTTTGCTGATACTTAACTTTCTCAGCAAGCGCAAGTTACTTTGCAGTAACTAGGTTTGCTGATACTTAAAATCAAAGAGCGGAAGTCTTTGATACAATAAGTGCTCTTTTAGTAAATGAAGGTTTCAGCAAGTGATGTGAGTGACTGTGTACAGATAGATATGATTTGCTGAAAACTAAATACAGTAAGTAAATCACACAAACACTTTTATAGTGGTATCTGAGAGTGGCGTAATCTCTCAACTAATCCACTTTGTCCTTTCTAGGACTGAATCCACTAAAATATGATTGAGGTTCCTTACAACTCCTATCTAGAGCGATTCAAACAGAAACCAAAGCACACTTGCTTCGTCTCCAACCTAATCTAGAGAACGCAACCTTGTTCTCCACCAAACTTGGTACTTTTAATTAGCAAAACTATGCTCGATTAAGTTCCCCCTGAATATCACGTCTGAAAGGGTGTATTTTCAGTTAGAGAGGTTTGGGATGAGATAACTTAATTATAACTTATTCAGTTACAACAAGTAAACTAAGAAACAAAACTTTGAATACTTTGCAGTAACCAAGTTTGATTGTTTCTGGTGTCAAGACTTGTTCTTGTTCGAAAGAAAGAAAGAACAATTAACTAATTTCTTAGCCGTGTAAGTTCTACTTCTTCACAAGTAGCTTTTTCAAGCTTTAAGTCTTGGAACGGATCAATGGCAGTAGAGAGTATTGAAGGGTTTTTGAGTTTAAGCACAAGTGAGAGTTTGATCACGTTGTTGACACACTTCAACTCTTTGCCGGATGACCTCTATTTATAGTGAAAATAAGGAGCCGTTTATATTTTAAATTCCCAGGCTTTTGATCCTTAAGATGTCACTATCTTGCTTTTGTACTTTCAGCAGCGTCCTTGTTTGTTTTCTAGTCTTCATGTCCTTCGCGTGCAAGCTTTGCATTTAATGTTTATTTGAATAGAATTCAAACAGTAACATTGGAGCGCAAATACAAGTACTTTTAGCAAGAGATCACATATGTTCCATCAGCAAGTGGTCAGTCTCAGTTTCAGCAAGCACAACCTACTCTGTCTTTCAGATTTTCACTTATGCAATGTTGTTGCTGAAGTTTCCACTTTCTGAGCAACATGTGCCTTTGTAGATACCAGTCTTCAGAAATCTTCTAGTCTTCTGATCTTCGAAATCTTCAAGTCTTCAGATCTTCAAAATCTTCAAGATTCTTAGTGGTTCTAAATGCTTCAATAGTTTGTTTGTAAAAACAAAGTACATCGTCAGCAAATGCTTCAATAGGTTATTTTCTTTTCAGAAAACAAGATACATCATAAGCTTTAAAAAAACCAACCTATCTAGCACCTAATCTAAGTCTTCATCAAACGTTCCTCTTTTACAATGTCCTTAAAATTCTAAATTCCTATGGACCTTAAGAGTACTAGTTACTGGACTTTCCTTAATTTAGCATGGTTAATTGCTCATCAAAATTACAAGTTTCCTAACAGAATCTCGTGCATCCGTTCCACTACTCCTTGCATCTTGGGAACCATCCTTGGCTCCTCTCCTTAGCTGCTCAATCGAGTCCATGATTCCCTGAAAACTAAAATTAACAAAATCAATAAAATCAAAATCTAAAAAATAACTAAGGGAATCAAATGGAAAATAAAAAGAGAAAAGTGGATCAAAACTCCTTTGAAACTCATAGGTGGGTGCATGGACCAGAACGTAGGAGTCAAGATCAAAAGTGTCTGTAGCAATCGATTCAGAGACACCAAAATCTTGAAAGATTGGCTCCTTGACCTCAACAGAACTCAAGTCATCACTTTCTGACTCAATTGAAACAATGGATTCAGTCATCACCTCCTCCACGACTTCCTCTTGATCACCAACCTCGACATCCTCAAGTAAGAACGTGGAATCCAAGCTAAGCACTGAAGAGACTTCATCAATAGATTCGTCAACACATTCCGCTACATTGGCAATGTCGATTTCTGGTGGCCGACTGCTGAAGCGAGACGTCCATGTCCTTGACCCGGGAGGTGAGTCCCTATTCCAATGTTCCAGAAACTTGTTGGTTATTTCACCCCAAGTGTGCAATGATCTTTCCGGCGGGATTCTGAGCCATCCTCGAGCGCTCCCTCTCAAGGCTCCCATAAATCCTCTTATACAAAGCTGCTCATGTGATAAAATAACCCCCTCCACATTCTCACGAGGTATCCTCAACACACCTTCCTCGTACGTGTCTAAGAACTCTCTTGGATCATCATAACTCGAAAACGTGGAAACAATGGAGTAGTACGAAGGATCAAAGTCATAATCCTTGCAATCTTCATCCAATGTTATGCAAGGCCCTCGAGGTTTCACATACCGTGGCAAAGGAGCTCGTAGACTCATCCTTTCATGGGACTAGTTTCTGCACATGAGGAAACAAGAAACCAAGGAGCAAAATCCACAAAAGAAAAACAAAAAACTTGCAAGGAAAACACAAAGAACGCAAGCACGCAAGGTAACCAAGATCAGATTAGATGAATTTCCTGAAAACGATAGGGGGAAAGAAATAGGGTAAGAAAGTGAAGTTTTTGAGTGCAAACCCTAGAGCTTATTCTTCGGGGAGTTGAATGCTGAAAATATAAATAAGTTAAAGAGTAAAAAGGAGTAATAGTCCCCGGCAGCGGCGCCAATTTGATGAACGAGATTGTCAGACTCGAACAATCAAATATATTTGTTTTTAGCCAAAGGCAACTCGCAACTACAACGAAAACCGAAGTACGTAGTGTAGAAGAAAGATAACCTCGAGTGTCGATCTCTAAGGACTATAACTAGCTTTAACTACTTAAAATTAAACTATAAAATCAGAAAACGACTTAGCAAAGATTTTTCTTATCAATATATGGTGGAAGTTAGTGATAATATGATCATTCAAAGCGTCGGGTTATAATCATGCATGAAGGTACTTGAAGAATTGTAATTAATAAATCAATGGTCATGAATTGTCCTAGTGTTTCTCCAGGTTTAACACTTACGAAGATAGGTGGCTTAGTTAGATCAAAGAAGAAAACAATTAACAAGTAAAGTCTGTGCGAAGCTACAATCATGCACAATTAAGAACCCTAGCTATGAATTCACATACTATCACCAACCTTGGATTTAGCTACTCATATTCGAATTGCAATCAACAAGAATCAAAGCAAGAACTAATGAAAACATGTTGAATTGAATAAATAAAAGCTGATGAATGTGTATTTTACACTTTCATTCGAGTCTTTTTCACCTATTTTAGCTATCCTCTATGTTAATTTAGTTATATTTTAATACATTTTATTAGAATAGTGTCACGTTTCCCTTTAGATTTTATTTTACAGGTTTTGGTTGAAATTCGGGGATTTCTGGGCAATTATATTGAAGTTGACAAGGAATTGGTGTTCCAGAAGCCTATTTGGAGTATCTGAAGGTTTCCGGATAGAATTTGGAGTCTAGGGGTGAATCTGGAGGTTAGAAGGCCACTAGAAGTCAGAAACCGAGTCCGAAAAGGTGAAGAAATCCAAATCCGCGTCGAAAAACACGGAATTCCGCGAAAAAGATGGGGGGCGAACCGCCCCAGAGTTTATTCGGGGCCTATATATAGTGCTCAGTTTTCTCTCCGAAAATCATATCTTTCCAGACCTTCTCTCTCACCTCTCTCTATGGTTTTAGGTAGGAACTTCCCGGGGCCTGTCCTGGGAGTTCAGTAGCTTAGGGGATACTTTTTCATAGCATATTGGAGCTTGTAGGACCGCAATCATCGGGAGATTGACAACCTTGGTAACTTTGTATCGTACAGTTTTATCTACTTATTTTATTTATCTTTCAATATGTTTTCTTCTATGATTTCTGTTGATTGCATGCATATTATGAGTAGCTAAACTTATCGTTGGTGCTAGTATGTGAATTCTTAGCGAGGGAAGATAATCATGCTAATGGCTATATCGTGCATTATACTCCGTGTCATTGCTTTATTTCGTTGATCAGTTGTAACCAAAATTCTCGTATGTTGTATTGATTATTATGCACAATTGGACACTAGTCGACCATCAAACCAATTATCTTCGTACTGTTGAATAATTACGGAACACATTAGGACAATCGTGATTGACTAGTCAGACCAGATTATCTTCGTAGTGCTTAATACTTGCAACAGGACACTAGATTGATTCAAAGATCTCTATGCAAGACCGAGGAATTTATGCATGATTATCGACCCATTATGCTAAGAAGGACCATACTATCACCAATCTCCATTATCTGCTAGAAACCCCCTATTGCTATCTGTCTGCTGTTTTATATTCTCTTGTTAAATAGATAAAGCAAGTTATAGTCCTGAGAGAACGACACTCGAGTCATTCTGCTACTACACTACGGTTTTCGTTGTAGTTGTGGATTGCCTTTGGCTAAATAACAAATTTATTTGATTGACCTTGACACGTTCATCAAATTGGCGCCGTTGCCGGGGACTATACTCCTTTTTTCTGTTTAATTTGTTATATTTACAGCTTTAGATTCCTAATTCTACTAGTTTTAGTTTTCCCTTTTAATCTCTCTCTAATACTGCTTTCCTAGTCTGTTTCTAATCACCTTTCCTAGTCTGTTACAGATTGTGTATGCCGCATACACGTTCTGCAGGAACACCGCTTACTGATTCAATTGCTGAGATCGATAGAGTCTACCACCAAAGAAGGCGACTACTTGAAAGGCGCACACTAGAGGAAATAGAGGAAACCGATTTCTCTGAATCTCTACTCAGTCTATTCAAGGAAATCGACGGAATGGCAGAAGCTAGACCACTGAAGGCATGGGTTCAACCCACCAAAGATCGTATGAGGGGACCGGCGATTGTTCTTTCGTCTGCAACCCGAGATCTGGAGATCAAGAACCACGCATTCCAACAACTTCCGAGGTTCTATGGCTTATCAAGGGAAGATGTGATGGGGTACTTGCACGATATCGATGATTTCGTCAACCAACTCCCACGACCCGGAGCTGACATAACAACGGATGAGTTGAGGATGAAGGTTTTTGCTATGGGACTTGGCGACAGAGCCAAGTCATGGCTGAGTTCTCTACCAGCCGGCTCGCTGGACACTTGGGAGAAGGTTTTTTCAGCTTTCATGGAGAAATACTTCCCCCACATTTTGACTACCGCGCTAAAGGCAAAAATCACTGGATTCAAGCAGGACTATGATGATACCATCTACACCGCGTTTGAGAGGTTCCAAGATCTCGCGAACAAGTGCCCTCACCATGGTTTTGAACTTTCTGACCTAGTCCAACACTTCTACAATGGACTAACCTTCGAGAACCAGCAAGTGGTGGATTTCCAATGCCGAGGCAATATTTGGGAGGAAACCGCAGAAGCCATATGGGCTGTTTTCGAAAGGCTTGCTAAGGGTTCACAGTTCAAGGACCCGAGAGCAATGGTTAGGAGACATGGACCTGAATCTCCACCGACTCAAGAAGCCCCTATGTACAGGGGTAATGGGGATCAATTCGAGTGCTTTACCAATGAATTGAAGCAAGTCCTCAAGAGCGCCACCGGAACAACTGTTTCGAACGAAGTATGCCGAATTTGCAAGAACTATGGGCATGGGGCTCATATGTGTAGATCGGAGATGGCATACGATGATGGCAACTGGGCTCGAGGAGGCGAAGAAGAAGCCTTTGCTATGGAGTTTGGTACTCAAGAAGTTAGGTACGGACAAGACGGTAGGAATCCTCGAGGTGGATTCTAGAGAAGAGGATACCGCAACAATCAAGGATATCTACCGGCTAACCAAACTTATGGACCTAACCAAGACTGTAGTAGGCTAAACTATGGTAATGACCACTGCGAAAACCCCGCTCTGAAAGAGCCACCGAAGTCGAGGTCGGCTCAACTGTTGGAGAACTTACAGAAGATGGTCGATCACACACAAAGTTTTCTCAAACGTTATGAAGAAGATTCTGAGAAGACTAGGGCAAGGCTTGATAGGTTGGAAGAGAGCACTAGGCTTGCCCATCAAAAGATTTAAGAGTTGATCGACCGAGGAGCAAGTAGGTAGCAAGGCAAACTGCCTAGCAACACTGTGAAGACGAATGCCACTACATTGGTAGGTGATGTACCTGACGGAATCACAATCAAGAAGGTTGTTAGGTGCGAGTGTTGCATGAAGGAAGAACTTCTACAGGCTGAGGAGGAAGAGAAGGACCTTGGTTCTTGTTGAAGGGTAATTTGTGTTTCTCTCTAAGTTCGCAATGAGTCGCTAGTCTAAGTCATTCTAGTTCTTCTTCTTGTAGTATTACTCTGAGATAGGAAATGAGCCTTCTTGTAGCTTCCTCGTACCTGAAATAGACTAGAAGGGGGGGGTTAGTGTCTCTTGCCCGGTCTGTAAGGTATCAGACCGGAGAGGCGACTTTACGAGTAGGGAGTTGTGAGGCTTCCCTAGTACGAGTAGTAAATGTGATGGTCGAGAGGTGATATTAATGCTTACTGTTGAGGAGTAAATGAGGCCTTTATATACTTGTGACCTTTCAACTTCTGGTAGTATAGGATCGCGACACGTGTACGGGTAGGATTGAGGCCTTCCTCGGCCCAAGCCCATTAAGGAGGTCCATGGGCCTTGGCCCAAGGGAGCAACCATGGCTGGTCGCTCAGGGTCCTCGTGCCTTCCTTGTACGTGGAAGATGCGAGTAGTGTCCTGCTCAGTTTCTGTCAAGGAGCGTTACCTTGACGTAAGGTCTCCTCGAGCCCGAGAGATGCTCCTCGAGCTCACTGGCAGCTTTGTCCTTGTGAGGAGCTTATTTTGAGGGTTGTCCTCCCAGTGATGGTCGGACCCTATGTTTGTCGGTCCACACCTTAGTGACATACTTGGGTGTGGTCGTGCCCCTTGAGGGACGGCCTATGATGCTTTGTCGCGCTCTTAGACCGCTCCAGTTCGTACATGCAGAGTGGACATATTTGAACACTAACATATGTCCCCCTAGTTTCCAAGTATCTTTGTAGAAGATAGTTGAGGAACTATGTTGAAGTAGAGGTCGAGCAGAGCCTCGACTAGTAGTGGGCGAAAAACGATTTCCGTATTCGCACCTTGGTATCTTTCCCTCCTCCTATCTCTCCCTCCCCCCCCTTTTTATAGGGTGCGAGCAGACGTTGCTCGGACCGTATGAAAAGAGGTATTTTTGCTGGGCAGAGATCGGATCCGGGTAAGTATTCCTTGGTGGAATGGAGTGACTTCCTGCCGCTTTTTTCCTTTGCAAAATATCTCGCGGAGAGACACTTGTAAGAGTGGAATGGAATGACTTCCTGCCGCTTTTTCTTTGCAAAATACCTCGCGGAGAGATACTTGTGTAAAAGGAATGGAGTGACTTCCTGCCGCTTTTTCTTTGCAAAATATCTCACGGAGAGATACTTGTGTGAAAGGAATGGAATGACTTCCTGCCGCTTTTTCTTTGCAAAATACCTCGCGGAGAGATACTTGTGTAAAAGGAATGGAATGACTTCCTGCCGCTTTTTCTTTGCAAAATATCTCACGGAGAGATACTTGTGTAAAAGGAATGGAATGCCTTCCTGCCGCTTTTTCTTTGCAAAGTATCTCGAGGAGAGATATTTCTAAGAGTGGCTCCTCGATCCACTGCCACGTGTCCGTCGATTTTTTGCTTTTCTAACATTTTTCTCCGTGTTGTCTCGAGGAGGAAAGATTATGGTCGTCGATCTATCTCTGTGTGGTCTCGAGTAGGGTGGTGCTCGCGCTGCGAATTGACTGCTGTGGTTAGGTAATTCGCTCCGACATTGGGAACTGTGCCCGCGCCAGAGCGGGAGCGTGGAGGGAAAAATGGGTAATTCGCCCGGCGGCTGTAATCTGGGCCGTTGATCTTGGGTACGTGGTCGGTCCGGATGGCGCGAGGGCATGCGTCGTTTCGTATCCGCGAGATACCCTTCTATAAATAGTTCAAGACTCGGTCATTCCACACTTTTCGCAATCCGAATATTCAGAGCTAAAAGGAGAGAGCGAGGAGAATTTTTGTGATCGACGAGCGAGGTGATCGAGACAAGTGACGCGCGAGGAGCTTTTCCGGTGTGCAGAATCTGATTTTCAGGCGAATTCCCGACTTTTCCGGCCTTCTTTCCGGCTTCCAACCTTCATACACTAAATATCAAGTAAGTTTCTTCACTCACATTACGATTAATTGCTTTTAATCGCCTCTTTTGCCTTGAATTTTCTGCTCTTCTTTTTGCTTTATGGTTTCGCTCGGACTTTTCTTTTGTTGAATCTGCCCTGCCGGAATGTTGTTATCTGAACAATTGCCGGTGGATGTCGGCCTGAGAACGGCATTGGACCTAATAAAATTGTAAACGGACTTGTAAACGGACTTTAATTGAATCGATTTGACTTGCATGGCCGTAGGAGTAGTTCCCTGTTCTTTATGCCTTTATTTTTTGCTGTAAAATCATGTTGCCTCCTCCTTAGAATATGGCTGTAGAAGTAACTGTAGGCAGTCTTTTCGGGCGGTTGGTCGCTCGTGTACTCTTCGATTTTTGTATATGCATGCTCGCTCTTACCTGCTTATATGCGTGCTCGCATGCTCGCTTTTTGCCTGTTTCGAGCGGTTGGTCTCTCTGTGTATGCTCCTCGCTATACCTGTGCTTTACTGTAGAGTAACTTCTTTTCTTTCGTTTGAGATTTTTCTCCGTTCGGGAGGTCGAACGTAATGAATATACCTAAAAGGACCTCTCGGACTATCACCAACCATCCTAACTTCTTCTTTGCCCACCTTTAGGATGTCCGAGAGGAGCGATGACAGTCAGAACCAATCGGCCGCTGGAGAGTATGGGAGAGACCATACTACGTCGCCTGATACGTCAGACGTATCGGCGACCTTCCTTGATGATACCATAGAGCAGGCTGTTGATGAGCCTCAGATCGAGCAAGGTGGCGAGCAGGCTGCCGAGGAAGGAGATGAAGAGACCGAGAGCGAGGAGGATCTCTATCAACTTGTTGCCCGTAAGAGGCGTCGTACCGAGGATGATGACTTTATCGACGACCGGACGGAGGCGGAAGGTGGCCCTTCTAATCCTGGTGTGTCCGCGGAGTTAATTACTCGCGCCGCCCAAGTCCATGGGCGTAACTATGGGGCAGTTAATGTGGTCCCTCCTGCAGACATCAGGATCGAGGAGATGGATGACACGGAGAGGCCGGAGTTAGCCTTGGCCCTTTATGAGGAGGGTGAACACTCGACCCAACGCGGAAATGCCCCAATTCCCGTTCAGATCATCGATAGCGATGAGACAGAAGAAGAGAGTGAGGAGGATGATGAAGCTACCTCTCCTCGGACTAGTCCCCCATCGAAGAGGGTTAGGTTTCCTCCACAAACCACTAGGAGGGCTGTTATTACCGACGAGGAGGAGGATGAAGTTCCTTTGACGATCGGAAGTGCGAACAGGGATGAAGCTGGTCCGAGCACTAGGTCTCCTTCCTTCTAGGAAGGGCAGAGACGGGCCATTAGAGATGCGAAGAGGTTCGCACGCGAGGAGGAGACTAGCTATCACTCTATCGATCCGACCACGATAGATTTCACTTTTCCGAGTGAGACCCGAGCACCCAATCCGCTCGAGGAGCAGGAATATGAGATGCGCCTTGCTCAGATGGCTGCTGACAAGAAGAAGGCGGAGAAGAGAGCGAGCAAGCGTTCTCGCTCCGGAAAGGCAAAGAAGGCCAAGGTTGTCGAGGAGCCAGAGCCTAAAACCACTAAGGCTGCTGAGAAGAAATTCACCAAGAGTGCCCGCACAGTAGACCTCCCCGATCCTCAGGGCGAGAAGAACGAGGATGGCATAATCCCGACAACCTCTTCTACTGTCAAAGTCGAGGAGGTTCCCACACTCAGATGGAAGTATTCTCTTCCTGAAAATAAGTTTGACATCCTCGTGCCCAAGGAGGATCAAACTTTTTACAACGCTCCTCCTGGGTACATGGCCGTCCATTGCTTGAGCTTGGATCGAGGATGGATACATCCATTTTGTGACGCCTTCCGAGATATCTTCAACACTCTGGGGATCGCTCCTTGGCAACTGGTGCCAAGTGCCTTTGGAACCTTGGTCTGCTTTGGAGTCTTTTGCATGAAGAAGGGGATCGCGCTGAATTTTCACAACTTCAACCAACTGTTCCGAGTCTCGATGAGCTCCGGGAACAAGTACTTCTACTACTTCAATGCTCGTCCAGGGTTGGGCTTTATCATGGACGCTCCCAGCTCCTCGGGCTACAAATGGTTTCATAGGTACTTCTACATCAGGAAGAGGAAGTTGCCTAACATGACCGAGGAGGAGGTGGAGTGGGGAGTACCCAAACTCATGTTCCGAGGAAAGATAGCGGACAAGCATCCTTTGCCCGAGGAGTCCGATCCTTGGGTCATGGAGCTTGAGGAGCAAAATCGGGGACCCCATCCCGAGAAGTATTTTTACTGGGGACTAGTCCTCCAGCCACTTCCATTTTTGGCGGGCCTTTCGCCCTATGCGTACACAGGGTATATCGGGAACCGATATACCAAAAAAGTCCTCTTCGGTAATATGTCCTTGTATTTTTTATTCGCTTTGCACTTGTATTTTTTCTTTGCTTGCTTTTTTTGTTTGTAGTATGTCCTCGCTTTTCTCCATTCCTCGTTGATTCTTATTGCTTCTCGATCATACTGACTTGTGTTTATTATCTTGCAGCCTATTGGTTCCAGTGGATCATGTCGAAGACTTTAGCCGCGAAAGAGGAACAGAGGACAAAGCAAAGGCTAGCCAACAAGCAAACAAAGATCCTCGGTTCTCTGAATTTGACCCCTCCTCGAAACGCCGCGCATCATCGGGATGCTTTAGTGCAGGAGGGGCTCGATACGAGAGAGAACCCCGTGGAGGCCATCAAGAGGGCCGAGGAGGAGGCTGCGGCGAAGAGGGCCAAGGAGGCTAAGGAGGCCGAGGAGGAGGCTAGAAACACGGTCGAGGCGGAGAAGAGGCCTGAGAGGCCGGTTGCTAAGAAGGGAGCGAGGAAGCTCAATCTGGGAGGAAACAATGAGCCTGCCCGCAAGAAGGGTAAGGTAGCCGCTTCTGGAGATGAAGTGAAGCGGCTCATTCAGATGAGCGACCTTGACCGGGCGAACGAGTTGAGCATGTGCTCGCTCCAGGTACTTTTCTTCATTCTTTTGTTGTAAACTTTTCTAAGTATAAAATTTTTTCCTCCTCGCTAACTGTGTCCTCTTTTTGCAGCTCGAGAACTTATAGGAGGCTTATGGCCAAGTTGCTGCTGATAGAGCCGACATAGGGGTCATGATCGAGGACCTCGAGAAGAAGCTTGCTGCTTCAGAGTATAAAGTAAAGGTCTCGGAGGCTGAGGCCGGAAAGCTGAAAATCAAGGTGGACGAGCTCGAGAAGGAGCTGTCCAGGGAGAAGTCGAGGAGCAAGAGCTTCAAGGGTGCCTATGCTACTTTATCCATTTGCATGGAAAAGTTCAAGGCAAGCATCCTGTCCTTTCTGAAAGGAAGCCGAGTCGCCGCTGCTCGCGACTTCATGTCCTCGGTCACCTACAAGCTGGCCCAGAGAGACGTGCAAGTGGCGTCTCGCGAGGAGGGCTTCTTCTCATGCGTTGGCCAGCTGAAGAGGGTCAACTTCCTCCCGGCTGACTTCGATCCTGATGATCGCGAGGACTTGCATCCCGGGCGGCGCGAGGACCTCACTCCTTACCCTAATGAGGAGATTACCGAGGAGATGCACGAGGCGTGCGAGTTTGGTGAGCTGGTGACCGATCCCGAAGTTCCCTATCCCAGCAAACCATCTTATCTTCCAGCCTGGGTGCCTGAGTGCTTAAGGAGAGGGATCATCCATCCGTTCGAGAAGGCAGCTCTTCGGAACGCTGCTTGGGTGAAGTTGAGTGATCCGGTCCTCGGGAGGGCAGCCGACTTCATCGAGCCTGAGCTGACTATGTATCAGAAGGCGATCGAAGAGGCTCAAGCTCAGGAGCGAGACAACGCTGAAGGCCATGAACTGAGCTCTGTGCGAGGAGCTACCAGCGCGACCACCCCGGTCACTGAATTCACTGATAGTCGCACTCGTTAGGACCGGGGAGCCTCTTGAAGACCGAGTATGCTCGGGCCTGTTGTAATCTTTCCATTTCCGTACTTGCATTTATTTCCGAACAAATTTCATTCGGCCCATTGTGGCACTCTTCGCAACATATGTGTTTGTAATATATGTTTAACTGTTGTTGTTTCCTCGCTCTTTGTTTTCTTCAATAAAATTCATTGCTCTTCGCTTTCTTACTTGTACTTGTTTTTACTAATTCCAATTTTTGTTATGACGTATAACTTGGATAGAGTAGTTAAACATGTATAAGTTAGAATCGAGAACCAATGTTCTTCGCTACAAGCTCTTCAAACTATCAATCGTATACTCTGCGCTTCTCGATCGTTTTGACCACTTACGAAAGAATTCTAAGTGTTGAACTTAGAAAAATTTCCAAGTGTTGAGTTAGAAAGACTGGAGGTCACTCTCCTCGATTACTTCCGTCTCCTCGCTTTTTCTTCTTTGAATGGTTTCCTGATAAATTCTCTCATAGAGTTTAGAGAGCGGGGAGGGTTCCCCTTAATCATGGAAATCGAATAGCTTTTATGTAGGTCAAGTAAACTCTCTCGATCGAGTAGTCCTATTTTTTGAGTATAGTAGTTCTATACTTGAACATTTTCTTGTTGAAAGATAGACATTGTATTGATTTGTCGGAAATGCAATTACAATGGGGGCTCCTCGGCCTGCTTGCTTACAACAACTTCTTAATAAAAACGAGAGGTGCCTCTCACTTGGAGCAGTGAGGAATCCTTCTCGGTCTATTTCACATGGGTTCTTTCAAAAAGCTTTTTTCTCCCCACAACTTCAAGCGTAGAATCTCTGGAGGTTAGAAGTATTCCATGGGTTCTTTAATACTCTTCCCTCCATGTCTTGAAGATGATAACTTCCATTGGACCTTGCTTCAATTATCTTGTAGGGGCCTTCCCAATTGGGTTGCATCTTCCCAACTTTGCCCAGGATGTCCGCTCTTCGGAGTACTAGGTCTCCTACTTGGAAGTCTCTCTCTCTTACGCCTTTGTTGTAGGTCTTTGCGATGAGTGCTTGATATCTGAGGATATTGGCAAAGGCGTTGGTCCTCGCTTCACTGACCGTCTCCAGGTCGAAGAGTCTCTCTGTATGATTGTCCTCTGGTTGATACCCTTGGATTCTGAGGGTTTCTACCGCCACTTCTGCTGGTATGACCGCCTCGGACCCATAAACTAGCGAGAAGGGAGTCTCTCTTGTAGCTGTTTTTGAAGTAGTGCGGTATGCCCACACCGCTCCATCAAGCTCGTCGACCCAATCCTTGTTGGTGGCGAACCTCTTCTGCAAGTTGTTGACGGCCTCTGTTTGCCCGTTGGATTGAGGATGTCCTACGGAGGTATACCTCCTCTCAATCTTCATTTCCTTGCACCATTCATTGAATCTTTGGCCACAAAATTGAGCCCCATTATCCGAGATGAGGACCCTTGGCAAGCCAAATCGACACACGATGTTTCTCCACACGAAGTTCATCACTCTTTGTTCGGTGATGGTAGATACTGCCTCAACTTCCGCCCACTTGCTAAAGTATTCGACCGCAACAATGATGAACTTCTTTTGACCCGTGCCTCTTGGAAAAGGACCGACTATGTCGATGCCCCATATGTCGAAAGGGCAAGTGATGGCGATGGGCATGAGAGGTTTCGCCGGGACGTTGATCAAATTGGCATGCATTTGACACTCCTCGCACTTTCTCACAAATCGAGCAGCGTCTTCTCGAACAGTGGGCCAGTAGTATCCTTGTCGGATAACTTTTTGAGCGAGGGTTCTTCCTCCGGCGTGGTCTCCGCAACTTCCTCGATGCATTCTCTGAGAAGTTTTTGTACCTCATGCTCGGCGACGCATCTCAAGTAGATTCCCTCGAAAGACCTTTTGTACAAGTAGTCTCCTTGTATGATGTATCGGGGAGATTTTCCCTTGATTCTCCTCGCTTCAGCCTTGTCACGAGGAAGGCTTCCATTTTTGAGATATGTAGTTATCTCTTGCATCCAACTCGGTTGGTCGTCAATTGCCAAGACGTTTGGCTTTGATGACCATAAAGATGATGCGTTGAGTCTCATAAGTATCACGTTCCGGGTATCAACTCCTCCGGAGGCTGAAGCATACTTTGATAGGGCATCTGCTCTTCGATTGAGATCTCTCGAGAACTTTTCAATCTCACGGCTTTCGAATTTTTGGATTTCTTCCGTGATGGCGCTCTTGTACTCAGCGTTTCAGCCCCGGCAAGTACTTTGCTCAAGTAGTAGATGGGCAAGTGGTCGTTTCCTTGGATTCGTACCAAGACCGAGCTGATAGCTTCCCGAGTTGCTGCTAGGTACAAGTAAAGTACCTCTCTTTCTACGGGTTTTGACAATAATGAAGGAGCGAGTAGGTATTCTTTCAGCTTCTCGAAGGCTTCCTCGCACTCATTCGTCCACTCGAAGTGGCTGCTCTTTCTCAACACCTTGAAAAAAGGTAGATTTTTCTCGGCAGACCTCGAGATGAATCTACTCAACGCAATTGATTTTCCGACCAATTGTTGCACCTCATTGATGGACTGAGGTTGTGGCAGATCGAGGATGGCCTTTATCTTTTCGGGGTTTGCTTCTATTCCTCTTTCTGTCACCATGTAACCGAGGAACTTCCCCCCTTTGACTCCGAAGGTACACTTCGCCGGGTTGAGCTTCATTCCATACTTTCTCAAGATTGAGAAGCATTTTGCCAGGTAACCTACGTGTTGTTCCTCGGTTTTGCTCTTGACGAGCATGTCATCGACGTATACTTCCATTGTTTTACCCAGCTCTTCTTTGAACATTTTGTTAACCAACCTCTGATAGGTCGCTCCTGCGTTCTTAAGACCAAATGGCATCACGTTGAAGCAATATACATTGCCATTAGCGAAGAAGGCAGTCTTAGGCACGTCATCTTTGGCCATTTTGACCTGGTAGAAGCCCTGGTATGCATCCATGAAACTCAGGAGGGCGCATCCAGCGGTGGAATCGACCAGCTGGTCGATCCGTGGGAAAGGGTATGGGTCCTTCGGGCAAAACTTGTTGAGCCTTGTGAAATTGTTGCACATTCGCCATTTCCCCGGACCCTTCTCCACGAGGACCACATTGCATACCCAATCGGAGTATCTCACCTCCTTGATGTGGCCGGCTTTAAGAAGTCTTTGGACTTCCGCTTCTATGATGGCATTATCTTCCGCACTGAAGTCTCTTCGCTTTTCTCTGATGTGGGTGATCGACGGGTCTACGTTCAGACGGTGAACGGCGACACGTGGGTCGATCCCCTTTAGGTCCTCGGTACTCCATGCGAATATATCGTTGTTATCCTTCAAGCACTGGATGAGTTTCATCCTGACTTCAGTAGTCATCTCGGTACCGATTTTTGTGACCTTGTCGGAACTTCCTTCGACAATTTGGATTTCTTCTAGGGCTTCTCTTGCTTCAATTTTGTTTTCCTCAAAGAATTTCTTCTTTTTGGAGGAGGGTGGGACTGGTGGTATTACTTGATACTCCTCGAGCTCCTTAACAGCTCCTACTAGAGTATCCTTGTCCTTTTTCATGATTGCTTTCCTTCGCCTAAGTGACGGACTTGGCTTTTTTGACTTTCTCTTCACTCGCCGAACCGTGTAGAAACGATAAGGCGCATTGTGAACAAGGGGAGTGTCCTCGGATGACTGCCCGGGGTTGGGTTCTCCAATGGCGACCCTAGAAGTGAACTTGGCTGACATGGTGTAGCATTCCCATGCTTCTCGTATGTCTCCTACTTCTTGTCCAATTCCCAAAGGAGTGGGGAACTTTAGCTTGTTGTGGACCGTGGACACTACAGCTCGGAATTGAGAGAGACCGGGTCGGCCAAGGACTGCAAAATAATCAAACGGCATATCGACGACCACAAAAGGAACTTGTTGCGTCACTCGTCTAGGAGCGCTACCCATTGATACCGTGACGTTGATCATTCCGAGTGGCAAGATAGGTTGTCCTCCGAATCCTACCAATGCGCTCCTCACTTCTCTTAGCCCTTCCCTTGGGTTCATTTGCATCCTTTTCAAGGTTCCGATGAAAATCAAGTTTGCCGAGCACCCGGTATCGATGAGGATTCTTCCTAACTTGTATGATTGAACATCCAAGGAAACTACAAGTGGGACGCAAGGATCATAGATGTTCCCTCCTCCGGCATGCTTCAGAGGTATCTCGCTATCATCGAAGGAGAAAACATTGGTTCCCGATCGTGCGGCTTCAGCATACTTCACATCTCGGACCCTAAGGTTATCCGCTGAAACCTGCAAAATTTTTCCGAGCTCTTGTTCCTTTGATTTTCCTTAATCGGGGGTGGCCATGAGACGTCTAGCTTCCTCGAGACTTTATAGTTCAAGATGTCGGATCTTGGTCTATTCAAGTCTGTGTAGTTGCTATATCGTCTTGGAGGTGATCTTCTGGGAGGAGACCTCTTGTCTCTGAAATCATTTCTTGAGTTGCCCTCCTTGATCAACCTAAATTTTTGCTCTTTCCTCTGCTTCTCGGGATTTTGGGGGCGAGGAGGGTACTCCTTCTCTTTTTCTTTTTCTTTCCCTTTTTCTTTGGGAAGATTGGTTCACACGGTGACCGTTTTTCGGAATTCCTCAGCCTCGAGGAAATCCTTGCAAACTTTGGCAAGTTGTGCTTCATTCTCCACACACGATGCTGAGAGTACATCTTGGAATTTGATGTTGGTAGTGTTACCATACAAGTATTCTTTCCTCTCATTGATCGAGTGATCTTCGACTTGGAGGGCTGCTTCATGAAAGCGATTGATGAAGTCCCTCAAGTCTTCATTGTTTCTTTGAACAATTTCAGCCAAGTATCTTACCCGTCTCTTGGCATTCATCACTTTCTCGAAACGCTTAGAAAACTCCTTGCAGAGATCTCTATATGACTTGATGGATCGGTGAGGGAGGCGCGACCACCACTTCATAGCTTCTCCGGAGAGGTTAGCCGGGAAGAGGAGTGCTTTGGTCCTTGAATCATGACCGTAAGCGTCCATTTTAGTGCCAAATCTTACCATGTAGTCTTTTGGACAACTTGTTCCATCGTAGCTTTCGAAGGTGGGGAACCCTCTTTCGATTTTGGCTTGGTGGCTTCTGATCTCATCACAGAAAGGGCTCGGATCTTGGTCTTGCTCATTCTCTTGGACAGTTCCTCGTAGAGTCTCTATCTGAGCATCCAGTGCGGATTTTCTTGCGTTGAGTTCCTCAAGAGTGAGCCTCCTCCCCGTGATCGGATCGACCAGGGGGGTTACCTAAGCTACTGTTCTCAATGCTTGATTCTCCTCCACTGCTTCTTGTTGGTTTTGAGGAGTTACCTGGTTGGGGGTAACTTGATTGGGGAGAACGGGTGGTGTAGCGACCACCTAAACTCTATTTTCTTGTTGCGCTACATTTTGTAATGATGCCCGTATTCTTCTATCAATCAGGTCTCTCAAGTCTTCCGGGGCACCTTGGGGTCCTAACCTCGATTGAACTGTTGATGGTCCAAGTCGAGATTGGATCGGCCTGGTGTTGGCTCTCGAATGTGCTTCATCTTGTGCAACAGGTGCTCTTCCTTGGGATTGACGAGGAGCGACCAGGGTGGCCCGAGGTTGCTCTTGCACCGGGGCTTGTTGTTCTCCTTGAGCTTGTATCTCAGTATTAACCCTAATAGCCTCATTACCTCCGACATATCCTTGTAGAGTAAGAAGGAATAGACCGTATTGAGCTTCGCCCATCCCGAAGTCTGATGGTCGGACTACACGTCCATCAGGAAGGGTGAAGGTCAATGAAGCCGGTTGAGGAGGGTTCACTGCTACGGGAGGTTGGTTGATTGCTACAGGATGAGGCTGCCCCCTAGACTCGGCGTTGTTCGGGACTCTCAATGCTCCATAGGCATTTCATACCGGGACTCCGTGCGGGTTGTTTTCTCCCGATCTTTCATTTTGGGAGTGGGTGACATTAGTAAATGCCCCCTCCGTGTAATCCCGATTCCTTGCAACATTGTTGTTTCTTGGTTCCCTCGGAACACCATCCGTTCCTCCTCCGCGACCGTTACTAGAGGGACGGCCTCTAGGTCGAGGAGGGTTCCCGGGTGGTGCATTAGCAAGACGGTTGCTTCTTCTGGGAGGCATATTCGTGAAGTGTCACGAGGAGGGTTGTGGCTCGACCAGTAGGGCAAGGAATGACCTTTCGTGTCGCTTCCCACAGACGGCGCCAAATGTTGAAGGGTAATTTGTGTTTCTCTCTAAGTTCGCAATGAGTCGCTAGTCTAAGTCATTCTAGTTCTTCTTCTTGTAGTATTACTCTAAGATAGCAAATGAGCCTTCTTGTAGCTTCCTCATACCTGAAATAGACTAGAAGGGGGGGGGTTAGTGTCTCTTGCCCGGTCAGTAAGGTATCAGACCGGAGAGGCGACTTTACGAGTAGGGAGTTGTGAGGCTTCCCTAGTACGAGTAGTAAATGTGATGGTCGAGAGGTTATATTAATGCTTACTGTTGAGGAGTAAATGAGGCCTTTATATACTTGTGACCTTTCAACTTTTGGTAGTGTAGGATCGCGACACGTGTACGGGTAGGATTGAGGCCTTCCTCAGCCCAGGCCCATTAAGGAGGTCCATGGGCCTTGGCCCAAGGGAGCAACCATGACTGGTCGCTCAGGGTCGTCGTGCCTTCCTTGTACGTGGAAGATGCGAGTAGTGTCCTGCTCAGTTTCTGTCAAGGAGCGTTACCTTGACGTAAGGTCTCCTCGAGCCCGAGAGATGCTCCTCGAGCTCACTGGCAACTTTGTCCTTGTGAGGAGCTTATTTTGAGGGTTGTCCTCCCAGTGATGATCGGACCCTATGTTGGTCGGTCCATACCTTAGTGACATACTTGGGTGTGGTCGTGCCCCTTGAGGGACGGCCTATGATGCCTTGTCGCGCTCTTAGACCGCTCCGGTTCGTACATGCGGACTGGACAACTTGCCAAAGTTTGCAAGGATTTCCTCGAGGCTGAGGAATTCCGAAAAACGGTCACCGTGAGAACCAATCTTCCCAAAGAAAAAGGGAAAGAAAAAGAAAAAGAGAAGGAGTACCCTCCTCGCCCCCAAAATCCCGGGAAGCAGAGGAAAGAGCAAAAATTTGGGTTGATCAAGGAGGGCAACTCAAGAAATGATTTCAGAGACAAGAGGTCTCCTCCCAGAAGATCACCTCCAAGACGATATAGCAACTACACAGACTTGAATAGACCAAGATCCGACATCTTGAACTATATAGTCTCGAGGAAGCTAGACGTCTCATGGCCACCCCCGACTAAGGAAAATCAAAGGAACAAGAGCTCGGAAAAATTTTGCAAGTTTCACAAAGGGAAAGGGCACACCTCCGATGAGTGTGTCGAGCTCAAGAACGAAATTGAGAGGATGATACGTAACGGTCAATTGGTTAACTACATCCGGAAGGAGGAACCCCTGGCACTCCTGCCCCCACCACCTCGAAGTGGGAGCGAGCACCCTTACCAAGGAAACCCTCAGGACGATGACATTCATAATTACAACAATTATGAGAACCGCCCCGTGAATGGAAGCATCCACACTCTAACAATTGCGGGAGGACACGCCGGCGGTGACACTCGTAATCAAAGAGAGATTACGGCGGACAACCTTAGGATCCGAGATGTGAAGTATGCTCAAGCCGCGCGACCAGGAACCAACGTTATCTCTTTCGATGATAGCGAGATACCTCTGAAGCATGCCGGAGGAGGGAACATCTATGATCCTTGCGTCCCACTTGTAGTTTCCTTGGATGTTCAATCGTACAAGTTGGGTAGAATCGTCGTCGACACCGGGTGCTCGGCAAACTTGATTTTCACCGGAACCTTGAAAAGGATGCAAATGAACCCAAGGGAAGGGCTCAGAGAAGTGAGGAGCGCATTGGTAGGATTCGGAGGACAACCTATCATGCCGCTCGGAATGATCAACCTCACGGTGTCAATGGGTAGCGCTCCTAGACGAGTGACTCAACAGGTTCCTTTTGTGGTCGTCGATATGCCATTTGATTATTTTGCAGTCCTAGGCCGACCCGGTCTCTCTCAATTCCGAGCCGTAGTGTCCACGGTCCACAACAAGCTAAAATTCCCCACTCCTTCGGGAATTGGACAAGAAGCAGGAGACATACGAGAAGCATGGGAATGCTACACCATGTCAGCCAAGTTCACTTCGAGGGTTGCCATTGGAGAACCCAACCCCGGGCAGTCATCTGAGGAGACACCCCTTGTTCACAATGCGCCTTATCGTTTCTACACGGTTCGGCGAGTGAAGAGAAAGTCAAAAAAGTCAAGTCCGTCACTTAGGCGAAGAAAAGCAATCATGAAGAAAGACAAGGATACTCTAGTAGGAGCTGTTAAGGAGCTCGAGGAGTATCAAGTGATTCCACCAGTCCCACCCTCTTCCAAAAAGAAGAAATTCTTTGAGTAAAACAAAATTGAAGCAAGAGAAGCCTTAGAAGAAATCCAAATTGTTGATGGAAGTGCCAACAAGGTCACAAAAATTGGCACCGAGATGACCACTGAAGTCAGGATGAAACTCATCCAATGTTTGAAGGATAACAACGACATCTTCGCATGGAGTACCGAGGACCTCAAAGGGATCGACCCACGTGTGGCCGTTCACCGTCTGATCGTAGACCCGTCGATCACCCACATCAGAGAAAAGCGAAGAGACTTCAGTGCAGAAGTTAATGCCATCATAGAAGCGGAACTCCAAAGACTTCTTAAGGCCGGCCACATCAAAGAGGTGAGATACTCCGATTGGGTATGCAATGTGGTCCTCGTGGAGAAAGGTCCGGTAAAATGGAGAATGTGCAACAATTTCACAAGGCTCAATAAGTTTTGCCCGAAGGATCCATACCCTCTCCCACGGATCGACCAGCTGGTCGATTCCACCGCTGGATGCGCCCTCCTGAGTTTCATGGATGCGTACCAGGGCTTCTACCAGGTCAAAATGGCCAAGGACGATGTGCCTAAGACTGCCTTCTTCGCTAATGGCAATGTGTATTGCTTCAACGTGATGCCATTTGGTCTTAAAAATGCCAGAGCGACCTACCAAAGGTTGGTTAACAAGATGTTCAAAGAAGAGCTGGGCAAAACGATGGAGGTATATGTCGATGACATGCTCGTCAAGAGCAAGACCGAGGAGAAACATGTAGGTTACCTGGCAAAATGCTTCTCAATCTTGAGAAAGTACGGCATGAAGCTCAACCCGGCGAAATGTACCTTTGGGGTCAAAGGGGGGAAGTTCCTCGGTTACATGGTGACAGAGAGAGGAATAGAAGCAAACCCTCAAAAGATAAAAGCCATCCTCGATCTTCCCCAACCTCAATCCATCAATGAGGTGCAACAATTGGTCGGAAAATCAATTGCATTGAGTAGATTCATCTCGAGGTCTGCCGAGAAAAATCTACCTTTTTTCAAAGTGCTAAGAAAGAGCAGCCACTTCGAGTGGACAAAGGAGTGCGAGGAAGCCTTCGAGAAGCTGAAAGAGTATCTACTCGCCCCTCCACTATTGTCGAAACCCGTAGAAGGAGAGGTACTCTATCTATACCTGGCGGCAACTGGGGAAGCTATTAGCTCGGTCTTGGTACGAATCCAAGGAAACGACCACTTGCCCATCTACTACTTGAGCAAAGTACTTGCCGGGGCTGAAACGCGGTACATGGATATCGAGAGGCTTTCCTTTGCCCTCGTTTATACTGCAAGGAGGTTAAAACCCTACTTTGGTGCTCACAAGGTTGTAGTCTTGACAAAGCAACCTCTTAAGCAAGTCCTCGCAAAACCCGAAAATTCGGGTAGAACGGCAAGGTGGGCGATTGAACTAAGTGAGTACGACATCGACTATCAAGCACTCGTGGCCAAGAAAGCACAAGTCATCGCCGACTTCCTCGTAGAGTATCCCTCAAAAGGAACTTCAGAGGAAAACTCTTCAGAAATAAAGAGTGCTATGATAATGGTCGAAGAGCAACCGCAGCAGAACAACCCTATGCAAGCTCTGGAAGATGCTTTGAAAGAGCTTAAGGCTGTCCCAGACCAAAAGAAAAAGGCATGAAGTCTTCCTGGCAGAAAAAATCGACGAGCCAAAGGGTGCGGAGACCGTCTCTTCAAAACCCAAAGAATTAGTCGACCATGGGGATGTCTGGATTCTTCATGTCGATGGATCCTCATCGGGAAAAAATGGCGGGATAGGAATATACTTCAAAAGCCCCGGAGGGGCTGAACTCGAGTACGCCGTTACTCTTAGATTCCCGGTCTCCAACAATGAAACAGAATATGAAGCCATCCTCATAGCTCTACGTATGGCAAAGTCATTGGAAGTGAAAAAGCTACATCTCTTCACTGATTCCCAACTGGCCGAGAAGCAAATCTCAGGGAAATTCAGAACCAAGAAAGACTCACTGGCTGAGTACAAGAGCGCCATCACGGAAGAAATTCAAAAATTTGAAAGTTGTGAGATTGAAAAGTTCTCGAGGGATCTCAATCAAAGGGCAGATGCCCTATCAAAGTATGCTTCAGCCTCCGGAGGAGTTGATACCCGGAACGTGATACTCATGAGAATCAACGCATCATCTTTGTGGTCATCAAAGCCAAACGTCTTGGCAATTGACGATCAACCGAATTGGATGCAAGAGATAACTACATATCTCAAAAATGGAAGCCTTCCTCGTGACAAGGCTGAAGCGGGGAGAATCAAGGGAAAAGCTCCTCGATACATCATGCAAGGAGACTACTTGTACAAAAGGTCTTTCGAGGGAGTCTACTTGAGATGCGTCGCCGAGCATGAAGTTCAAAAACTTCTTGGAGAAATGCATCGAGGAAGTTGCGGAGACCATGCCGGAGGAAGAACCCTCGCGCAAAAAGTCATTCGACAAGGATACTACTGGCCCACTGTTCGCGAAGACGCTGCCCAATTTGTGAGAAAGTGCGAGGATTGTCAAATGCACGCCAGTTTGATCAACGTCCCGGCGAAACCTCTCATGCCCATCGCCATCACTTGCCCTTTCGACATATGGGGCATCGACATCGTCGGTCCTTTTCCAAGAGGCACGGGTCAAAAGAAGTTCATCATTGTTGCGGTCGAATACTTTAGCAAGTGGGCGGAAGTTGAGGCAGTATCTACCAGCACCGAACAAAGAGTGATAAACTTCGTGTGGAGAAACATCGTGTGTCGATTCGGCTTGCCAAGGGTCCTCATCTCGGATAATGGGGCTCAATTTTGTGGCCAAAGATTCAATGAATGGTGCAAGGAAATGAAGATTGAGAGGAGGTATACCTCTGTAGGACATCCTCAATCCAATGGGCAAACAGAGGCTGTCAATAAGATCCTCGTCAACAACTTGCAGAAGAGGTTCGCCACCAACAAGGACTGGGTCGACGAGCTTGATGGAGTGGTATGGGCATACCACACTACTTCAAAAACAGCTACGAGAGAGGCTCCCTTCTCGCTAGTTTATGGGTCCGAGGCGGTCATACCAGCAGAAGTGGCGGTAGAAACCCTCAGAATCCAAGGGTATCAACCCGAGGACAATCATACAGAGAGACTCTTCGACATGGAGACAATCAGTGAAGCAAGGACCAACGCCTTGGCCAATATCCTCAGATATCAAGCACTCATCGCAAAGACCTACAACAAAGGCGTAAGAGAGAGAGACTTCCAAGTAGGAGACCTAGTACTCCGAAGAGCGGACATCCTGGGCAAAGTTGGGAAGATGCAACCCAAATGGGAAGGCCCCTACAAGATAATTGAAACAAGGTCCAATGGAAGTTATCGTCTTCAAGACATGGAGGGAAGAGTACTAAAGAACCCATGGAATACTTCTAACCTCCAGAGATTCTACGCTTGAAGTTGTGGGGAGAAAAAAGCTTTTTGGAAGAACCCATGGGAAATAGACCGAGAAGGATTCCTCACTGGTCCAAGTGAGAGGTACCTCTTGTTTTTGTTAAGAAGTTGTTGTAAGCAAGCCGGCCGAGGAGCCCCCATTGTAATTGCATTTCCGACAAATCAATACAATGTCTATCTGTCAACAAGAAAATGTTCAAGTATAGAGCTACTATACTCAAAAAATAAGACTACTCGATCGAGAAAGCTTACTTGACCTACATAAAAGCTAGTCAATTTCCATGATTAAGGGGAACCCTCCCCGCTCTCTAAACTCTATGAGAAAATTAATCAGGAAACCATTCAAAGAAGAAAAAGCAAGGAGACGGAAGTAATCGAGGAGAGCGACTTCCAGTCTTTCTAACTCAACACTTGGAAATTTTTCTAAGTTCAACACTTAGAATTCTTTCTTAAGTGGTCAAAACGATCGAGAAGCGCAGAATCTACGTTGATAGTTCGAAGAGATCGTAGCGAAGAGCATTGGTTCTCGATTCTAACTTATACATGTTTAACTACTCTATCCAAGTTACACGTCATAACAAAAATTGGAATTAGTAAGAACACAAGTATAAGTAAGAAAGCGAAGAGCAATGCATTTTATTGAGAAAAAAAAAAAAGAGTAGCGAAGAAACAACAACAGAAAAACTTATATTACAAACACATATGTTGCGAGGAGTGCCACAAAGGGCCGAATGAAATTTGTTCGGAAATAAATGCAAGTACGGAAATGAAAAATTACAACATGCCCGAGCATACTCTGTCTTCAAGCGGCTGGCTCCCCGATCCTAACGAGTGCGACTGTCAGTGAATTCAGTGACCGGGGTGGTCGCGCTTGTAGCTCCTCGCACAGTGCTCATTTCAGGGCCTTCAGCGTTGTCTCGCTCCAGAGCCTGAGCCTCTTCGATAGCCTTCTGATACATGGTCAGCTCTGGCTCGACGAAGTCGGCTGCCCTCCCGAGGACCGGATCACTTAACTTTACCCAAGCAGTGTTCCGAAGAGCTGCCTTCTCGAACGGATAGATTATCCCGCTCCTTAAGCACTCGGGCACCCAGGCGGGAAGTTAAGCTGGCTTGCTAGGATATGGAACTTCAGGGTCGGTCACCAGCTCACCAAACTCGCACGCCTCGTGCATCTCCTCGGTAATCTCCTCATCAGGGTAAGGAGTAAGATCCTCGCGCCTTCCAGGATGCAGGTCCTCGCGATCATCAGGATCGAAGTCGGCCGGGAGCAAGTTGACCCTCTTCAGCTGGCCAACGCAAGAAAAGAAGCCCTCCTCGCGAGACGCCACTTGCACGTCTCTCTAGGCCAGCTTGTAGGTGACCGAGGACATGAAGTCGCGAGCAGCGGCGATTCGGCTTCCCTTCAGAAAGGACAGGATGCTGGCCTTGAACTTTTCCATGCAAATGGATAAAGTAGCATAGGCACCCTTGAAGCTCTTGCTCCTCGACTTCTCCCAGGACAGCTCCTTCTCGAGCTCGTCCGCCTTGATTTTCAGCTTCCCGGCCTCAGCCTCAGCCTCCGAGACCTTGGCTTTAGACTCTGAAGCAGCAAGCTTCTTCTCAAGGTCCTCGATCACGACCCCTATGTCGGCTCTGTCAGCAGCAACTTGGCCATAAGCCTCCTTCAAGTGCTCGAGCTGCAAAAGGAAGACACAGTTAGCGAGGAGGAAAAATTTTTATACTTAGAAAAATTTACAATAGAGAATGAAGAAAAGTACCTTGAGCGAGCACATGCTGCGCTCGTGCGCCCGATCGAGGTCGCTCATCTAGATGAGCCGCTTCACTTCATCACCAGAAGCGGCCACCTTACCCTTTTTCCGGGCAGGTTCATTGGTTCCCCCGAGATTGAGCTTCCTCGCTCCCTTCTTCGCCACCGGCCTCTCGGGCCTCTTCTCCGCCTCGATGGTGTTTCGGGCCTCCTCCTCGGCCTCTTTAGCCTCCTTGGCCCTCTTCGCCGCAGCCTCCTCCTCGGCCCTCTTGATGGCCTCCACGGGGTTCTCTCTCGTATCGAGCCCCTCCTGAACTAAAGCATCCCGATGATGTGCGGCGTTCCGAGGAGGGGTCAAATTTAGAGAACCGAGGATCTTCGTTTGCTTGTTGGCTAGCCTCTGCTTCCTCCTTTGTTCCTCTTTCGCGGCCAAAGTCTTCGACATGATCCACTGGAACCAATAAGCTGCAAGATAATAAACACAAGTCAGTATGATTGAGGAGCAATAAGAATCGACGAGAAATGGAAAAAAGCGAGGACATACTACAAACAAACAAAGCAAGCAAAGAAAAAAATACAAGTGTAAAGCTACTTTCTACCAGCTTACCGAAGAGGACTTTTTTGGTATATCGGTTCCCGATATACCCTGTGTAAGCATAGGGCGAAAGGCCCGCCAAAAATGGAAGGGGCTGGAGAACTAGTCCCCAGTAAAAATACTTATCGGGATGGGGTCCCCGATTTTGCTCCTCGAGCTCCACGACCCAAGGATCGGACTCCTCGGGCAAAGGATGCTTGTCCGCTATCTTTCCTCGGAACATGAGTTTGGGTACTCCCCACTCCACCTCCTCCTCGGTCATGTTAGGCAGCTTCCTCTTCCTGATGTAAAACTACCTATGAAACCATTTGTAGCCCGAGGAGCTGGGAGCGTCCATGATGAAGCCCAACCCTGGCCGAGCGTTGAAATAATAGAAGTACTTGTGCCCGGAGCTCATCGAAATTCGGAACAATTGGTTGAAGTTGTGAAAATTCAGCTCGATCCCCTTCTTCATGCAAAAGACTCCAAAACATACCAAGGTGCCAAAGGCACTTGGCACCAGCTGCCAAGGAGCGATCCCCAGAGTGTTGAAGATGTCTCGGAAGGCATCACAGAATGGTAGAATCCATCCTCGATCCAAGCTCAAGCAATGGACAGCCATGTACCCAGGAGGAGCATTGTAAAAAGTTTGGTCCTCCTTGGGCACGAGGATGTCAAACTTATTCTCAGGAAGAGAATACTTCCATCTAAGTGTGGGAATCTCCTCGACTTTGACAGTAGAAGAGGTGGTCGGGATAATGCCATCCTCGTTCTTCTCGCCCTGAGGATCGGGGAGGTCTACTGTGCGGGCACTCTTCGTAAACTTCTTCTCAGCAGCCTTAGTGGTTTTAGGCTCTGGCTCCTCGACAACCCTCGCCTTCTTGGACTTGCCAGAGCGAGAACGCTTGCTCGCTCTCTTCTCCGCTTTCTTCTTGTCAGCAGCCATCTGAGCAAGGCGCATCTCACCCTCCTGGTCCTCGAGTGGATTGGGTGCTCGGGTCCCACTCGGAAAAGTGAAATCTATCGTGGTCGGATCGATAGAGTGGTAGCTAGTCTCCTCCTCGCGTGCGAACCTCTTCGCATCTCTAATGGCCCGTCTTTGCCCTTCCGAGATGGAAGGAGACCTTGTGCTCGGACCAGCTTCATCCTTGTTCGCATCTCCGATCGACAAAGGAACTTCATCATCCTCCTCATCGGTATTAACAGCCCTCCTAGTGGTTTGTGGAGGAAACCTAACCCTCTTCGAAGGGGGACTAGTCCGAGGAGAGGTAGCTTCATCATCCTCCTCACTCTCATCTTCCGTCTCATCGCTATCGATGATCTGAACGGGAATTGGGGCCTTCCCGCGTTGGGTCGAGTATTCACCCTCCTCATAAAGGGCCAAAGCTAACTCCGGCCTCTCCGTGTCATCCATCTCCTCGATCCTGATGTTTGCAGGAGGGACCACATTAACTGCCCCATAGTTACGCCCATGGACTTGGGCAGCGCGAGTAATTAACTCCGCGGACACACCAGGATTAGAAGGGCCCCCTTCCGCCTCCGTCCGGTCGTCGATAAAGTCATCATCCTCGGTACGACGCCTCTTACGGGAAACAAGTTGATAGAGATCCTCCTCGCTCTCGGTCTCTTCATCCCCTTCCTCGGCAGCCTGCTCGCCACCTTGCTCGATCTGAGGCTCATCAGCAGCCTGCTCTATTGTATCATCGAGGAAGGTCGCCGATACGTCTGACGTATCAGGCGACGTAGTATGGTCGCTCCCATACTCTCCAGCGGCCGATTGGTTCTGACTGTCATCGCTCCTCTCGGACATCCTAAAGGTGGGCAAAGAAGAAGTTAGGATGGTTTGTGATAGTCCGAGAGGTCCTTTTAGGTATATTCATTACGTTCGACCTCCCGAACGGAGAAAAATCTCAAACGAAAGAAAAGAAGTTACTCTACAGTAAAGCAAAAGTAGAGCGAGGAGCATACATGGAGCGACCAACCGCTCGAAGCACAAGAAAAGCGAGCAGCATATCCACATGCATATAAAGCAGATAAAAGCAAGCATGCATATATAAAAATCGAGGAGTACTTGAACGACCAACCGCCCGAAAAGACTTCCTACAGTTACAGCTACGGCCTTACTCTAAGGAGGAGGCAACAAGGGGTATACAGCAAAGAAAACTAAGGAATAAAGAACAGGGAGCTACTCCTACGGCCATGCAAATCAAATCGATCCAATTCGATCCCATTAAAGTCCGTTTACAGGTCCGTTTACAATTTTATTAGGTCCAAGGCCGTTCTCAGGCCGACATCCACCGGCAATTGATTCAAGATAACAACATTCCGACAAGGCAGATTCAACAAAAGAAAAGTCCGAGCGGAACCATAAAGCGAAAAGCAAGAAAGTAGAAGAATTCAAGGCAAACGAGGCAATTGAAAGCAAGGAATCGTAATGTGAGTGAAGAAACTTACTTGATGTTTAGTGTATGAATGTTGGAAACCGGAAAGAAGGCCGGAAAAGTCGGAAATTCGCCTGAAAATCGGATTCTGCACACCGGAAAAGCTCCTCGCGCGTCACTTGGCTCGATCACTCACACTCGTCGATCACTGAAATTCTCCTCGCTCTCTCTTTTAGCTCTGAATATTCGGATTGCGAAAAGTGTGGAATGACCGAGTGTTGACCTATTTATAGAAGGGTATCTCGGGGATACGAAACGACGCATGCCCTCGCGCCATCCGGACCGACCACGTACCCAAGATCAACGGCCCAGATCACGGCCGCCTGGCAAATTACCCATTTTGCTCTCCACGCTCCCGCTCTGGAGCGGGCACAGTTCCCAATGTCAGAGCGGATTACCTAACCGCGACAGTCAATTCGTAGCGCGAGCACTACCCTACTCGAGACCACACATAGACAGATCGACGACCATAATGTTTTCTCCTCGAGACAACACTGAGAAAAACGTTAGAAAAGCAAAAAATCGACGGACATGTGGCAGTGGATCGAGGAGCCGCTCATGGAGATATCTCTCCTCGAGATTCCGCTTACACAAGTATCTCTCCGCGAGATACTTTGCAAAGAAAAAGCGGCAGGAAGTCATTCCATTCCTTTTACACAAGTATCTCTCCGCGAGATACTTTGCAAAGAAAAAGCGGCAGAAAGTCATTCCATTCCTTTTACACAAGTATCTCTCCGCGAGATACTTTGCAAAGAAAAAGCGGCAGGAAGTCATTCCATTCCTTTTACACAAGTATCTCTCCGCGAGATACTTTGCAAAGAAAAAGCGGAAGGAAGTCATTCCATTCCACCAAGGAATACTTACCCGGATCCGATCTCTGCCCAGCAAAAATACCTCTTTTCATATGGTCCGAGCAACGTCTGCTCGCACCGTATAAAAAGGGGGGGGAGGGAGAGATAGGAGGAGGGAAAGATACCAAGGCGCGCATACGGAAATCTTTTTCCGCCCACTACTACGGGGACATATGTTAGTGTTGAAATATGTCCAGTCCGCATGTACGAACTGGAGCGGTCTAAGAGCGCGACAAAGCATCATAGGCCGTCCCTCAAGGGGCACGACCACACCCAAGTATGTCACTAAGGTGTGGACCGACCAACATAGGGTCCGACCATCACTGGGAGGACAACCCTCAAAATAAGCTCATCACAAGGACAAAGCTGCCAGTGAGCTCGAGGAGCATCTCTCGGGCTCGAGGAGACCTTACGTCAAGGTAACGCTACTCGACAGAAACTGAGCAGGACACTACTCGCATCTTCCACGTACAAGGAAGGCACGAGGACCCTGAGCGACCAGCCATGGTTGCTCCCTTGGGCCAAGGCCCATGGACCTCCTTAATGGGCCTAGGCCGAGGAAGGCCTCAATCCTACCCGTACACGTGTCGCGATCCTACACTACCAGAAGTTGAAAGGTCACAAGTATATAAAGGCCTTATTTACTCCTCAACAGTAAGCATTAATAACTCCTCTCGACCACCACTTTTACTATTCGTACTAGGGAAGCCTCACAACTCCCTACTCGTAAAGTCGCCTCTCCGGTCTGATACCTTACAGACCGGGCAAGAGACACTAACCCCCCCCCTATAGTCTATTTCAGGTACGAGGAAGCTACAAGAAGGCTCATTTCCTATCTCAGAGTAATACTACATGAAGAAGAACTAGAATGACTTAGACTAGCGACTCATTGCGAACTTAGAGAGAAATACAAATTACCCTTCAACAGGTTCGTGGCATGGAGAGGAGATCAATGAAGGGGAAGCATAGTACCCGCAAAAAGAGGAGATAGGCGCAGACAGGAGTCGAGTCAAAGACTTTAAACAATCACGCTATCCGGGAGGCAACCCGAAATTTCTATCGCTTTCTTTACTGCTTTTCTGCATGCATTCATTCTTGAACTATTTGCTTCTCATATGCAAATTTGTTCATGTCTGTGTCGTATATGCTTTTGTTGAGTGACATGTTTCGAGTGGTATTTTGAAAAAAAAAAATTGTTTTCGGGGATTAAAACCGCATTTTCTGACGACGGGAACCACGGGGCGAACCGCCCCGCACGTGGGGCGAACTGCCCCACGATCCCAGAACTTCAAAAACGCGGATTTCAACCCCAAAACCTTATTTTCTTCATTCTTCTTCATCCATACTCCCAAAAAACCCGAAAAGTGCGATTTTGCTTCTAAATCTTCATAACTTCTTCATTTCTTGACCAAATTGAGTGTTCTTTAGCTTAATTCGAAGCCTATTACATGATCTATCATCCTATCCGAACAGATTTCATCATAATTCGTTAGATTTGCAGATCTGAGGTATCATCTTTAAGAACCCTAATTTTCGAATTTGGGGGTTTTTGAATTTGAGCTTCAATTATGCTTGTTTGGTGCTTGGGTATGTTGTTTGTGTGATTAGACATGTTATTTACTATCAATTGCATGCTCAGTTTTTCTTGAATTATTGATTTGGGTATTTTGCTATTAGATGATATATCTTGTTATGCATTATGTCTTTATCTTTGATTTCTAGCATATGAATGTGTTGATTGATGTAATATCGGTAGAATTGACGATAGAATGCTTAATTGTTGAGTATGAGGATTTATGATAATTGTTTTTTTCGCTACTATGGTATGAATTGAGCCTTGTTATCAAGGATATTGGTTGTCTAGTAAGAGCATGATGTGATGTATTGCATGAAGTAGTTTCGTTGGTATGTTGCATGATGAAGAAGCTAGGCTAGACATTTCGGTTTGGGGAGTTCGATTGTTGATTTTATCACTTGTATGTTTCACTTTTACACTAGTATGTATTTGAGTCAGTTTTGTGTCATACGAGGTGCTAACCGCTGTTTGTAGGTATCGTACCAAGGGGAAGGAGCATTCCCGTATGACTGTTGTGAAGAACTAAGTCAAGGAAGGTAACCTCGCTAGATGTGCGTTCGAGCCAAGGGGTTTTGCAACAACGTCGTGGATTATCCAAGAGGAGGAGCTAGAGTGCACCCGGAGTAAGGACTCCTATGCCTATTCATGCACCACCGAAGGGACAGAAACCACTATTATGTCAGCACTCCATCACAAGGACTGCAAAGTTCGTGTGAACTGGAAGGCACCGGGAAATTCTCGCCGCGATGGATTCAATCTTGAGGTCGCAGTTGCTAGAAGGTTCCGAAGCGCTAGCTTGGTTCCAAAACGTAATTACACGGGTACACAGTCCCTCGTTGGGGCGGCCCTTGCCTGCCTCTAAAAGGAGCATAACATTGATATTGGGAGCATCAACTGTAGAGAATGTGGTCGACATTGGAAAAGATGGAAGTCAACCTCTGAATACCCGAGCAGCTTGCTGTAACCTACTTGGGGTGTGAAACGCTGGAGGAGGAGGACCCAAGACCACTTGCCTTTCCCCTTCAACAGTTCACAAGCTATTGGAGAGATACCGGGTGGAAGATTCCATAACAGAGGCGGCCAATCTTGAAGATTCCCTTCGAAACTGCAACTCTACTAGTGACAATGTGCGTGGTAGTAGTGACAATGAAGACAAGAGGGACGATGATGATACCGATGGTTGAATTGATCCTATCCGATCTTTTGAGGGAACTACCGCCACTACCACAAGTCCCGATGATCATATATGAGTCTCCCAGAGCAGGCCCAATAAATCACAAGCATCATACTCAACCGACCGAGGCCAAACCATGGGGTGACATGTAGTATCACATCTTATTTCCTCATTTTCTTACTGCTAGGGACTAGCGTTAATTTCATGAGGGGGGATGAGATTTGAGTGATCCGATGTTGTTAGTTTGGAGCTTGGCATTGGTAGGATGAGTATAGTACCTTGCATGCTTTATCCGTCTGCATTTGCATTTGCACGTTTACCGCATTCTTAGATTTATTAGGTTGCATTCACTTCATTCATCCTAGGATAGTTTTGCATGTTTTATATGGAGTTTATTGCCGAATTTTTTGAACTTTTTTATTGGGTAGATCAACTAGCTATGCCATTAATCGTATGCTTCATCTCTATGAATTTGTTTGAGGTTTTTCTCGCTTGGCTTGTCACATTCATGTATTGCACTTAGTTGAGCTAGGTAGTCTCTACATCACTTAGTGGTGTTTTCTATACTGCGGTTCACAAAGGCCTTTATAATAGGATGATGCATGTTAGGGTCTTATGGTTGTTTTCCCGAGTAATTATGTACCTTAGAGGCAACAAGTCTTCACCATGCTTTGAGATTGCTAAATGCCTAGGAAGGAGGTAGTGTGAGGTTGTGTGACCCTTTGTTTATAACCTATTCTTCCGAATAGGTTTGGGGAGGGGGTTACACCATCATTAGACTTGTTTCTGTTTTTCATTTTCGTATCGTGAGTTTATTTTTCACTTTTCGTAAATTTTTCAACCTATTCTTTCGAATAGGTTTGGGGAGGTCGTGTGAGTCATTTTGTTTCTCTCTTCGTTATGCTACTGCTGGCTAGAAAAAATCGAAAAAAAAAGAGAATCTGGAAAGAAAAAAAGAAAAAAGAAAAAAAAAGAGAATCTGGAAAGAAAAAAAGAAAAAAAGAAAAGACCCCAAAAAAGCAAAGAAGGGTCCAAAAAAAGAAAGCCAAATAGCAGTTTAGCAAAGTGTTCAGTCTTTTCAATTTCTATAATGTTCGTAATCGTGTTTTTCTATTTTTTGTCTTGAGTGTCATCTGCTCTAGACCACCCTCGTCCTGCCATTCAGGAAGTGGTGAATAGCTTAAGACTTTACTTGAGTGATGGGTAGAATAGGGGAGAGTTATCTTTTATAGGGAACCCTCCTTCGTTTGATGAGAGCCAGTACTGGTTCGACCTCTTTTGAGGGAAAGTCTTAACATGGTGGAATAACAGTAAGTCCTCAGTTTCATAGGCACGGGGCAATCATTCGTATCTTAGCATGCATCATTACGTCGTCACTGACTAGGTCCAGGTAGAGAATGTTACGAGAGACTATCTTGTCTTGACATAAGTGCTTATGTGGATGTGTATAAGTCAATCGAGGTATTCTTCAACCTATATTCATGCTTTGATTTATATGGTTTTTGTTCATATGTTATTTGATAGATTCAGTAGATTAGTTCATTTTATTTGGCATGAAACTCCATTTTGTGTCTTGCATGTTTTTTGTATTAGAGTCTAGCTTAGTTGCTTGAGGACAAGCAAAGGTTCGGTTTGGGGAGTTTGATGAATGTGTATTTTACACTTTCATTCGAGTCTTTTTCACCTATATTAGCTATCCTCTATGTTAATTTAGCTATATTTTAATACATTTTATTAGAATAGTGTCACGTTTCCCTTTAGATTTTATTTTACAGGTTTTGGTTGAAATTCGGGGATTTCTGGGCAAATATATTTTAGTTGACAAGGAATTGGTGTTCCAGAAGCCTATTTGGAGTATCTGAAGGTTTCTGGATAGAATTTGGAGTCTAGGGGTCGAATCTGGAGGTTAGAAGGCCACTAGAAGTCAGAAACCGAGTCCGAAAAGGTGAAGAAATCCAAATCCGCGTCGAAAAACGCGGAATTCTGCGAAAAAGACGGGGGGCGAACCGCCCCATTCTGCGGGGAACCGACCCAGGGTTTATTCGGGGCCTATATATAGTGCTCAGTTTTCTCTCCGAAAATCATATCTTTCCAGACCTTCTCTCTCACCTCTCTCTATAGTTTTAGGTAGAAACTTCCCGGGACCTGTCCTGGGAGTTCCGTAGCTTAGGGGATACTTTTTCATAACAGATTGGAGCTTGTAGGACCGCAATCATCTGGAGATTGACAACCTTCGGTAACTTTGTATCTTACAGTTTTATCTACTTATTTTATTTATCTTTCAATATGTTTTCTTCTATGATTTCTGTTGATTGCATGCATATTATGAGTAGCTAAACTTATCGTTGGTGGTAGTATGTGAATTCTTAGCGACAGAAGATAATCATGCTAATGGCTATATCGCGCATTATACTCCGTGTCATTGCTTTATTTCGTTGATCAGTTGTAACCAAAATTCTCGTATGTTGTATTGATTATTATGCACAATTGGACACTAGTCGACCATCAGACCAATTATCTACGTAGTGTTGAATAATTACGGAACACATTAGGAAAATCGTGATTGACTAGTCAGACCAGATTATCTTCGTAGTGCTTAATACTTGCAACAGGACACTAGATTGATTCAAAGATCTCTATGCAAGACCGAGGAATTTATGCATGATTATCAACCCATTATGCTAAGAAGGACCATACTATCACCAATCTCCATTATCTGCTAGAAACCCCCTATTGCTATCTGTCTGTTGTTTTATATTCTCTTGTTAAATAGATAAAGCAAGTTATAGTCCTGAGAGAACGACACTCGAGTCATTCTACTTCTACACTACGGTTTTGGTTGTAGTTGTGGATTGCCTTTGGCTAAATAACAAATTTATTTGATTGACCTTGACACGTTCATCAAAAGCAGAAAAATCGTGAGATACAAGTTACCAACGAAGGTTGTCAATCTCCGGTGAATCGCATAAACTAACAAGCAATAATAGAGATAAACAATGTCCAATCTCTATGCTAAGCTTCCAAATCAATAAGAAAAAGTATCTTCAATGCTAAGAATTCCCAGAACAAGCTCTGGAAAATTCGTCTCTCAAAATATGGTGAAAAGGTATCAAAAACGTAAAATAGGCGAAAGCATATATATAGCAGTCGAAAGGCCCGGGGCGGTTCGCCCCCTGTGCCAGGCGGTTCGCCCGAGGCCATCAGTCGGTGGAGAGCGTTTTTTACGCGTTTTTTCCTTTTTGAACTCGGATTTTGACCTTCTAGTGTCTTCTAAGCCCCGAAACTTGGTCCTTAGGCCTCGAAACTCGTTTCGATACTTCTAGATACACCATGGATGATCTCGTAGCACCAAATGTTCATCTCTTCGCCATAATTGCCCATCCAAAAGTATTGTTAGGAAACTTGTAATCTTGATGAGCAATTAACCATGCTAAATTAAGGAAAGTCCAGTAACTACTACTCTTAAGGTCCATAGGAAATTAGAATTTTAAGGACATTGTAAAAGAGGAACGTTTGCTGAAGACTTAGTGTAGGTACTAGTTAGGTGCTTTAACCGCTTATGAAAAGAAAAACAACCTATTGAAGCATTTGCTGATGATGTACTTTGTTTACACAAACAAACTATTGAAGCATTAGAACCGTTCAGAAACTTGAAGAATTCGAAGACGGAAGACTAAAGAAGATTTTTGAAGATGGTATCTACAAAGGCACATGTTGCTCAGAAAGTGGAAACTTCAGCAACAGCTTGCATAAGTGAAAATCTAAATGACAGAGTAGGTTGTGCTTGCTGAAATTGAGACTGACCACTTGCTGAAATACATATGTGACCTCCTTGCTGAAAGTAATTGCATTTGCGCTCCAACGTTCATATTTGAATTTCATTCAAATGAACATTAAATGCAAAGTAAGCATGCGAAGAACATGAAGACTAGAAGACAAATAAAGGACGGTGCTGAAAGTACAAAAGCAAGATAGTGACATTTTAAGGAACAAAGTCTTAGAATTTGAAATTCAAACGGCTCCCTTGATTCACTATAAATAGAGGTCATCCGGCAAAGAGTTGAAGTGTGTCAACAACGTGATCAAACTCTCACTTGTGCTTAAACACTCATACCCTTCTATACTCTTCACTGTCATTGATCCGTTCCAAGACTTAAAGCTTGAAAAAGCTACTTGTGAAGAAGTAGAACATTCACGGCCAAGAAATTAGTTAAGTGTTCTTTCTTTCGAACAAGAACAAGTCTTGACACCAGAAACAATCAAACTTGTTTACTGCAAAGTATTCAAAGTTTTGTTTCTTAGATTACTTGTTGTAGCTGAATAAGTTATAATCAAGTTATCTCATCCCAAACCTCTCTAACTGAAAAACACTCTTTCAGGCGTGAAATTCAGGGGGAACTTAATCAAGCATAGTGTTGCTGATTATAAGTCCCAAGTTTGGTGGAGAACAAGGTTTCGTTCTCTAGTTAGGTTGGAAACGAAGCAAGTGTGCTTTAGTTTCTGTGGAATCGCTCTAGATAGGTGTTGTAAGGAACTTCAAAATTTATCTTAATGGATTCAGTCCTAGAAAGAACAAAGTGGATTAGTTGAGAGATTACGCCACTCTCAGATACCACTATAAAAGTGTTTGTCTGATTTACTTTACTGCATTTAGTTTTCAGCAAAGCATATCTATCTGTACACTGTCACTCTGCTCACTTGCTGAAACTATCACTTACTGATAAAGCACTTATTGTACAAAGACTTCCGCACTCTGTTTTTAAGTATCAGTAAAACTCATTACTGAAAAGTAACTTGTACTTGCTGAGAAAGTTAAGTATCAGCAAACTCATTACTGAAAAGTAATAATCCCTTGCTGAGAATGTTTTTAAACGACGAAAGTTTGAAAAGACTATTCACCCCCCCAGTCTTTTCTTGTTGTTTAAAGGGACCAACAAGTGGTATCAGAGCTGGAGGTTCTTTAACCTTCAGCACTGAACCTAGATCCCCTTAGGTGTTTTCCGTAAATCACTCTCACTTAATCAGTTTGGTAGTCTTTTGCTGACAGGATGTCTTTAGGGGACGCTCCATTGTTAAAGCTGGAAAACTATGAAAAAAGGTGAAACAACATGATGCTACATCTTGAGGCCATTAGTGATGAGATGGTTACTGTCATAAATGATGGACCTATCAAAATCACTAAACTTGAGAGAAGTTTTCCTCACAAAACAACAGAAGCTGGAAAGGAAACTATCATAGGTGAACCAGTTCATACTGTCGTTCCAAAACCAAGAGAGGAATGGACTTCCGACGCAGCCAAGAGATTCCGTCTTGATGGGCAAGCAAGAAACATCATCATTCGATCAACTCCGGATACTATACATTGCAAACTGTAGGGTGCCAAAACTGCTAAGGAAGCTTGGAAAATGGTTCAAGATCTTTGTGCTGGATCTGACAAAACCAAGGAAAACAAACTCGAAGTGCTGAAGTTAATGTTCCAGAACATTAAACAAGGTACAAATGAGTCACTGGAAGACTTGGACTTCAGATTCACAACTCTAGTTTGTGAGATGGTTGCCTTGGGAGTTGGAAATTTTTACTCAAACTCTGAGAAGGTGAAAACCATTATCAGAAGTCTGAACCAAGAATGGATCCATACTCAGAATTTCTACTACAATCAAGGAATGCCAAACATCACACCTACAGATTTGGTCTCTTATCTTGCTACTGTCAACTACGAGACAAAGCAAAGAGAAAATGTATTTGCTGAAAAATCGCAAAACATTGCTCTTGCTGCAAAGCCGTCATCTGATGAACCCAATTTGTCAGACTCAATTAATCAAATAAATTTATTTTTAGCCAAAGGCAATTCACAACTACAACGAAAACCGTAGTGTAGCAGTAAAATAACCTCGAGTGTCGATCTCTAAGGACTATAACTAGCTTTATCTAATTAAACTTAAACTATAAACTCAACAAACGACTTAGCACAGATTTTCTTATCAATAATAATGGAAGTTAGTGATAGAATGGTCATTCAAAGCATCAGGTTAATAATCATGCATGAAGTACTTGAACGTTTGCATAGAGATCTAAGATCATGAACTGTCCAATGTGTTCCGTTCAATTCAACACTACGAAGATAGATGGCTTAGATAGATCAAAGAAATAAAGCAATAAGTCCAGTCTGAATCGCGTTAAAGCCAATCATGCATAATTAAGAACCCTACCTAAGAAATCACATAATATCACCAACGATAGATTTAGCTACTCATAGATGAATTGCAATCAACAAGAGTCAAAGCAAGATTGAATGAAAACATGTTGAATGAAATAAATATAAATAGAAAAATCGTGAGATACAATGTTACCGATGAAGGTTGTCAATCTCCGAAGAATTGCCAACTCACAAGCAAGGATTGAGAAACAACGAGGTCCAATTGCTATGCTTAATCCTCCAAATTTATAAGAAAAAGAGTCTCCTATGCTAAGAATTCCCAGAACTGGCTCTGGAGAATTCGTCCCTAAAAACTATGTGAAAAGGTATATAAAACGTAGAGAATGGAGCAACTATATATAGGAGTTCGGAAACTGGGGGGCGAATCGCCCCTGGTCCCAGGCGAACCGCCTGGCGTGCCGGGCGAACCGCCTGGGAGCTCCAGGTCGGTGGAGACGCGTTTTTGACGTGTTTTTGGTCTTTTTTTCCTTTTCGGACTCGGATTTTGCCTTCTAGTGACCTTTAAGCCTTGAAACTCATCCCCTAGGCCTCAAATCTCATCCGGAACCTTCTAGATACTCCACGAATGTCCTCAGAACACTGATTCTTCGTTCTCTTCAATATAATTGCCCGGAAAATCACGTTTTTCACCTAAAACCTGAAAAATGCAAAGAAAAGGGAAACGTGACACTATTCTAATAAAATGCACTAAAATATAGCTAAATTAACATAGAGGATAGCTAAATTGGTGAAAAAGACTCGAATGAAAGTGTAAAATACACGTTCATCAAACTCCCCAAACCGAACCTTTGCTTGTCCTCAAGCAACTAAGCTAGACTCTAATTCAAAAAAAAACAATGCAACACACAAAATGGAGTCTCTTGCCAAATGAAATGAACTAATCTATTGAATCTATCAAAAACTCATGAACAAAGACCATACAAATCATGACATGGATATTGGTTGAAGAATGCCTCGATTGACTCATACACATTCACATATGCACTACGTTAAACAAGATAGTCTCTCGTAACATTTTCTACCTGGACCTAGTCAGTGACGACGTAATGAAACATGTTAAAATACGAATGGTTGTCCCGTGCCTATGAAACTGAGGACTTACTATTGTTCACCAAGTTAAGACATTCCCTCAAAGAGGTCGAACCAATACTGGCTCTCATCAAACGAAGGAGGGTTCCCTAAGAGTTCACACTCCCCTATTCTACCCATCTCTCAAGCAAAGCCTTAAACTATTCACCACTTCCTGAATGGCAGGACGAGGGTGGTCTAGAACAGATGACACTCAAACAATTAAAAGACCAAAATTACAACTCGATTACGAACATTACAAGAATTGAAAAACGAGACAAACACTTTGCTAAAATGCTTTTTGGCTTTCTTTGGACCCTTCTTTGCTTTTTTTGGGGTCTTTTCTTTTTTTTTTTTCTTTTTCTTTTCCAGATTTTTTTCTTTTTCCTGGAACTTTTCCTTTTTTTTTCTTTTTTTTTTGATTTTTTTTTATAGCCAACAGTAGCATAACGAAAAAGAAATTACATTGACTCACAAACGACCTCCCCAAACCTATTCGAAAGAATAGGTTGAAGCACAAACTTTACGAAAAAGGAAAACAAACCCACAACACTCAAAAATCGAAAAAAAAAAACAAGCCTAATTAAAGCGTAACCCCCTCCCGAAACCTATTCTAAAGAATAGGTTGCAAACAAAGGATCACACAATCTCACACTACCTCCTTCCTAGGCATTTAGCAATCTCAAAGCAAGGTGAAGACTTGTTGCCTCTTAGGTACATAATTACTCGGGAAAACAACCACAAGAATATAACATGCACCATCCTATTATAAAGGCCTTCTTGAACCGCAGTAGAGAAAACACCACTAAGTGATGTCGAGACTACCAAGCTTAACTAAGTGCAAACATAAATGTGACAAGCCAAGCGAGAAAAACCTCAAACAAATTCATAGAGATGAAACATATAGTCAAAGGTCATAACTAGTTAATCTACCCAATAAAAAACTTCAAAAAATTTGGCAATAAACTCCTCACAAAAACATGCAAAACTATACTAGGATGAATGTAGTGAATGCAACTAAATACTAAGAAAGCGGTAAACGTGCAAATGCAAATGCAAACAAAAGGTTTCACGAGTTTATCATAAGCAAAACAAGTATAGAGATAGCCAGCGATAACCCCCCCCCCCCAAACCTGAACGCCGTCGCTCGTCCTGAACGTCGAAAGTATATTTAAGGTGAGAGCTAACTTGTACCTATAACCTATAGGACTCAAGGAAACTCGTGAGAAACTAAAACGGGCGATAATAGAAGTAAAAAGATCAATAATTTAGCATAATAGGAGAAAAATGGGGATCCGAACGAAAATCCGGACCTCCGGGTTTCTGGACACTCGGGACGAACCGCCCCAGGTGGGGGCCGATTCGCCTGGGGCGTCCAGAACATCCTAGGCGGCCTGGTCTTGCCAGGCGAATTGCCCCACATGGTGGGCGGTTCGCCTGGCATCTCCAGACTCCTGGAGACGCCTTTTACCTCCCAAAACGCAAAATTATCATCTTAAAACCTATTTTATCACAAAAAACACACGAAAAATAAATATGCATGCAATGCAAGAAATCGATAAAACTAAACTACATGCAACCATTACCACTAATGTTATCAATTATCAAATGGAAACGAATCTTGTGCATCCGTTCCATTACTCCTGGCATCTTGGGAACCATCCTTGGCTCCTCTACGTATCTGCTCAAGCAAGTCCATGATTCCCTGAAAACTAAAATTAACAAAACCAAAAAAACCTAAATCCAAAAAATAACCAAGGGAATCAGATGGGAAATAAAAAGATAAAAGAGAATCAAAACTCCTTTGGAACTCATAGGTGGGTGCATGGACCAGAACGTAGGAGTCAAGATCAAGAGTATCTGCCGCAATTGATTCAGAGACACCAAAATCTTCAGAGATTGGCTACTCGACCTCAACACAACTCACACCATCACCTTCTGACTCAAGCGAAGCAATGGATGTTATCACCTCCTCCACGACTTCCTCTTGACCAACAACCTCGACATCCGCAAGTAAGGACGTGGAATCCAAGCTAAGCTCTGAGGAGACTTCATCAATGGATTCTTCTCCACATTCCTCTTCATCGGCAATGTCGATTTCTGGTGGCTGACTACTGAATCGGGACGTCCATGCCCTTGACCCGGGAGGTGAGTCCCTATCCCAATGTTCCAGAAACTTGCTGGTTACTTCACCCCAAGTGCGCAACGATTTTTCCGGCGGGATTCTGAGCCATCCTCGAGCGTACCCTTTCAAGGCTCCCATAAATCCTCTCATACAAAGTTGCTCATGTGATAAAATAACCCCCTCCTCATTCTCACGAGGTATCCTCAACACACCTTCCTCGTACATGTCTAAGAACCCTCTTGGATCATCACCCATCGAAAACGTGGAGAGAATGGAGTAGTACGAAGGATCAAAGTCATAATCCCTGCAATCATCATCCAATGTTATGCAAGGCCCTCGAGGCATCACATACCGGGGCAACGGAGGTTGACTCATCCTTTCATATGACTAGTTTCTGCACATGAGGAAACAAGAAACTAAGGAGCAGAATCCACAAAAGAAAAACAAAAACTTGCAAAGAAAAACACAAAGAGTGCAAACAAACACAATGTAACCGAGAACTTCGAGAGCACAAGCACGCAAGGTAACCAAGATTAGATTAGATGAATTTACTGAAAAAGATAGGGGGAAAGAAATAGGGTAAGAAAGTGAAATTTTTTGAGAGTAAACCCCCAGAGCCTATTCTGAAAATGTTGAAAATATAAATAAGCTAAAGAGAAAAAAGGAGTATAGTCCCCGGCAACGGTGCCAATTTGATGAACCCAATTTGTCAGACTCAATTAATCAAATAAATTTGTGTTTTAACCAAAGGCAATTCACAACTACACCGAAAACTGTAGTGTAGAAGAAAAATAACCTCGAGTGTCAATCTCTAAGAACTATAACTAGCTTTATCTAATTTAACTTAAACTATAAACTCAACAAACGACTTAGCACAGATTTTCTTATCAATAATAATGGAAGTTAGTGATAGTATGGTCATACAAAGCATCAGGTTAATAATCATGCATGAAGTACTTGAACGTTTGCATAGAGATCTAAGATCATGAACTGTCCAATGTGTTCTGTTCAATTCAACACTACGAAGATAGAGGGCTTAGATAGATCAAAGAAATAAAGCAATAAGTCAAGTCTGAATCGCGTTACAGCCAATCATGCATAATTATGAACCCTAGCTAAGAAATCACATACTATCACAAACGATAGATTTAGCTACTCATAGATGAATTGCAATTAACAAGAATCAAAGCAAGATTGAATGAAAACATGTTGAAAGAAATAAATATAAAGAGAAAAATCATGAGATACAATGTTACCGACGAAGGTTGTCAATCTCCGAAGAATTGCCAACTCACAAGCAAGGATTGAGAAACAACGAGGTCCAATGGCTATGCTTAATCCTCCAAATTGATAAGAAAAAGAGTCTACTATGCTAAGAATTTCCACAACAGGCTCTGGAGAATTCGTCCCTAAAAACTATGTGAAAAAGGTATATAAAACGTAGAGAATGGAGCAACTATATATAGGAGTTCGGAAACTGGGGGGCGAATCGCCCCTGGTCCCAGGCGAACCGCCTGGGAGCTCCAGGTCGGTGGAGACGCGTTTTTGGTCTTCTTTTCCTTTTCGGACTCGGATTTTGCCTTCTAGTGACCTTTAAGCCTTGAAACTCGTCCCCTAGGCCTCAAATCTCATCCGGGACCTTCTAGATACTCCACGAATATCCTCGGAACACCGGTTCTTCGTTCTCTTCAATATAATTGCCCGGAAAATCACGTTTTTCACCTAAAACCTGAAAAATGCAAAGAAAAGGGAAACGTGACACTATTCTAATAAAATGCACTAAAATATAGCTAAATTAACATAGAGGATACCTAAATTGGTGAAAAAACGACTCGAATGAAAGTGTAAAATACACGTTCATCACCAAACAAGCTGTTGAAAAGCAACTTGTTAAGTCAAAAGGCAAGATTACTAAAAGTAATCAGAAGACCTTTGCTGACAAACCTGAATCAAGTAATGTTGATGAGACAAAAGCTCAGCATTCTCCGAAAAGTGGACTCGGCTTCAAAACCAAGCAAAGTCAACGTTTTCATGAGTATAAGCAAAGTCAGCAAAGATACTTCAAAGAGATGAATAAAACCAAGCCTAAGAGTTCTGACAAGACTCAAAACGCTAGGGCTAGAAGGAACCTTACTAGAAAAGAACTTACTGAAAAGTATGTTCAGCAAAAAGGTCAACCGAGCAAGACACCACATCAAAAAGTGGATTTGATCAGCACGAATCAAAAGTCTTTTGGCTCAAAACCTCCTAGTTACTCAACAAGTAGAAAACAAGTCAAAGTTGAAAAACTTAAGACTTGGGTTTCCAATATTGGACATCCATCTCAGAACGAAGGTTTAGGTGCAACGTATGAAGGTGATGACGTAATAATCTTGAGTAAAGACAAATCACCAATTACCTTTGTACGTGCAACTGATAGTGGTCAACCAGAACTCTATCAGATTGGTCAATCTAAGGTTGCTGAAAAATGCAATCAAGTACCTACGACCGTAAAGCCCGCTGTTGCTACTCAAAGTAACAAGACTTTAAAAGGAAAATAGGTTGCTGAAAAGAAAACTGTAAAGAAAAAGGATGCTGTAAAGCATTCCGCCAAATGATGAACCGGAATTTCTCATATTCTAATTAATCAAATAAATTTGTATTTAGCCAAAGGCAATTCACAACTACAACGAAAACTGTAGTGTAGCAGTAGAATAACCTCGAGTGTCGATCTCTAAGGACTATAACTAGCTTTATCTAATCTAACTTAAACTATAAAATCAACAAACGACTTAGCACAGTTTTTTCTTATCAAGATAATGGAAGTTAGTGATAGTATGATCATTCAAAGCATAGTGGGTTAATAATCATGCATGAAGTACCCGATCGTTTTGCATAGAGATCTTTGATCATGAATTGTCCAATGTGTTCCGTTATTATTCAACACTACGAAGATAGATGGCTAAGATAGATCAAAGAAATAAAGCAATAACTCAAAGTTTGATTCGCTTTACCGCCATCAACATAATTACTAACCCTTCGCTAAGAAATCACATACTATCACCAACAATAGATTTAGCTACTCATAGATGTCATGCAATCAACATAAATCATAGCAAGATTGAATGAAATCATGTTGAAAGATAAATAAATATAAAGTAGAAAAATTATGAGATACAATGTTACCGAAGGTTGCCAATCTCCGAAGAATCGCGATCTCACAAGCTCCAAATCGATAAGAAAAAGTATCTCCTATGCTAAGAATCCCCAGAACAGGCTCCGGAGAATTCCTACCTAAAACTAATGAGAAAGGTGTGAAAAAAGGTCTGAGAAAGTATGAAAAACGGAGAAAACTGAACAACTATATATAGGGGTTCGGAAGGTGTGGGGCGAGTCGCCCCACACACTGGGCGAATCGCCTGGTGTGGGGCGAACCGCCACACGTCCCGGGCGAATTGCCCGGGAGTTCCAGCCGGCCTTGGACGCGTTTTCGATGCGTTTTTGGATTTCTTTTCCTTTTCAGACTCGGCTTTTGCCTTCTAGTGACCTTGTAGCCTTCAGACTCGACCCCTAGACTTCAAATCCTATCCGGAATCTTCTAGATACTCCAAAAATGTCCCCGGAACACCAATTCTTCGTTCTCTTCAATATAATCCCGGAAAACCACGTTTTTCACCCAAAACCTGTAAAATGCAAACTAAAGGGAAACGTGACACTATTCATCACCAAACAAGCTGTTGAAAAGCAACTTGTTAAGTCAAAAGGCAAGATTACTAAAAGTAATCAGCAGACCTTTGCTGACAAACCTGAATCAAGTAAGGGTGCTGAGACAAAAGCTCAGCATTCTCCGAAAAGTGGACTCGGCTTAAAAACCAAGCAAAGTCAACGTTTTCATGAGTATAAGCAAAATCAGCAAAGATACTTCAAAGAGATGAATAAAACCAAGCCTAAGAGTTCTGACAAGACTCAAAACGCTAGGGCTAGAAGGAACCTTGCTAGAAAAGAACTTACTGAAAAGTATGTTCAGCAAAAAGGTCAACCGAGCAAGACACCACATCAAAAAGTGGATTTGATCAGCACGAATCAAAAGTCTTTTGGCTCAAAACCTCCTAGTTACTCAACAAGTAGAAAACAAGTCAAAGTTGAAAAACTTAAGACTTGGGTTTCCAATATTGGACATCCAATATTGGATAATTAACTTGTTTGCTCTTTATTGTGCAGACTTCAGCCACGGAGACAAACGATGCGATCTGGCACTTTGACAGTGGTTGTGGAAAGCACATGACGGGCAACAAGAATAACCTTATAAACTATAGATGGTGGTCTAAAGGTCCAACAATAAGGTTTGCTAGTGGAGGATCTGGTTCTACAAAAGGTTATGGTGACGTGAAGTTAGGATGCATTACCATTTCGGGAGTTCTTTATGTCAAAAATCTTAAGTTTAACCTTTTCAGCATGAGTCACTTTGCTGATAAAGGATACTTCATCAAAATCAAAAGTGATGAATGTAAACTTATAGACTTTGAGACATAGAAGGTTATTATGGTTGCTAGAAGATCAGGAGGCTTGTACACTGTAGATTGGTCTTCAGCAATCGTTGAAAAATGCCTTGTCTCAGATCACGATTGCCTTGCTGAAAAAGCATGGTTATGGCATAAACGAACAACTCACCTAAACTTCAAGACGCTGAATAAGATGTCTAAAAAGGCACTTGTAGTTGGATTACCTAAGGTTACTTTCAAGAAGGATGGTGTTTGCAACGCATGTCAACAAGGAAAGCAAACCAAATCTTCTTTTAAGAACAAGGCAGTACCGTCAACTACAAAACCTTTACAACTCTTGCACATGGACTTGTTTGAATCTTATTCAACAAGCTATGCTGGTAAGAAGTATGGTCTAGTGGTGATAGATGATTATTCAAGATTCACTTGGGTAGTATTTATCAAACACAAGTCTGAAACAAGGACTGAAATACCTAACTTGCTGAATAAGCTTGAAGTCATGAAAAATGACAAGGTAAAAGTCATAAGAACAGACCATGGTACTGAGTTTGTAAACTAGTACATAACTGAGTATTGCACTTCAAAAGGCATACAACATCAGTTATCCTCAGTAAGGACACCACAACAAAACGGTATTGCTGAAGGGAAGAATCACACCCTAAAAGAAGCTGCAAGAACAATGCTTGCTGACACTGAAATAAGTGAAGCTTACTGGGTTGAAGCGATTAATACCGCCTGTTACACTCAAAATAAATGTTAGATTACTAAGGAATACAACAAAACTCCTTATGAGTTATTTGTTGGAAGACCTCCTAACATTACCCATCTAAGAGTATTTGGTTGTAAGTGTTTTGTTCTTAACAATGGTAGAGAATACCTAAGAACATTTCAACCAAAGGCAGACGAAGCGATATTTCTTGGTTACTCCTTGCATAGTAAAGCTTATAGAGTTTACAACAAAAAGGCACAAAAGATCGAAGAATCAGTGCATGATGTATTCTACGAAAAGTCACAAGAAGTGCCTGCTGAAGAAGAAATATCAGATTCTATGAAGAAGCTACTCATACACGAGCAAAGAACTGAATCTGATGCTAGGAAATCAAGTCAATTGAACTAAATGATGATTCTGACAATGACTCTCCTCCCCCAAGTCATGACAAGATAAATATAGTTCATGACAAAGAATTTCCAGCAAAAGACGCAGTTGCTCCGGATGTTGCTGAAACTATGCAACTTCATGTGTCTGCTGATGAGTTACCACAATCTAGCAATGCTGAACAAGCAGTTGCTGATCAGCAGAGACACAACAAATACCAGTAGTACTGAACAAGTACATGCTGATGAGCAAACTTATCCAGATCCAAAGAGCCGAAAACCTGTTAATAAATGGATTAGAGATCATCCCTCTACAGATATGATTGGTGATATTGACAAACGCCAAGTGACTAGATCCAAAGTATCTGCTACTCATGCACTTGCTGAATAAGCAAATGTCGTAGAAGTAGAATCTTTGTTCTCTTGCTTTGTTTCAGAAATTGAACCGAAGACCATAGAATAAGCTTTAAAGCATTCTGAATGGATCAAGGCAATGCAAGAAGAACTGGATCAATTTGAAAGGAACAAAGGCTGGAAACTTGTACCTCTTGCTGAAGGCAAGAAAGCTATTGGTATAAAGTGGGTGTTCAGAAACAAGCTGAGTGAGTCTGGTGAAGTAACAAGGAACAAAGCACGTTTAGTTGCTCAAGGTTACTGTCAGACTGAAGGATTGGACTATGATGAGTCTTATGCACCAGTTGCAAGATTGGATGCAATTAGACTTTTGTTGGCCTTTGCTGCTCACAATGACCTCATTGTTTATCAAATGGATGTTAAAAGTGCATTCTTAAATGGTGAACTTGCTGAAGAAGTCTACTTGGAACAACCCCCTGGCTTTGAACTTCCCTCAGAAACCATGATGGTATACAAGCTTCAGAAAGCTGTATGTGGTCTAAAGCAAGCACCTAGAGATTGGTATGACACCTTAGCTAAGTTCTTGCTAGATAATGGTTTCAAGAAAGGTGAAGTTGACAAAACTTTGTTTACCATGAACCATGATGGTAAAATACTCTTAGTTCAGATTTATGTGGATGACATAATATTTGGATCTAAGGACAAGCAACTTTGTGATGATTTTTCCAAATTCATGACAAACAAATTTGAAATGAGTATGATGGGTAAATTGAATTATTTCCTAGGATTGCGAGTCAAGCAACTCAAGGATGGAATATACATAAATCAAGCAAAGTATGCGAAAGAAATGCTCATAAAGTTTAGGATCAAAGAGGAAGAAAAACCTGAAAAGATTCCTATGAGTGTTGGTACCAAATTGGGCTATACTAAAGAAGATAAATGTGTTGAAGAACACAACTATAGGAAGCTCATTGGTTCCTTGTTGTATTTAACAGCAAGTAGACCGGACATTCAGTATGCTGTTTGTGTGTGTGCAAGATTTCAATCTGATCCAAGAGAATCACACTACAAAAAGGCACTTAAGATACTGAAATATGTCAAAGGTACAATCAATGTTGGATTATGGTATCCTAAAGATTCTGGACTTGAATTGGTTGGTTATTCTGATTGTGATCATGGAGGATCAACTCTTGATAGAAAAAGTACTTCTGGAACTTGTCAGTTTCTAGGTACTAGATTAATATCATGGTTCAGCAAGAAGCAAACCTGTGTTGCCAATTTATCCACTGAATCTGAGTACATTGCGGCTGGTTGTTGCACAGCTCAAATCCTATGGATTCAGCAATAATTAAGAGATTATGGTATTTCTGCAAAGAAAACACCAATCTTTTATAATAATACAAGTGCTATTGCTATCACGCAAAATCCTAAGTTCCACTCAAGGACAAAGCACATTGATATTAGACATCATTTCATTAGATCATGTGGAAAAATGAGACATTGAGGTTGTAAAAGTAGGTACTGATGATCAACTTACTGACATCTTTACCAAGCCCCTACCAGATAATAGATTCGCAACGCTAAGGTATAACCTTGGTTTGATTGAATTACCTTAATAGTAAGGGATACAACTGGCAGATTGCTAAAACAGGCATTCAGCAAGCCAAAGTATGCTTACTTAATTAAAAGCTCCTTCCACTGATTTCTTCTAAAAAGAAATGATAGTTCACTACATGATTGTTGAAACAGGCATTCAGCAAGTAATTCCTTCAAAACGGGTATTTGTTAGGAAACTTGATCACTTGCTGAGACGGGCACTCAGTAAGAAAAAAACCTTAAGGATTGCTGAAACGGGCATTCAGACAATCAAATATACTGAAACAGGTATTCAAGTATCAAAGGAAAAATTCTGAGATGGGAACTCAACAAAGAGCAAACACACTTCTCAGATTTTACCAAAAGATATCTCAAGATAAAAAGAATATACTGAGACGGAAACTCAGAAATGTCTTTTCACTTAAGGAAATATGAGATATTTGATTAAGGGGGAACTTTCAGCAAATAACAAGGCTTGTTACCCAAATTCGCTGAAAAGATTCTTGTTTACTTCAGCAAGCAATCAAATCCCATAAATCTAGGTAAAATCAATTTGTGACGTTAATCGTGGAACAGATAAACTCGCTGTTAATCATGACATGAAATACAATCGTGGCCATTGATTTAAAGTAGTTTTTGATCTGACGGTTAATATTACAAAGAGAAATAGTGCTCTGACGGTTTTTGTTAGTGGACCACTACGCATTTAATGCAAAGGCTCCACTAACGCTGTTGAATCTCTGTTATACCCTTGCTGAGAACTCAAAATCGTTTGAGCTTCTTGCACACCAGAGATACTATATAAACAAAGAGTTAGAGAAAGACAAAATTCTTTAACTCACATTTCCTTTCTCTGCAAATTTTATAGTCTGTAGCCTGAATTCACTGTACCTCCGGTCAAAAAGCAAGTTAATCTTTTTCGTACACTTCTACCGCTATATAAAAAATGGCCCCAAAGAGACAGTCCTCCAAGACCTCAAAGTCATCAAAGGCTGATTGTGCTGGAAAAAGCACTACTCCGATTGTAACTCCGGCAACCAACACAGTGAAAATTGTGTTGAAGAACGACCGCATAACGGAGAGAGCCATGCCACCTGCATATCTTGACACTGCAAAGTGTGAACAGATGATGCAATGGAGCGGATTTGCCAAAGAGAAGTATATAAGATACTTCTATGAACAAGAATTAGATGGAGAAAATGAAGAGGCACTGGACTTGATAAAACAACAAGGCCTTCTTTTCTTCATAACTGCTCGCCCTAAGAAAGTGAGTATGTTAGATGCCATGGAATTCTACAACAATGCAGAAATCCAAACTCTGACTGATGGACAAGGAGTCACAGAAAAAGTGATTTCTACCACAGTTCAAGGTGTGCAAATCATCCTAAAATTGATTGATTTGGCCAACATCTTTCAGATTCTAACTACTGGAACTGAAGATGACATCACTGCCACTGATGAATAAATTGAAGCCTTCTACAGTGATGTTAGAAACGAAAGAATGAAGAAAGGAGAGATTTCTCCCGTGACTTGGACAAAGCACGTAAAAGGGAAGCATCTCTGCCATTCACATGGTCTAGTAGCTCTGCTACTCATCAAAGTCCTAGACTCCCAAGTTGGAGGAATTGACCAAGTAGGCTTGAGAAGGTGGCCGCTGCTGATGCATATACATGAGAACAAAACTGAGCTCAACTGGGCAAAGTACATTTTCAACAGACTTGTTGATTGTGTTACTAAATTTAAGGTCAAGGTTGAAGACAACAAGGTCTCACCCACCTTCCCAGTCATGTATGGACTAAAAATATGCTATATCCTTGAACACTTCAAGATTCAGCTGAGAAGCCCATTGCCGATTAAGAAATCAGTATGCAATGTGGGAAGAGCCTTCTACAAGCAAAATGGACCTAAGCCTGCTGACAAGAAATCAAAGAAGACAACAGCTGCAAATGTTGTCAGCACAAGTCAGCAAGAAAGGTATACAACAGATGCAGATGTTGTCACCACCAGTCAGCAAGACACGATTCCAACAGCTGCAAATGTTGTTGATGAAACTGCTGTAGATGGTGATCAACAAGGTACGTGTACAACAACCGTTGCTGAAAATGCAACTACTGCAGATGTTGCTGCTGAAAAGAAACTGGAGAAATCCATGAACAAAAAGAGGAAAGATGATGATGACACTCAAACTGCAACGTCATCAGCTGACCCCATCCCTAAGAAGAAATGGACAAAGACTCACCAAACAAAGAAAACACTGGCTCGCAAATCAGTTCCAATTGTCCATGATCTTTCGGATGATGCTTCAGGAGTTGCTGAAACACAAGCCACTCCAGTAGATGTTGATGAAGTGCTTGCGGAAGCCTTCAGTAATGTTGAAGTGTTTGCAGAAGCCTTCAACAATCAACTTAATGTTTGTACATCTGCTGAGATAAGACAACAAGGCAGTGGAAACGAAATTTCTGCCCCAATCCCAGATATCTACATTGTAGATAATCTAGATGATCAGACTCTGGAACCAGCAAGTGATATTGCTGCTGATCTGAGAAACGCGGCACTTGCTGATGCTGATGAAAAGATGGTTGTTGAACAAGCAATTCATCAACTTGCTAAAACCGCAGTTGCTAAAGAACCAGTTGCTGAGACTATAATGGTTCAAGTCCCATAGATTGCTGAAACACCACAAGAGACACTATTAGACGACGCATCTCGTGATGCTGAGAATACTGGACCTAGTTCACCGAAAACATCCATTGACAAAGTTCAGCTGGTGCTGACAGAACTGAGCCAGCAAATGGATTTGGAGATTGATGACAACTCCAACAAATCAGTAGATGTTTTCATGACCAGTAGTGAACTAAAAGGTCAAGATGTCTCTGCTCAACTTGTCAATTCAGAGACAAGGGAGATTGCTGAATCTGCACAGCCTTCTCAAATAGAGCAAGAAAAGAAGTCTGCTGAAGAACAAGTCCAAGATAATGAAGAAGTTGTCATTGCTAAAAGGACTGAGTCACCACCTGCCCTTCTTCAGCAGGTAGTTAATTCAGACATAATTAAAACTTCACTATCTGAAACTTTTTCTTTTGCTGATATAATTATTTCTTACAGACTTCTCAAGATACAAGTCAGAAGATTGCTGAAACTTCTGCACCAGAATCCACAACTCCTGTTCAGCAGGTAGATGAAGTTTTTGGTAATTCAACTATGTTTGAAAACTTAGTACTTGTATCTAACATAAAATTGTTTCAGGATGAACAATTCAAGGATGCTTCTCAAGCTCCTGAAGCAATGGAAATAGTACCAGCACAACAAAGTGTGCAACATGAGCTTGTTGAACTTCAGCAGGTAAATCATGTTCCAGCTTTTGACTCTAAAACTATCTTCTAAAACCTTCCTGAACTTAATTTTATTCCTTTTCAGGCTCAAAAGGAGACCACTAAAGTGGTTCACATCACTGAAGATTTGGAAGTAAGTTCAGAGGAACTTTACTCAAACTTCAAGAGAACTACCTTGACCAGAGTTGCTAAATCTGTCAGCAACTGGCAAAGGTACAAAAGGATGGACTTTTCTGATCTTCACCTTCATCTGCCCAACGAGAAAAAGAGACTTTCTCTGCTGAAACTCGAGACATTTGTGCACTCCATACTTCCAGAAGAGTTGACATATTCTCAGCTCATGAGCTCATGTCTTATTGCTCTAATCAGAGAGAATATGAAAGCTAAATTCAAGAGTGCCTCTCCAGCTGAACAAGCTGTGATGCTCAAGGGTTGCTTTGTACCCGTGGTGGCTGATCCCCACAAAATCAATGAGGAAGAGGAAGTTACAAGTGCAGCAATGTACAAACATCTTGAGTTGGTCATACTGACGGACGATGATGACGAAGAAGAGGATGAGAACATTCCCAAAGATCCCAGTGATGATGAAGGAAAAGATTCTAAGGACAAAAAGGATGATGATGATGATGATGATAATCAAGGTCCTAATCCTGATGCTGGTGGACTTAAACTGACAGTTGCTGAGGCTGAACATCATGATACTGAAAATCAGCAAGCTGATCACACAACAAATCAGCATCAAGAATCCACTCCTGCTCCTGCTGAGACAAGTACTCAAGCAACTGAACAAGTTGCTGAAACTGAAGAAGAGTACGCCAAAAAGCGTGCTGAAATGAAATTAGGCAAAAATAAGCTTTCTGATGCCGAGTTAACTTTACTCGATGCCAAGGTCACTGAACTAAACCTTGATGATGAAGAAATGGATGAAGATTATCAAAGAGCACTTCAAAACAGTCTACAGATTCATGCAAGGCATACGCAGAATCTAGAAATTGCTCAATCTTCAGGAGTGAAGCACACGAAAGTCCCCTCCCTTCCACTTACTACTGGTGAAACTCCAGTTGTTGAGTCTCACGAGTTGCCCTCAGCAACCACTCAACCTAAAGTGAATGAAGCTACATATTTAGGAAACAAGGTTGCTGGCCTTGATGAATCTGATGACGAAGAAGATCTCTTCAATTTTTCAGCAAACGAAGAAGAACTGACAAAGAAAGCTGAACCCCCAGTGGTTACAATTCCTCCTCGTGATGATGATCATGATGTAGGAGATGATGAAAGATGCCGTTTGATGATCAATGATGATCAATTCGCTACTGAGCTCAAAGTTCATTCACTAACTCCTTCCTTAGTGTCGTTCCCTAGTGTTGAGGATTTTACTCCCAGAATTAAGGCACTAATGGAAGTTCACAAAGCTTGCAAAGAAGAGGACGATGCACTGCTTGCTGAGAGTCTGCTTAACATAGGCAAAATACTGGCTACTGTGCTGAAACGCACTACTTCTCTTACCATAGCTCAGAAAGACATAAGTCTACATCATAAAAGCTATTAAGAAGATGTCAGTCAAGCACTCAAACTGGCAAAGACTGCATTGAAAAAGGCTCAGACTTTCATTCAAGAAAAAGTCGACAATGAGCGCAGACATGAGGAGAACTTGGTGAGTATCAAAAAAGAATTGTCCAAGCTGACTTCTGATCAGCAAGGAATAATTCTTAAGTACAACAGCCTAAGTAAACTTGCTAAAAATTGCAATGAATTTTTCTCTCTGCACATTCACCCAATGATGCAATCCATGTCTAAGGGGGAAGATAAACAAAGAAAATCTTCAAGAAAGAAAACCCCTGTTGAAGCGCCATTGATTCTGCCTAGTCTACCTCCAATAGAACATCTTGCTGAAAGAGAGCAAAGTTCTAAAAGACAAGCTGAAACAGATTCTGAGATAAATTCAGCAAATCCGAAAAGGAGAAGAACATCTGCTGAAACTCATGAATACTATCATACTGAAAGTCATCAAGATCTGAATGAAGATGATGACGATGATGACAATCAAACAATAGCTCAAGCAATAAGAGCTAGACCAATCACAACCCTAACTCCTTCTGGCCACTCAAAACATTTCTCTTCTGACTCAAGATCTTCAGCAAGAGATCATGAAAATGCAAAGTCAAGAAGAAGAAGGCAAAGACAGGAAGAAAAGAGGCTAGCCTACATTTCCATTGGCTCCAGCATTGAATACACAAAGACCAGCAATGAGGAAACAACTCAAAATGTGATCAGAAATGTTCATGGTTGCTGGATCTTAAAGCTGGAAGATGTGTTGGTAAATGATTTCTTTCCAACTGCTGTACTGAATCAAATGTACACTTGGCTGAATCTGGAAGTCTTAGTAAGAACAACTTCTATTGGCAAGCTAATGAAGCAAGAGCCTGATTTGATCAAACCAATTGATGTTGCTTACTATACTGATCCTTTAACCAAGAAGTCAAAGAAGAAATATGGCTTGATTCCTTATGAGTATTTCTATCTCACTGCCAAGGATCAAGAAGAAGATCTTCTCTGGTTAAGAAAGATTCATGCTAACAAGGGAATTTTAGATACACAACTTCTCCATGCCAGCAATTGGGGCATGCACTTGTGGGTGTTGCACTACAAAGAAATGAATGGTGAAAACCATCATTATACTGCCTGCAAGAATGCAAGGATCATTCAGCTTGAAGTCCGTAAGTTACTTGAAGATTACGAAAAGGACTGTGTTGAATTTTCTGCGCTTGCTAAGAAAAGTGTAAGGGAGGTTCTGAGGAAATCTTCTGCTGGAATAGCTTAAGTCCCTTGTAAAAGCTTTGTTTGTTTTTGTTTGCTGATCTGTGTAGTTATCTCTGAACTTACTTGTTAACTTACTGAAAGATAACTATCACCAATAAAGCTTTTGACTCTTATTGATTTTTGATTATGCAATCTACTTATGCTTACTGTTTTATTATTCAAGTATGCTTGCATTATTCAAACTGATTTATTCAACATCAGAAACCTCTAAAAGGGTAGCAATTAATTTAGCCATGGATTGCTAACATCAAAAAGGGGGAAATTTGTTAGGAAACTTGTAATTTTGATGAGCAATTAACCATGCTAAATTAAGGAAAGTCCAGTAACTAGTACTCTTAAGGTCCATAGGAAATTATAATTTTAAGGACATTGTAAAAGAGGAACATTTGCTGAAGACCTAGTGTAGGTACTAGTTAGGTGCTTTAACCGCTTATGATGTATCTTGTTTTCTGAAAAGAAAAACAACCTATTGAAGCATTTGCTGATGATGTACTTTGTTTACACAAACAAACTATTGAAGCATTAGAACCGTTCAGAAACTTGAAGAATTCGAAGACTGAAGACTAAAGAAGATTTCTGAAGATGGTATCTACAAAGGCACATGTTGCTCAGAAAGTGGAAACTTCAGCAACAGCTTGCATAAGTGAAAATCTAAATGACAGAGTAGGTTGTGCTTGCTGAAACTGAGACTGACCACTTGCTCAAATACATATGTGACCTCCTTGCTGAAAGTACTTGCATTTGCGCTCCAACGTTCATATTTGAATTTCATTCCAATGAACATTAAATGCAAAGTAAGCATGCGAAGAACATGAAAACTAGAAGACAAATTAAGGACGCTGCTGAAAGTACAAAAGCAAGATAGTGACATTTTAAGGAACAAAGTCTTAGAATTTGAAATTCAAACGGCTCCCTTGATTCACTATAAATAGAGGTCATCCGGCAAAGACTTGAAGTGTGTCAACAACGTCATCAAACTCTCACTTGTGCTTAAACACTCATACCCTTCTATACTCTTCACTGCCATTGATCCGTTCCAAGACTTAAAGCTTGAAAAAGCTACTTGTGAAGAAGTGGAACATTCACGGCTAAGAAATTAGTTAAGTGTTTGTTAGGAAACTTGTAATTTTGATGAGCAATTAACCATGCTAAATTAAGAACACTCCAGTAACTAGTACTCTTAAGGTCCATAGGATTTTAGAATTTTATGGACATTGTAAAAGAGGAACGTTTGCTGATGACTTAGTTAGGTTTTAGATAAGTTATTTCTTTAGTGTATGACGTATTTTATTTTCTGAGAAGAAAATAATATATTGACACTTTAGCGTATGATGTATTTTATTTTCTGAAAAGAAAATATCTTATTGATGCTTAGCTTTAATGAATCTTATTTTCTGAAAAGAAAATGACCTATTGAAGCATTTGTTGAAGATATATTTTGTTTATTACAAACAAATTATTGAAGCAAATAAGAAACCGGTCAGAATCTTGAAGACTTTTGAAGATCTGAAGACTTGAAGACTTGAAGACTTGAAGATTGCTGAAGACTGGTAAAGGCACGTGTTGCTCAGAAAGTGGAATTTTCAGCAACAGCATTGCATAAGTGAAAATCTGAAAGACAGAGTAGGTTGTGCTTGCTGAAACTGAGAATGAACACTTGCTGATGAACATATGTGACCTCTTGCTGAATGTACGTGAAATTGCGCTCCAATGTTACTGTTTGAATTCTATTCAAATATGCATTTAATGCAAAGCTTACACGCGAAGGACATGAAGACTAGAAGACAAACAAAGTTGCTGCTGAAAGTACAAAAGCAAGATAGTGACATGTTAATGAACAAAAGCCTTACGATTTGAAATTCAAGCGGCTTCTTACTTGCACTATAAATAGAGGTCATCCGGCAAAGAGTTGAAGTGTGTCAACAACGTGATCAAACTCTCACTTGTGATTAAAAACTCACAAACCTTCAAACACTCTTACTGCCATTGATCCGTTCCAAGACTTAAAGCTTGAAAAAGCTACTTGTAAAGAAGAAGAACAAACTCAGCTAAGAAATTAGTTAAGTGTTCTTTATTTCGAACAAGAACAAGTCTTGACACCAGAAACAATCAAACTTGTTTACTGCAAAGTATTCCAAGTTGTGTTTCTTAGATTACTTGTTGTAACTGAATAAGTTATAATTAAGTTATCTCACCCCAAAACTCTCTAACTGAAAATACACCCTTTCAGGCGTGATATTCAGGGGGAACTTAATCGAGCAAGGTTTTGCTGATTAAAAGTACCAAGTTTGGTGGAGAACAAGGTTGAGTTCTCTAGTTTAGGTTGGAGACAAAGCAAGTGTGCTTTGGTTTCTGTTGAATCGCTTTAGATAGGAGATTGTAAGGAACCTCAATCATATCTTAGTGGATTCAGTCCTAGAAAGAACAAAGTGGATTAGTTGAGAGATTACGCCACTCTCAGATACCACTATAAAAGCGTTTGTGTGATTTACTTACTGCATTTAGCTTTCAGCAAATTATATCTGTTTGTACACAGTCACTCACTTCACTTGCTGATTACTTGCTGAAAGAGCACTTAACGCTTGCTGAGAAAGTTAAGTATCAACAACCTCATTACTGAAAAGTAATAAGTACTTGCTGAGAAAGTTTTTAAACGACAAAAGTTTGAAAAGACTATTCACCCCCCCTCTAGTCTTTTCTTATTGTTTAAAGGGACCAACAAGTGGTATCAGAGCAGGAGGTTCTTTAGCCTTCTGCACTGAACCTAGATCCCCTTAAGTGCTTTCCGTAAATCACTTTCACTTGATCAGTTTGGTAGTGCTTTGCTGACAGGATGTCTTTAGGAGATGCTCCTTTGCTGAAGCTGGAAAATTACGAGAAATGGCGAAACAACATGATGTTACATCTTGAGGCCATTAGTGATGAGATGGTAACCGTCATTAATGATGGAACTATCAAGATCACTAAGATTGAAAGGAGTTTCCCTCACAAGACCACTGAAGCTGGGAAGGAAACCATCCTTGGCGAAACTTAAGATACTGTTGTGCCAAAACCAAGAGAGGAATGGACTTCTGACGAAGCTAAGAGATTCCGTCTTGATGGCCAAGCAAGAAATATCATCATCAGATCAACTCCGGATACCATACAGTGCAAACTGTGGGGTGCTAAGACTGCTAAGCAGGCTTGGAAAATGGTTCAAGATCTTTGTGCTGGATCTGACAAGACCAAGGAAAACAAACTTGAAGTACTTAAGCTGAAGTTTCAAAACTTTAAGCAAGGTGCTAAAGAGTCACTGGAAGACTTGGACTTCAGATTCACGACTCTTGTTAGTGAAATGGCAGCGCTGGGTGTTGGAAATCTTTATTCAGATTCTGAGAAAGTGAAAACTATCATCAGAAGTTTGAATCAAGAATGGATCCATACTCAGAATTTCTATTATAATCAAGGAATGCCTGACATTACACCAACTGAGTTGTTCTCTCATCTTGCTACTGTCAATTATGAGACAAAGCAAAGAGAAAATGTGTTTGCTGAAAAATCGCAAAACATTGCTCTTGCTGCAAAGCCGTCATCTTCTGAAAAGAAGAATGATAAAGAGCCTACTGATGAAAATGCTTTAGTTGTTAAAAACATGAAGAAGTTCATCAGTAAGGAACTTGAAAGGCGAAAGGCAAAAGAGAAGCTGAAAAAGCATCTTGGTAACAACTACCATAAGTACAAGAATGATACTAGCTCGCTGAACAAGCAAGCTCAGCAAGCTACATCATCAGAAGAACCAGGAGTTGGAAATGATCTATGTTTTTACTGCAAAAAGCCTGGACACTTCAAAGCTAATTGCCCTTTGCTGAAAGGCAAATCTGCTGAAAAGAAGAAGAAGTTCAAAAGAGCTTTCATTGCTGAAGAAAAGAAGAAGCTTCAAGCAAAAATCGATGCATTATGCATTGAGACAAGCTCCGAAGACAGTGAGGATGAAGGTTCAGACGCCGACGATGAAGAAGCCACTCTAGACGTGGAGATTGGCAAAGAAGTGTGTGGAATAGCTATGGAAGCTTATCCAGATGTGTCGAACTACGAATTCTGCCTCATGGCCGGTCAGGTAAATAATTCTACCTCTGACTCAGATTCAGAAAGTGAAGACGAGATTGACCTTGACAAGATTCATGGAGAAATCGAAAGATTTGAGAAAATTCTCAGCAAACAGCAAGAGAAACTTCAACTTGCTGAAACTCTGACCAAGCAAACTACTGAAAAGTACGTTTTGCTGAAGGAAGAGACAGAAGAAAAGGATGTTGAAATAAGGCGTCTTAAGAAGTTGATTGCTGAGGCTGCAGGGAAAATTCTCAAATGGCATTAGAATTGGAAGAATATCAATCCTCAATTCTAAAGTTACTTGCTGAAATCCAAGAAATGAAAAAGATGAAAATCAATTTCAAATCCTATGTGGAAGCAAGTAATACGCTGACTGGACTAAACTCTTATTTGAGAGATCCATCTAAGAAGGAAGGTTTAGGAGAAACGTTTGAAGGTGATAACGTAGAAATCTTGAGAAAAGATAAATCACCTATCTCCTTTGTACGTGCTACTGATAGTAATCCACCAGTGATCTATCAGTTTGGTCAAACTAAGGTTGCTGAAACATGCAATCAAGTACCTATGACCATAAAGCCCGCTGTTGCTACTCAAAGTAGCAAGACTTTAAAAGGAAAACAGGTTGCTGAGAAGCAAACTGGAAAGAAAAAGAATTCCGTTAAGCATTCCGCCAAACAAGTTGCTGAAAAGCAAATTGTTAAGTCTAAAGGCAAGATTACCAAAAGTAATCAGAAGTCCTTTGCTGACAAACCTGAATCAAGTAAGGTTGCTGAAGCTAAAGCTCAGCATTCTCCAAAGAGTGGACTCGATTTCAAAACCAAGCAAAATCAACTATTTCATGAGTATAAGCAAAGTCAGCAAAGATACTTCAAAGAGATGAAGAAAACCAAGCCTAAGAGTTCTGAAAAGACTCCCAATGCTAGGACTAGAAGGAACATTGCTAGAAAAGAACTTACTGAAAAGTATGTTCAACAAAAAGGTCAACAGAGCAAGACACCACATCAGAAAGTGGATTTGACCAGCACAAGTCAAAAGTCTTTCAGCTCAAAACCTCCTAGTTCCTCAGCAAGTAGAAAACAAGTCAAAGTTGAAAAACTTCAGACTTCGGTTTCCACTGGACGCATTCTTGAACATGTTAATGGACATCCATCATTGGATAATTAACTTGTTTGCTCTTGATTGTGCAGACTACAGCCACGGAGACAAACGATGCAATCTGGCACTTTGATAGTGGTTGTGGAAAGCACATGACGGGCAACAAGAATAACCTTATAAACTTAAGACGGTGGTCTAAAGGTCCAACAATAAGGTTTGCTGGTGGAGGCTCCGGATCTACAAAAGGCTATGGTGATGTGAAGTTGGGATGCATAACCATTTCTGGAGTACTTTATGTCAAAAATCTTAAGTTTAACCTTTTCAGCATGAGTCAATTTGCTGACAAAGGATACTTCATCGAAATTAAAAGTGATGAATGTAAACTTGTAGATTTTGAGACTAAAAAGGTTATAATGATTGCAAGAAGATCAGGAGGCTTGTACACCGTTGATTGGTCTTCAGCAAACGTTGAAAAATGCCTTGTCTCAGATCATGATTGCCTTGCTGAAAAAGCATGGTTATGGCATAAACGAACAAGTCATCTAAACTTCAAGACGCTGAATAAGCTGTCTAAAAAGGCACTTGTAGTTGGATTACCTAGGGTTACTTTTAAGAAGGATGGTGTTTGCAATGCATGTCAGCAAGGAAAGCAAACCAAATCTTCTTTCAAGAACAAGGCAGTACCGTCCACTACAAAACCTTTACAACTCTTACACATGGACTTGTTTGAATCTTCTTCAACAAGCTATGCTGGTAAGAAGTATGGTCTAGTCGTGGTAGATGACTATTCAAGATTCACTTGTGTAGTATTCATCAAGCACAGATCTGAAACCAAGACTGAAATACCTATCTTGCTGAATAAGCTTGAAGTCATGAAAAATGACAAGGTAAGAGTCATAAGGACAGACCATGGTACTGAGTTTGTAAACCAGTACATAACTGAATATTGTACCTCCAAAGGTATTCAACATCAGTTATCCTCAGTAAGGACACCACAGCAAAATGGTGTTGCTGAACGGAAAAATCGTACCCTGAAAGAAGCCGCAAGAACAATGCTTGCTGACACTGAAATAAGTGAGGCTTACTGGGTTGAAGCGATTAATACCGCCTGCTATACTCAGAATAGATGTTTGATTACTAAGGAATACAACAAAACTCCTTATGAATTGTTTGTTGGAAGACCTCCTAACATCACTCATCTAAGAGTATTTGGTTGCAAGTGTTTCGTTCTTAACAATGGTAGAGAATACCTAAGACCATTTCAACCAAAGGCAGACGAAGCGATATTTCTTGGCTACTCCTTGCATAGTAAAGCTTACAGAGTTTACAACAAAAAGGCACAAAAGATTGAAGAATCTGTGCATGTTGTATTCTACGAAAAGTCACAAGGTGTGCCTGCTGAAGAAGAAATATCAGAATGTATGAAAAAGCTAATCATACATGAGCAAAGAACTGAATCTGATGCTAGGCAAATCAAGTCAATTGAACTAAATGATGATTCTGACAATGATTCTCCTCCCCCGAGTCATGACAAGATAAATATAGTTCACGACAAAGAATTTCCAGCAAAAGATGCGGTTGCTCCGGAAGTTGCGGAAATTACGCAATCTCCAGTGCCTGCTGATGAAGTACCTCAACCCAGCAATGCTGAGCAAGCAGTTGCTGACGATCAAATCTCAGCAGAGACACAAATTCCCAGTACTACTGAACAAGTACATACCGAAGAGTCACATGCTGATGAGCAAACATATCCTGATCCAACAAACAGGAAACCTGTTAATAAATGGATTAGAGATCATCCCTCTGCGAATATGATTGGTGATATTAATAAACGCCAAGTGACTAGATCCAAAGCTACTCAAGGACTTGCTGAAGAAGCAACTGTCGTAGAAGTAGAATCTTTATTCTCTTGCTTTGTTTCAGAAATTGAACCTAAAACCATAGAAGAAGCTTTGAAGCATTCTGAATGGATAAAGGCAATGCAAGAAGAATTGGATCAATTTGAAAGAAACAAAGTCTGGAAACTTGTGCCACTTGCTGAAAATAAGAACATATTGGTACAAAGTGGGTGTTCAGAAACAAGCTGAGCGAGTCTGGTGAAGTAACAAGAAACAAAGCACGCTTAGTTGCTCAAGGTTACTGTCAGACTAAAGGATTGGACTATGATGAGTCTTACGCTCCAGTTGCAAGATTGGATGCAATTAGGCTTTTCTTGGCCTTTGCTGCTCACAATGACTTCATTGTTTACCAAATGGATGTTAAGAGTGCATTCTTAAATGGTGAACTTGCTGAAGAAGTCTACCTAGAACAACCCCCTGGCTTTGAACTTTCCTAAGAAACCAAGATGGTATATAAGCTTCAGAAAGCTGTATATGGTCTAAAGCAAGCACCAAGAGCATGGTATGATACCTTAGCTAAGTTCTTGCTGGAAAATGGTTTCAAGAAAGGTGAAGTTGACAAACTCTTTTTACCATGAACCATGATGGTAAATTAATCTTAGTTCAAATTTATGTGGATGACATAATTTTTGGATCTAAGGACAAGCAACTTTGTGATGATTTTGCCAAACTCATGACTAATAAGTTTGAAATGATTATGATGGGAAAATTGAATTATTTCCTAGGGTTGCAAGTCAAGCAACTCAAAGATGGAATATTCATAAATCAAGCAAAGTATGCGAAAGAAATGCTCATAAAGTTTAGGATCAAAGAGGATGAAAAAACTGAAAAGATCCCTATGAGTGTTGGTACCAAATTGGGCTATACTAAAGAGGACAAAAGTGTTGAAGAACACAAGTATAGGAAGCTCATTGGTTCCTTGTTGTATTTAACAGCAAGTAGACCTGACATTCAGTATGCTGTTTGTGTGTGTGCAAGATTCCAATCGGATCCAAGAGAATCACACTACAAAAAGGCAATTAAATACTGAAATATGTTAAAGGTACAGTCAATGTTGGATTATGGTATCCAAAAGATCTGGACTTGAATTGGTTGGCTATTCTGATGCTGATCATGGTTGATCAACTCTTGATACAAAAAGTACCTCTGGAACTTGTCAGTTTTTGGGTACTAGATTAATATCATGGTTCAGCAAGAAGCAAACGTGTGTCGCCAATTCATCTACTGAATATGAATACATTACAGCTGGTTGTTGCATAGCTCAAATCCTATGGATTCAGCAACAATTAAGAGATTATGGTATTTCTGAAAAGAAAACACCAATCTTTTGTGATAATACAAGTGCTATTGCAATTACGCAAAATCCTAAGTTTCACTCTAGGACTAAGCACATTGATATTAGACATCATTTCATTAGAGATCATGTGGAAAAGGGTGATATTGATGTTGTGAAAGTAGGTACTGAAGATCAGCTTGCTGACATCTTTACCAAGCCCCTACCGGATAATAAGTTCGCAATGCTAAGGTATAACCTTGGATTGATTGAACTACCTCAATAAAGGATACACTTGGCAGTATGCTGAAACAGGTATTCAGCAAGCCAAAGTATTCCTGTCCAAAAGACCAAATCACTGATTTCTTCTAAGAAATGATAAGTCACAACATGATTGCTGAAACAGGCATTCAGCAAGTAATTCCTTCAGAAAAGGTATTTGTTTGGAAACTTGATCATTTGCTGAGACAGGCACTCAGTAAGTGAAAGAACTTAAGGATTGCTGAGACGGGTACTCAGACAATCAAAAGATACTGAAACAGGTATTCAAGTATCAAAGGAATTTCTGAAACGGGAACTTAGAAAAAGAGCAAAGCTCATCTCTCAGATTTTACCAAAGGATGTCTCAAATACAAAAGAATTTACTGATACGGGAAATCAGAAATCTTTTAAACTTAGAAAATATGAGATATCTAAGTAAGGGGGAACTTTCAGCAAGTATCTAGATTGTTAATTCAAACTCGCTGAAAAGATTCTTGTCTATTTCAGCAAGCAATCTATCCCTTATTACTCGGTAAAATCAATTTGTGACGTTAAGCTGGCACAGATAAACTCGCAATAAATCATGACATGAAATTCAATCGTGGCCATTGATTAAAAGGAGTTATTAATCTAACGGCTAAAAAACAAAGAGAGAGAGTGCTCTGACGGTTTTAGTTAGTGGGCCACTACGCATTCAATGCAAAGGCTCCACTATCTCCAGTGTTTCTCTGTTTTACCCTTGCTGAGAGCTCAAATCGATTGAGTTTCTCACACACCAGAGACACTATATAAAGAAGGAGTTAGAGAAATGACAAAATTCTTTAACTTACATTTCCTTTCTCTGCAATTTCTAGCCTGAAACTACTGTACCTCCGGTCAAAAAGCAAACTATCTCTTTTCGTACAATCTTTCTTGCTCTATATAAGAAATGGCTCCCAAGAGACAGTTATCAAAGTCCTCAAAATCGTCAAAGGTTGATAGTGCTGAAACACGCACTACTCTGGTGACTGCTCCGGTGACTTCTCTGGCCCCAGACACAACGAAAGTTGTGTTGAAAAACGACCGAATCACTATAAAACCTATGCCTCCGTCATATCTTGACACTGCAAAGTGTGAGATGTTGATGCAATGGGGAGGGTTTGCAAAGAAAAGTACATTCGGTACTTTTATGAACAAGAACTTGATGACCAAACTGAAGAGGCGCTTGAGTTCATCAAGCAGCAAGGCCTCATGAACTTTATCTCTGCTCGCACTAAGCAAGTGAGCATGATTGATACCATGGAATTCTACAACAATGCAGAAATCCAGTCCCTTACAGACAGTAATGGAGTCACTGAAAAAGTGATCCTTACTTATGTTCAGAACACGCAAATCGTCCTGAAATGGACTGATTTAGCGGAGATTTTTCAGATTCCAACCACTGGAACTGAAGATGACGTCACTGCTTCTGACGAAGAAATTGAAGCTTTCTACAGTGACGTCAGAAATGCAAAGATGAAGAAAGGCGAGATAGCTCCCGTGACTTGGACAAAGCACGTTAAGAGAAAGCATCTCTGCCATTCACTTGGTCTAGTAGCTCTGCTACTGATTAAAGTTCTTGACTCCCAAGTTGGAGGAATTGACCAAGTAGGCCTGAGAAGATGGCCATTGCTGATGCATATCTATGAAAATAAATCGGAACTTAACTGGGCTAAGTACATTTTCAACAGGCTTGTTGATTGTGTTACTAAGTTTAAGGTAAAGGTAGAAGACAACAAGGTCTCACCTTCCTTTCCAGTTATGTATGGAATCAAGATATGCTATATCCTTGAACATTTCAGGATTCAGCTAAGAAACCCATTGCCAATCAGAAATCTGTGTGCAATGTGGGAAGATCTTTCTACAAGCAGAATGTACCTAAGATTGCTGGAAAGAAACCAAGAAGACAACAACTGCAAATGTTGTCAGCACAAGCCAGCAAGAAAGGTATACAACAGCTGCAGATGTTACCACTCAGCAACTTAGAGATGAAACTGCTGTTGGTGGTGGTAACACAAATGAAACTGTTGTAGAAAATCAACAAGGTACGTGTACAAAACCAGCGTTGCTGAAAATGCAACAATAGATGACTCTGGGAAACTGGAGAAATCTAAAAAGAAAAAAGAGGAAAGCTGATGATGACACTCAGACTGCAGCGTCATCAGCAAATCCCGTACTAAGAGGAAACGACAAGTACACAAAAAAGAAAGAC
>CM051456.1:66431496-66457089 GCA_028274465.1 Plantago ovata
AAGAATAGGTTATAACAAAGGATACACAACCTCACACTACCCCTTCCTAGGCATTTATCAATCTCAAAGCAATGGTGAAGACTTGTTGCCTCTTAGGTACATAATTACTCGGGAAACAACCATAACCCTAACAAGCATCATCCTATTATAAGGCCTTCGTGACCGCAGTAGAGAAACACCACTAAGTGATGTCGAGACTACCATGCTTAACTAAGTGCAATACATAAATATGACAAGCCAAGCGAGAAAAACTCAAAAACAATTCATAGAGATGAAGCATCGATGTATTTGACATATCTGTTGATCTACCCAATAAAAAGCTTTTAAAAAATCGGCAATAAACTCCATATAAAACAGTGCAAGACTATCCTAGATAGAAGTAGTGAATGCAAACCTAAAAAATAAGAAATAAACGTGCAAATCAAAAAAATTCACAGGAGTTTTTCACAAGCAATATAACCAAGAGAACCAGCACTCCTCCTCCCCAAACCTGAAGACGTCGCTCGTCACGAACGTCGCCGAAAGTGGATCCAGTGAGAGCTATGCTTGTAATAAGTGATCCTATAATATCATCAAACTCGTGAGATAATGTCTAAAGCGTAAAGAAAGCGATAAAATCTCCGGGTTGCCTCCCAGGACAAGTCCATTGTTTAAAGTCTTTGACTCGACTCCTGTCCGCGCTATTTCTTCTTTTTGCGGGTACTAGACTTCCTCTTCATTCGATCTCCTCCGCATGCCACGAACCTGAATAAAAAGAATATAGGCTGCAAGACCACAGTAGTGAGTAGTAAAGAAATACAGGCGGTTCAGGTGGATCAGGTAAGGCTTTGCAACACGTGTTGCTTGCCATCCACTTCAATAGTGCAAGTTCTTTGTAGATGTCCATCACGGAGCGTAGTTTAGTCAAGAACGTTTGCCCTAAGAGTATGACATCCCCCGTTCCAGGTGCAGATGCCGGCATAACTACAAAATTGGTGTATATAGATGCTTCACCAATCTTGACCAACACATTTTTTCACAACGCCCTCGGTCTCATAAAGGATCCATCCGCCAGTTGCACAATAGCCCTTTGCTCAGATATTTTCCAAGGTTCTCTTTTCAAACACATTCAAAGGATTATGTTTGAGTAGGATCCCGTGTCTAGTGTGCACGGACATCTTCAAGCTCACCAATCCCTACCTTAACATCGAAACTTTTAGGGAGTGGTTCGGATCCTCTTGCTCTCATCACTTGCGTCAGACCAAGTCCTTCTCTTCTTCCTCAGCCTGTAGAAGTTCTTCCTTCATGCAACACTCCACCTAACAACCTTCCTGATGGTGATTCGTCAGGTACATCACCAGCCAATGTAATGGCATTCGACTTCACAGTGTTGCTAGGCAGTTTGCCTTGTTCCCTACTTGCTCCTCGGTCGATCAACTCTTGCATCTTTTGATGGGCAAGCCTAGTGCTCTCTTCCAACCTATCAAGCCTTGCCTAGTCTTCTCGAATCTTCTTCATAACGTTTGAGAAAACTTTGTGTGTGATCAACCATCTTCTGCAAGTTCTCCATCAGTTGGCCACTTCGACTTCGGTGGCTCTTTCGGAGCGGGTTTTCGCAGTGGTCGTACCATAGTTCAGCCACTACTACGGTCTTGGTGTAGGTCCATAAGTTGGTTAGCCGGTGCATATCCTTGATTTTACGGTATCCTCTTCTCCAAAATCCACCTCGAGGATCCTACCGTCTGTGTCGTAGCTACTTCTTGAGTGCCAAAACCCTAGCAAGGCTTGCCCAGCCAAATCATATGCCAGCTCCGATCTACACATATGAGCCCCATGCCCATAGTTCTTGCATATTCGGCATACTTCGTTCGAAACAGTTGTTCCGGTGGCGCTCTTGAGGACTTGCTTCAATTCGTTGGTAAAGCACTCGAATTGCTCCCCCTTCCCCTGTACATAGGGGCTTCTTGAGTCGGTGGAGCTTCAGGTCCACGTCTCCTAACCATTGCTCTTGGGTCCTTGAACTGCGAACCCTTAGCAAGCGTTTCGAAAACAGCCCAGACGGCTTCTGCGGTTTCCTCCCAAATATTGCCTCGGCATTGGAAATCCACCACTTGTTGGTTCTCGAAGGTTAGTCCATTGTAGAAGTGTTGGACTAAGTCAGAAAGTTCAAACCATGGTGAGGGCACTTGTTCGTGAGATCTTGGAACCTCTCGAACGCGGTGTAGATGGTCTCATCATAGTCCTGCTTGAATCCAGTGATTTGCGCCTTAAGCGCGGTAGTCAGAGTGTGAGGAAGTATTTCTCCATGAAAGCTGAAAAAACCTTTTCCAAGTGTCCAGCGAGCCTGCTGGAAGAGAACTCAGCCATGACTTTGCTCTGTCGCCAAGTCCCATAGCAAAACCTTCATCCTCAACTCATCCGTTGTTATGTCAGCTCCGGGTCGTGGGAGTTGGTTGACGAAATCATCGATATCGTGCAAGTACCCCCATCACATCTTCCCTTGATAAGCCATAGAACCTCGGAAGTTGTTGGAATGCGTGGTTCTTGATCTCCAGATCTCGGGTTGCAGACGAAAGTACTATCGCTGGTCCCCTCATACGATCCTTGGTGGGTTGTACCCATGCCTTTCAGTGGTCTAGCTTCTGCCATTCCGTCGATTTCCTTGAAGAGACTAAGTAGAGATTCAGAGAAATCGGTTTCCTCTATTTCCTCTAGTGCGCGCCTTTCAAGTAGTCGCCTTCTTTGGTGGTAGACTCTGTCGATCTCAGCAATTGAATTAGCAAGCGGTGTTCCTGCAGAACGTGTATGCGGCATACACTATCTGTGACAGACTAGGAAAACTGATTAGAGACAAACTAGGAAAGCAGTATCAGAGAGAGATTAAAAAAGGAAAACTAAACTAATAGAATTAGGAATCTAAAGCTGTAAATATAAACAAATTAAACAGAAAAAAGGAGTATAGTCCCCTGCAGCGGCGCCAATTTGATGAACGTGTCACATTCAGTCAAATAAATTTGTAATTAGCCAAAGGCAATCCACAACTACAACGAAAACCGTAGTGTAGCAGTAGAATGACTCGAGTGTCGTTCTCTCAGGACTATACTAGCATTATCAAATCTAATTAAGAATATAAAAACAGCAGACAGAAAGCAATAGGGGGTTTCTAGCAGATAATGGAGATTGGTGATAGTATGGTCCTTCTTAACATAATGGGTCGATAATCATGCATAAATTCCTCGGTCTTGCATAGAGATCTTTGAATCAATCTAGTGTCCTGTTGCAAGTATTAAGCACTACGAAGATAATTTGGTCTGACTAGTCAATCGTGATTGTCCTAATGTGTTCCGTAATTATTCAACACTACGAAGATAATTGGTCTGATGGTCGACTAGTGTCCAATTGTGCATAATGATCAATACAACATACGAGAATTTTGGTTACAACTGATCAACGAAATAAAGCAATGACACGGAGTATAATGCGCGATATAGCCATTAGCATGATTATCTTCCCTCGCTAAGAATTCACATACTACCACCAACGATAAGTTTAGCTACTCATAATAGGCATGCAATCAATAGAAATCATAGAAGAAAACATATTGAAAGAAGATAAAATAAGTAGATAAAAACTGTAAGATACAAAGTTACCGAAGGTTGTCAATCTCCGGATGATTGTGATCCTACGCGCTCCAATCTGCTATGAAAAAGTATCCCCTAAGCTACGGAACTCCCAGGACAGGCCCCGGGAAGTCCCTACCTAAAACTATAGAGAGAGGTGAGAAAGTAGGCTTGGAAAGATCTGATTTTCGGAGAGAAACTGAGCATTATATATAGGCCCGAAAAAACTCCGGGGCGGTTCGCCCCGTGCTGCGGCGGTTCGCCCCCCAGTAATTTCGTGGAATTTCCGCATTTTCGACGCGGTTTTGGATTTCTTCACCTTTTCGGACTCGGTTTATGACTTCTAGTAGCTTTCTAACCTCCAGATTCGGCCCCTAGACTCCAAATCCTATACGGAAACCTTCAGATACTCCAAATAGGCTTCTGGAACACCAATTCCTTGTCAACTTCAATATAATTGCCCAGAAATCTCCGAATTTCAACCAAAACCTGTAAAATAAAATCTAAAGGGAAACGTGACACTATTCTAATAAAATGCACTAAAATATAGCTAAATTAACATAGAAGATAGCTAAAATAGGTGAAAAAGACTCGAATGAAAGTGTAAAATACACATTCATCACTTGTCCTCAAGCAACAAACTATCCTAAATGCAACACAAAAGGAGTCTCATGCCAAGTAAAGTGAACTAATCTATTGAATCTACCAAATGCTTATGAACAAAACCAAATGAGTATGACATGCAAGTAGGTTGAAGAATGCCTCAATTGCGAATATACACATTCATATGTGCACTTTGTTAAACAAAGGAGTCTCTCGTAACATCTTCTACCTGGACATGGTCAGTGACGACACAATGATGCATGTTATCATACTACAATTGCCCCGTTCCTATGAAACCGAGGGCTTACTACTATTCACCAAGCGAGACTTTTCCTCAGGAGAGGGCGAACCAATACTGGCTCTCATCAAACGAAGGAGGGTTCCCTTAGAAAGATAACACTCCCCTATTCTACCCAGACTCCCAAGAATGAGCCTCTTTCAACCACTTCTTGAATAGCAAGACGAGTGTGGTCAAGAACAGGCCTTGGACAAAGGCGACACGAAATGAAAGATAGAATTTACAACTCGATAACTTCAATAACAAATATTTACATGACACTTGACACTTTACTAGACTGCTTTTGGCTTGCAACGACCCTTCTTTTGCTTTTGGGTCTTATTCTTTATTTTCTTTCTTCTTCTTCTTTTTTTATTTTCTCTTTTTCTTTTCTCTTTTTTCTTCTTTTCTTTTTCTCTTTCTTTTTTTTATATAGGGGCAAGCAGCAGTACTAAGTGTCAAAAACACCTCCCCAAACCTATTCGAAAGAATAGGTTTGAGCACAAAGACGAAAAAGAAAAAGGAAAGACTCTTTTACAAAGACACCTCCCCAAACCTATTCGAAAGAATAGGTTGGGACACAAAACAAAAAGAAAAAAAAAGGAAACTTTACAACGACTCAAAGATGAAAGACAAGATCAATAAGGCAACCCCCTCCCCAAACCTATTCGATAGAATAGGTTTAATACAAGGAATCGCACACCTCACACTACCTCCTTCCTAGGCATTTGGCAATCTCTAATCGAGGTGAAGAACTTGTCGCCTCTTACGTACATAATTACACGGGTTATAACCATAGACTCTATCATGCATCATTTTATAAGGCCATCGTGAACCGCAGCAGAAGAAACACCACTCAAGGTGATGTCGAGACTACTAAGCTTAACTAGTGCACATGCGAATGTGACAAATCAAGCGAGACAAGCCTCAAACTACTTGCAAAGTGATGCAACATATGATCAATGGTCATACACACTTAGTCTACTCAATAAAAAAAGTTCAAAAGACTTGGCAATAAACTCCACACACAACAACGTGCAACAACTAATCTAGGGATGATATGCATGCAAAAATTTGAAAAAACACGACAAATCACATGAACTTGAGTAAAATCAGGCATGTACGAACCACACAAGCATATAGTACTGAAAATACATATAGTATTGAAAATCCAATACCCCCTCCCCAAACCTAAACTTTTGCTCGTCCTCGAGCAAAGAAAAGTTGAATGAAAAGGAAAAATTGGATTGAAAGTACACTTCCCTGAGATAAAGGTTCGTGTCCAATCTCCTATATATGATTAGTACCTGAAAGGACTCAAGAAACATGTGAAAACGGGTGCGCAAAGTTTAATCACCTAAGGCACTAAGACAAACACTAGACTAACGAATCACGACAAAAGGCACACAGGCCACAACTACAAAAGCAAACTAAGAGTACAAGAGTCATAAGTCACAACATCATACAACCAAATCGAAATGAAAAGAGTTTCAACCAACAATAATAAACAAGCCAAAATAACGATAATACAAAAATACTACCGATAAATGTGGCCTCTGTCGGCTGGTGTCTCTAGGAGAAGGGGTCGTAGGGGGTGTTAGGAAAGACACTCCCACTACCACCGGTCTGATCATAGAAAGTATACCCCGGAATTCGGCGAGCTAAGGCATCATGGCGGTTCATCATCTCCTCCTGGTAGGCTCTCCAACGCCTAGTGTCCTCTACTCGAGCGGCTTCCCAACGCTGATCTACACGCCCTTGGAAATCATCCCAACGCTGCTCTTCCATCACATGGAAGTCCTCCCACCTCTTGACTTCGCGCTCCTCAAATCCCCGGAATTGCTCGGTAAGCTGGGTCGACTGAGCCTCCAACATGGTGGTTTGGAAGTTCCCAAACTGATCGACCAAGATCTGGTTGAACTCCGAGAAGTCGAAGCTTCCTTGTCCGGCCGTAGGTGGATGTGGAGGAGGTGTCACATGGCGCGTAACTCTTGGTTGCATGGGTTCTCCTTGCTGAGTGAACCAAGTCCCGAACATCTCATTGTACGTATCAATGTTGATGGATTTCTTTGGCTTCTTGTCCAGTACGAGGTCGGGAACTCCGGCCTCCTTGCACATGCCCGTGATCAAGTTACCAAAGGCAAGCTTCCGGTTTGCATTACGACGGCGCTTGAATTCCTCGAAGATGACGATGCCAGGAGTGAGAGGCAAATCATGCAAGAGAGCATGGACTAAGACTCCGTAATAGGACTGAACCTCGGAATCATGTGTGCTAGGAATCAGATTGGCTTGAACGAACTTCAACATCATCCTTGCCTCGAAGGAGAGATCGTTGTGGCGCAAAATCCGGGGTGGTTCATCAGGCAATTCAAAATCTTCCACGGTAATGTCACTCAGTATCTCCATGGGGTAATGATCAGACTCCCGGTCGTAGACATAGAGCTCCGTGGGATCAAATCTCTCGTTGGATGTAGGCTGGCGGTTTGGATCCCGCGCCAGTGGCCTATCCAATCGCATAATGAAGCTAGTGATGCTCAAAGGAGTAAACTCGACCCCAACACCGCGGACGGGAACCTCACCGGTCCGTTCATTGTAGTCCGTGAAGGCAATGTAGAAGTCCTCCACTACTGCTTGGTCCCAATTTGGCATGACCTTGCCATAGTACTTCCACCCTCGCTCAGTAATGAGCTTGTTGAGCTCTCTGGCACCATCCAACTTGCTCTCACCAGCCGTGAAGCGAATGCTCCTCTCAGAAATGTACGTGTGCTTGTGGGCATGGAAACTCGCTTCGAATTGCCTTGCCCTCCCCGATTGGCGATACTCGCCGGGTGTGGCCGTTTGTTGGGCACTCGAGGTCCCTTCTCCCCTTGATCTCATGGTTCTTCTCGATGCCATTGTACCTAGAATAATCTTATTAGATAACTTCAAGAGACAATGAGAATTAGACTTGACTCCTAGACTCCAATACTCACTCAAGTAATCTCATGGTGAGTTTGAGGGCTTGCTAAAGTTCATATGAACAAATCGAGAAGCTTTAACATTTCGTTACGATAAATCCATACGAATCTAAACCAAGCAAACAAACTCTCCAATTGAATTACCCAACCAATCCAACACATTCTCATGCAATCACAACATCACCATAATCATAACATAACTCAAATTCAAGGCTAACAATCATCAAACAATTATATAGCAAAAATTCAAGCAATAGAATTCATCATAAATCAAGAGGAGCAAAATTCGAATTTAGACATCACATCTAGTAAGAAACATGCTCAAAAATCATCATCAAACTCTAATTCACCAATGCATAACACAATTGAAGCTAATTAAGATAAAATCCCAAATTCAAGAAAGTTAGGGTTCATGAGAGATACCTTTGATTCCTTGTTATGGATGCTTCAAACGTGAAATTTGATCGGTTTAGATGATAGAGGGGGTGATGGGCTTTGTAAAGTGCACAAGATTGCAAGAATTGGTGGAGAATTGAGAGAGATTGAGATTTTTGGGGTGTTAAATAGGCAATGGAGGGAAAAAAAAACGAAGTGGGGAGCTTTGATGCACAAGTGCTCCGCTTGGCTTTCTTAAGGAAAGCCAAGCGAAGCGCTTGGGCCGTCCCAAGCGAAGCGCTTGGCAAGCGGTCCGCTTGGGACCTGCCAAGCGCTCCGCTTGGATTTCCAGTAAGAATGAAATTCTTACTGGAAATCCAAGCGGACCGCTTGGGCATGCCAAGCGGTTCGCTTGGGACCTGGAGCTCCCAAATCCATTTTTTTTTCGACTTTTGCTAAATTTTCACCCCAAAAACCTTGTCTAATCAACGAAACAAAATTTTAAACGTGCTCCTAATCTATATGCAAGTACCTACAACCTCGGGTTGCCTCCCGAGAAGCATCTTCGTTTAAAAGTCGTTGGCTCGACTCTTCACAACTCATGCGGAATTGATTTCGCCTCGGGTACTAGACTTCCCCCTCCAATTGCCTCTCAAAGCATCAATTCCCTGCACATCTTGACGAACATAAAGTGGACCAAAAAATCCTACAAGTTCGTTAGTATCAACATAAGCACATGAATCAACAATGGCTCGCAACGTCTGTTGCTTGCCATTTACCTCAAAGTGACATGTTCGGCGATACATGTCTATTACCATATGCACTTTGTTGAAGGCTCTACCCAAGAGAACCACATCCTTGAGCTTAGCAGAAGATGTAGGCATAACGATGAAATTAGTCTTCACCTCTACACCGGCAACCCTCACCGCCAAGTTCTCAATCACACCCAACGGCTTTTTCATGGACCCATCCGCTAATTGCACCATGCATTTCATAGGTCTCAAGCCAGACAAACCCGACTCTTCATACACGTTCAAGGGTATAACATTCACACCCGCTCCCGTGTCTAGAGTTGCCACTATTCCGTCCTTCTTCCCCAAGCCGATTTCAACATCGAAGCTCTCTTGGATGGGCACTTCCACCATATCCACCATCTCATCCTCAGACGATGAGTTTTCTTTCACCTCTTCAACTATCGCATCAGATTTTGCGACAACTTCCTCTTCCATAACCACCTTAGGAGTCTTGACCTCTTCACTCACCTTGCAAGTTTCAGTTATCTTGCAACTTGGCACCTCAACTAGTGCATTGTCTCTCACAACCGTGATCTCCACGGGCAAATCAGTCACCACGGTTATGGCCATAGCCTTCTCCGTGTTTCCGGGAAACTTCCCTTGCTCTCTACTAGCCCCCCGATCTATCAGCTCTTGCAACTTCTTATGGAGGTTGCTACTACTAGCCTCAAGCTTCTCAAACCGCTGATTGTTAGTAGTTTCATTACGATAGTAATGCTCCATAAACTTATTCGTCTTCAACACAAGATCGTTGAGAGAAGAGACAAGAGGTGAAGGAAGCACCCCTCCACCTTGTGGTCCCGAACTAGCAACCTGAGGTGGAGGTGTAGGATTAGAAGGCGGTGCTCCTTGATACCAATTGTTCCCATAGCTGAGACGACTTCTGTCTTGATTAGGCCCATAGGCATATTGATCCGGGTTATGAAGATAACCACGGTTGCCTTGATTCTGGTACCCACCTCGGGGCCCACGGTTTTGAGGCCTCATATTGCCATATCCTTGCCCGTAGTTCACATCTCCAACTACTTGCTCTCCCTCAGCAGCATACACTTCTTGACGGACATCGTTCGTGATATATTGCTCTCTAGCAAATTCAGAACGGCATAAATAGGTCGGGTGCCCATAGTTCTTGCACACACCACAAACTTCCGTAGAAGGAGAAGGAACGCTTTGCCTCAAAGCTTGCTTCACTTCATGGGCGAACCCATCGAAGGCATCTTGTTCTACCACTACCTTGGCCTCACCTCTTTGCTCCTTTTGGAGCACACGAGCCCTCACATTCCGGTTTTGGGAATTCCGGTACATCATGTCCAGCTTCACTTGAGCTTGGGAAGGAAGCAACTCCCCCATACTACCTCCACAAATACTATCCACTTGAGATTGAATCTCGGGATGTAAACCATTGTAAAAGAATTGGAGAAGCTGACCTTTATCATACCCGTGATGTGGGCATCGATGATGCAACCCCATGAATCGATCATAGACCTCGTGGAAAGGCTCATCATACCTCTGCTCGAAGGAGCTAATTTGGCTCTTCATAGCCATCGTCTTGGAAGCGGGGTAGTAACGCTCCATGAACTTATCAAAACAAAGATCCCATGTGGTCAAAGACCCGGCCTCCAAAGTATTAAGCCAAGCCTTTGCACGATCACCTAGCCCCATAGAAAAGACCTTCAAACGGAGATCATCATCCGTAACACCAGCTCCTGGTCGCCCAAGATGGAGAACAAAATTCTCGAGCTCATTCAAGAACCCAATCACGTCCTCATTAGCCATCCCATAGAATTTGGGAAGTTGTTGGAACATGTGATTCTTGATCTCCAAGTTCCTTGTGGCATCATTGAGGACAATTGCTGGTCCTCTAGCCACAACCGTAGGCTTAGTAAGTGTATGTATAGGCCGCTCCGCCATTTCACCTTCCAAGTAAATAGATTCAAGAATTGGCTCAAAAAGATAAGAAGAAGACTCTTCCCGAATACCAGAAGTGGAAGCTCTAGATGCTACTTCTTCAAACTCGAGATTCAAATTCCTCCTTCTTCTTTGAAACAAACGATCGATCTCGTCTACAAAAGGTTCAATAATAGGTCCACCCGTGCGGGTTCTAGGCATGCACTCACCTGAAATGAAGAGTAGTGAGTTTCCAAGTCAAAAAGAAACAAAAGACAGAAATAAGGCAAAGAAGAGATGTTGGCTGAAAAAACCAAAACAAAAACACCAACCAAAGGAGTTAAGTCCCCGGCAGCGGCGCCAAATTGATGATGTCGTTTTTCACCAATTAAATTTGTTTAAAAGCCAAAGAACACTTATCACTACACAAACTAGAGTGCAATGATAAGTTTTCCCCGAGTGTTGTTCTCTCGGGACCTAACGTGGCTTTATTTGTGGTTTTTGCTAGTTATTTCAGGCAACGAGTTCAAGTGTTTATGGAATTGTTTTCTTAGAACAAAGCAACGAGAAATCAGATTGTTGTAATCAAGTTTGGAAAACGGTTGGTGGTAGAAATCAAATACACATGCATGGGTTACGAATATTCTAACAAGTTCAGTGCGTAAAACCTTCGATCAAGTCTGCTAAGCAACTCGTCTAGGTAACTTTCAAGACACACATCATAAAAGACTACTATCAATACTTTAGAGGTGCTTGTCACTAACACCATTTATCTAGCATGCTGCAAATCTCTAACATACAATCCTATAGCTTTCATTGACCAAGAGTTTGTCGCTATACTCAATTCGAATATATTTTATAGGCAACTAAGAATCATATGACGGAATTTGCAGCAAGATTGAATCACAATCTCATGTAAGCATAAACATAACCCATAGCATGCATATTCTACATTCTACCACCAACACAAAGGATTTAGCTACTCATATTCATCAACATAGACATCAAATCATATGAATTGTAAATAGAATACATCAAATCAAACTACTAGACAAGAGATAATGATACAATGTTACCACCAAGCTGTCACTAATCGGTGGGTATTGATGAAAACCTCTCCGTAGATGAAACAATGGATGAAATCCTATGCCAAAACCTTTAATCCAATCTAAAATACAATGTAATCTGAGTTTTCTCTGAGTTTTGGGGCTTAGGAGCTCTCCAAAACGAAGCTAGTGTTCAAAAGTATGGAAAAAGTAACTGAAGATCAGATCTAAGAAGGAAAATCCGAAAACGTAACCGCTGCCAAGCGGACCGCTTGGAGAGGCCAAGCGAGGAGCGCTTGGCAAGCGAAGCGCTTGGGCCCTCCAAGCGCTTCGCTTGGCTGCTGTGCCAAAGCTCCTGGAAAATGAAGCGGAGCGCTTCACTATTCCAGGCGCTTAGCTTGGCTCCTAGGCAGATTTTTGTCTTCCAACTCAATATTTTTGCCCTCGTACGGCCCTCGGGTGCCTTTGACTCATCCTTATCGATGCTTATTGATGCTCAAACACTCACGAACAAGCCGTGGAGATCAAGGAACTTCAACGGGGCCATTTTCTATCAAAAAAGCTCATTTTTAGCTCCAAAAATGCCATTTCGTACCTAAGTGCCTGAAAATGCAGAAAACAATAAACGTGACACTATTCAACAAAACTAACCAAAAAACAAGGCTAAAAGATAGCAAAAGAAGGTAAAAAAGACAAGATGAACGCGTCAAAAATACGTTTATCAAGGGGGCGAATCGCCCCCAGCTCCAGGGAATTGGACGATCCCAGTTCCCCCGTTTTGACACCTGAAGCTGATCCCAAGCCACTTCGAACTGTTACTACCGAGGAAACTGAGTACGAAGAAGTGAATCTACTACTCCGTGGAGGAAAGATGACCAAAATTCCTAACTTCGTGCGTCCTAAACGTGTTGAATCTTCTGGGACCGACAATATAGGACCAAGCACCAAACAAGAGGTTAGTGAAAGTTCCAAAGAACCTCAGGATAAGGATAATGAACCAAGACCATCTGTAGAAGACATGGTTGATGATGAAGTCGAAGGGGGAACACCTACGCCAGCAGTACTTCACAAATCTTCTAATCCATATGTGCCTCCAAAACCACATGTACCTTTCCCAAGCCAGATTAAGCCAGCCAAGAAGGATATTCAGGAGTCACCTATATTTCAACGCCTCTCAAAAGTTGAAGTCAATGTGCCCCTCTTGGAGTTAATCCAAAACATTCCAGCTTATACGAAATTCTTTCGTGACATGAAGAACAAAAGGATTACTTCAGGAAAGGAAGTTAATGGGGTTGAGACAGTAAATTCGATTGCCGAGTTACCTGTGAAGAAGAAACATCCTGGAAGTTTCATCATCAACATCGCCTTGGGGAATGGTCGAACCACGAAGGCAATGCTTGACTTAGGGGCTAGCATTAACTTAATGCCCTATTCGGTATACAAGTCCCTGGATCTCGTAGAATTGACACCAACTGATATGGTTGTCCAAATGGCGGACCAAAGTGTGAAGAGGCCAGTCGGGATAATAGAGGATATCCTTGTGAAGGTGGACAAATTGATAATTCCAGCTGATTTTGTAGTAATGAAGTTTGCAGACGAGGGAAAGAGCCATATTCGCGAGCACGTAGAACTACTTGGGAGACCATTCATGGCAACTACCAACACATGTCTTGAACTTAAGGGCAAGAAAATAACCATGGAGGTAATGGGTAAGAAGATTGAATTGGTAGGATGTAGCATCGGAGATAAGGAAGTCGTGGAAGAGTTAAAATTTGTCGATTGCTATGATTCCGTGATTTATGAATTTCATCATCGCTATGATAATCGTGAACCACTTGAGGAGACACTAACCATGCAGACTGGGACATGCTACATGACCGAAGAAGCAAGGGAACTAGTTGAAATAATGGATAGCACCCCAGAAATTCCCGTAGGAGAAGAAGTGATTGAACCTTTAGATGAAGAAGAGGAAGAAAGTAAATTTCCTGAAGAACCTAGCTTAGAATTAAAGCCACTTCCTGCGCACCTCAAGTATGTCTATTTAGGAGAAAATCAGAAGAAGCCTGTGATCGTCTCCTCACATCTCTCCAACGATGAAGAAAGTAGGCTAATTGAAGTTTTGAAAGAAAATTATGCAGCTATAGGATGGGGGATTAGTGATATCAAAAGAATTAGCCCTACTCGGTGTGTGCACAACATCACTCTAGAACAAGATGCCAAACCCGTTAGGCAACCTCAGCGTAGGATAAATCCGGCCATGCAAGAGGTGGTAAAGAAAGAAGTGATCAAGTTGCTAGATGCCGATATGATTTACCCCATTCCTGATAGTCGATGGGTGAGCCCGGTTCATGTAGTCCCTAAAAAATCAGGAGTCACGGTAGAAGAGAATGAGAAGGGAGACCTAGTACCGGTTAGGAAGACCACTGGATGGCGGATGTGCATTGACTATAGAAGATTAAATACCGCCACTAAGAAAGACCACTTCCCTTTGCCATTTATAGATGACATGCTAAACCGTCTAGCGGGGCGGAAATTCTATTGTTTTCTTGATGATTTATCAGGTTTCTACCAGATTCCGATTGCATCGGAGGATCAGGATAAGACGACATTCACTTGCCCATTCAGAACGTTTGCCTATAGGAGGATGTAGTTTGTACTATGCAACGCTCCCGCCACTTTTCAAAGGTGCATGCTTTCTGTTTTCTCTGATATGGTAACTAAGTTTGTTAAAGTTTTCATGGATGATTTTTCCCTTTTCGGTGATTCGTTTGATGAATGCTTGCAAAGATTAGATCTTGTTTTGAAAAGGTGCATTGAATGCAATTTGACCTTAAGCTGGGAGAAAAGTCATTACATGGTTAGCGAAGGCATTGTTCTAGGACATGTAGTTTCTGAAAGAGGTATTGAGGTAGACAAAGCTAAGATCGAAATCATTGAAAAATTCCCCCACCTACTTGTGTGAAAGAATTGCAGTCTTTTCTTGGCCACGTAGGGTTTCATAGGAGGTTTATTAAGGATTTTTCGAAAATTGCTAAACCTTTAAGTAGCTTTCTTGCAAAAGATGTGGTTTTCCCTTTTTCTAATGAATGCTTAGTTGCTTTTAATACCCTCAAGGAAAAGCTTGTTTCTGCTCCCATTGTTGTGCCACCTGACTGGAATCTTCCTTTTGAGATTATGTGTGATGCTTCGAATTTTTCTATGGGTGCTGTTTTATGCCAAAAAGTTGATAAGCAGTATCGTGTGATTTATTATGTTAGTAAGACTCTAGACTCCGCGCAAGTTAACTACACAACTACTGAAAAGGAATTTTTAGCTGTTGTTTTTGCTTTACAAAAGTTTAGGTCTTATTTAATTGGTCATCATGTCAATGTCCATACTGATCATGCTGCTTTGAGACATTTAATAGCTAAGCAAGATTCTAAACCTAGATTAATCCGTTGCAGGTCTTTCATATGGGATGATCCGCATCTTTTCAAAGAGGGAGCTGATGAAATTCTGAGGAGATGCGTGCCACAAGAAGAGCAACAAAGTGTGTTGAGTCATTGCCATGAGCTCCATTGTGGAGGACACTATAGTGGCTTGAAAACAGCTCGCAAAGTACTGCAAGCAGGATTTTACTGGCCAACAATACACCAAGATGCTTGAATTTTTGTGAAGAATTGCGACCCATGTCAGCGAGGTGGTAATATTACCAAGAAAGACGAAATGCCCCTTCAAGGGAATCTAGTGGTGGAACCTTTCAACGTATGGGGCATTGATTCCATAGGACCATTTCCATCAAGTGGAGGTTATGAATACATTCTTGTTGCGGTGGACTATGTGACTAAATGGGTGGAGGCAATTCCCACAAAAACGAATGACGGAGCAGTTGTTATGAAATTCTTGAAGGAAGTAATATTCTCTAGGTTTGGGTGCCCTAGGACTATCATAAGTGATGGAGGTTCACACTTCGTCAATAGGACCTTTGCTTCTCTTCTTAAGAGATACGGTGTCCACCATAGTGTTGCTACGCCATATCATCCACAGACATCGGGCCAAGTTGAAGTTAGCAACCGTCAAATTAAGAAGAACTTGGAGCGAGTAGTGAAGCCTAGTAGGAAAGATTGGGCAGGAAAATTGAATGATGCACTTTGGGCATACAGGACTAGCTACAAGACGGTAATTGGAACCACTCCGTACAGACTCGTGTATGGGAAAGCATGTCATCTTCCCGTAGAACTGGAACACAAGGCATATTGGGCTATCAAAGCACTCAATCTTGATATGAGAAAAGCTGGCGAGGAACGATTGTTGCAACTAGATGAGCTCGATGAATTACGCCTAGGTGCTTATGAAAATGCCAAGATCTACAAGGAACGTACTAAAAAGTATCATGATCGTGGTATAGTACGTAAGGAACTGATTCCTGGGCAAAAAACTTTGGTATTTAATTCTCGCCTTCGACTATTTCCTGGAAAGCTCCGTACTCGTTGGGATGGGCCGTACGAAATTATCAAAGTTGCTCCCCATGGAGCTGTAGAACTCTTTGATCCAAAGACGGACAATACTTTCAAAGTGAATGGTCAACGAGTGAAGCCATACTTCGAGATATCTAGTGATCAAAGGGAGGTTGATCATCTTGAGCTTACCCTTACCGCCTCTACTGAAGGTTAGTGTGTTTCGAGCATATCATTGTGTTGTTTTTCATATTTTCGTATGTTTTTGGTGATAAAATAGGTCTCTAGATGATAATTTAGCATTTTCGGAAGGAACCCGATTTTCTCCTATTATGCTAAATTATTGATCATTTTACCTCGTTTATCACCCGTTTTGTTTTCTCACGAGTTTGATTGAGTAATATAGGTCACTTATACAAGTATTAGCTCTCACCTTAAATCCACTTTCGACGTTCGGGACGAGCGACGACGTTCAGGTTTGGGTGGGGGGTTATCGCTGGTTATCTCTATACTTGTCTTGCTTATGACAAACTCGTGAAGTTTTTTTTGCATTTGCATTTGCACGTTTACTGTTTTCTTAGTATTTAGTTGCATACACTACATTCATCCTAGGATACTCTTGCATGTTTTATGTGGAGTTTATTGCCAAAATTTTTTGAACTTTTTTTACTGGGTAGATTAACTAATTATGCCATTAATCATATGCTTCATCTCTATGAATTTGTTTGAGGTTTTTCTCGCTTGGCTTGTCACATTTATGTATTACACTTTGTTAAGCATAATAGTCTCGACATCACTTAGTGGTGTTTTCTCTACTGCGGTTCACGAAGGCCTTTATAATAGGATGATGCATGTTAGGGTCTTATGGTTGTTTTCCCGAGTAATTATGTACCTAAGAGGCAACAAGTCTTCACCTTGCTTTGAGATTGCTAAATGCCTAGGAAGGAGGTACCGTGAGATTGTGTGATCCTTTGTTTGCAACCTATTCTTTCGAATAGGTTTGGGGAGGGGGTTACGCTTTCTTTAGACTTGTTTTTCGATTTTTGAGTGTGTGTTGTGAGTTTATTTTCTTTTTTCGTAAATTTTGTACTCCAACCTATTCTTTCGGATAGGTTTGGGGAGGTCGTTTGTGTGTCATTTTTTCTTTCTTTTTCGTTGTGCTACTGCTGGCTAAAAAAAAAGAAGAAAAATTAAAGGAAAAAAGAAAAAATCTGAAAAAAAAAAAAACGAAAAAGAAAAAAAAGAAAAGACCCCAAAAAAGCAAAGAAGGGTAAAAAAAAAAGAGCCAAAAAGCAGTTTAGCAAAGTATTTGTCTCATTTTTCAATTCTTGTAATGTTCGTAATCGAGTTGTATTTTTTATCTTTTGTTTTGTTTGAGTGTCATCTGTTCTAGACCACCCTCGTCCTGTCATTCAGGAAGTGGTGAATAGCTTAAGGCTTTGCTTGAGAGATGGGTAGACTAGGGGAGTGTTAACTTTTTTAGGTAACCCTCCTTCGTTTGAATAGAGCCAGTATTGGTTCGACCTCTTTGAGGAAAAGTCTTAACTTGGTGAACAGTAGTAAGTCCTCAGTTTCATAGGCACGGGACAACCATTCGTATTTTAGCATGTTTTCATTACGTCGTCACTGACTAGGTCCAGGAAGAGAATGTTACGAGAGATTATCTTGTCTTGACATAAGTGCTTATGTGAATGTGTATGAGTCAATCGAGGCATTTTTCAACCAATATTCATGTTATGATTCGTATCTCATATTGTCTTAAGTTTAAAAGATATTTCTGATTTCCCGTATAAGTAAATTCTTTTTGTACTTGAGATATCCTTTGGTAAAATCTGAGAGATGAGCTTTGCTCTTTTTCTGAGTTCCTGTCTCAGAAAATTCCTTAGATACTTGAATACCTGTTTCAGTATCTTTGATTGTCTGAATGCCTTTTTCAGCAATCCTTAAGTTCATTCTCTTACTGAGTGCCAGTCTCAGCAAGTGATCAAGTTTCCTAACAAATACCCGTTTTGAAGGAATTACTTGCTGAATGCCTGTTTCAGCAATCATGTAGTGACTTATCATTTCTTAGAAGAAATCAGTGACTGAGTCTTTTAGACAGGAATACTTTGGCTTGCTGAATACATGTTTCAGCATTCTGCCAAGTGTATCCTTTATTGAGGTAGTTCAATCAATCCAAGGTTATACCTTAGCATTGCGAACCTATTATCCGGTAGGGGCTTGGTAAAGATGTCAGCAAGCTGATCTTCAGTGCCTACTTTCACAACCTCAATATCACCTTTTTCCACATGATCTCTAATGAAATGATATCTAATATCAATGTGCTTGGTCCTAGAGTGAAACTTAGGATTTTGCGTAATTGCAATAGCACTTGTATTATCACAAAAGATTGGTGTTTTCTTTGCAGAAATACCATAATCTCTTAATTGTTGCTGAATCCATAGGATTTGAGCTGTGCAACAACCAACTGCAATGTATTCAGATTCAGTAGATGAATTGGCGACACAAGTTTGCTTCTTGCTGAACCATGATATTAATCTAGTACCCAAAAACTGACAAGTTCCAGAGGTACTTTTTCTATCAATAGTTGATCCTCCATGATCAGCATCACAATAGCCAACCAATTCAAGTCCAGAATCTTTAGGATACCATAATCCAACATTGACTGTACCTTTAACATATTTCAGTATCTTGATTGCCTTTTTGTAGTGTGATTCTCTTGGATCAGATTGGAATCTTGCACACACACAAACAACATACTGAATGTCAGGTCTACTTGCTGTTAGATACAACAAGGAACCAATGAGCTTCCTATACTTGTGTTCTTCAACACTTTTGTCCTCTTTAGTATAGCCCAATTTGGTACCAACACTCATAGGGATCTTTTCAGGTTTCTCATCCTCTTTGATCCTAAACTTTATGAGCATTTCTTTCGCATACTTTGCTTGATTTATGAATATTCCATCTTTGAGTTGCTTGACTTGCAATCCTAGGAAGTAATTCAATTTTCCCATCATACTCATTTCAAACTTATTTGTCATAAGTTTGGCAAAATCATCACAAAGTTGCTTGTCCTTAGATCCAAAAATTATGTCATCCACATAAATTTGAACTAAGAGTATTTTACCATCATGGTTCATGGTAAATAAAGTTTTGTCAACTTCACCTTTCTTGAAACCATTTTCCAGCAAGAACTTAGCCAAGGTATCATACCATGCTCTTGGTGCTTGCTTTAGACCATATACAGCTTTCTGAAGCTTGTATACCATCCTGATTTCTGAGGGAAGTTCAAAGCCAGGGGGTTTTTCTAGGTAGACTTCTTCAGCAAGTTCACCATTTAAGAATGCACTTTTAACATCCATTTGGTAAACAATGAAGTCATTGTGAGCAGCAAAGGCCAAGAAAAGCCTAATTGCATCCAATCTTGCAACTGGTGCATAAGACTCATCTTAGTCCAATCCTTCAGTCTGACAGTAACCTTGAGCAACTAAACGTGCTTTATTTCTTGTTACTTCACCAGACTCGCTCAGCTTGTTTCTGAACACCCACTTTGTACCAATAGCGTTCTTATCTTCAGCAAGTGGCACAAGTTTCCAGACTTTGTTCCTTTCAAATTGATCCAATTCTTCTTGCATTGCCTTTATCTATTCAGAATGCTTCAAAGCTTCTTCTATGGTTTTAGGTTCAATTTCTGACACAAAGCAAGAGAACAATGATTCTACTTCTACGACAGTTGCTTCTTCAGCAAGTCCGTGAGTAGCTCTGGATATTGTCACTTGGCGTTTATTAATATCGCCAATCATATCCGTAGAGGGATGATCTCTAATCCATTTATTAACAGGTTTTCTGTTTGTTGGATCAGGGTATGTTTGCTCATCAGCATGTGACTCTTCAGTATGTACTTGTTCAGTACTACTGGAAATTTGTGTCTCTGCTGAGATTTGTTCATCAGCATCTGCTTGTTCAGCATTGCTATATTGAGGTATTACATCAGCAGGCACTGGAGATTGCGTAATTTCAGCAACTTCCGGAGCAACCGCGTCTTTTGGTGGAAATTCTTTGTCGTGAACTATATTTATCTTGTCATGACTCGGGGGAGGAGAGTCATTGTCAGGATCATCATTTAGTTCAATTTACTTGATTTGCCTAGCATCAGATTCAGTTCTTTGCTCATGTATGATTAGCTTTTTCATACATTCTGATATTTCTTCTTCAGCAGGCACACCTTGTGACTTTTCGTAGAATACAACATGCACTGATTCTTCAATCTTTTGTGCCTTTTTGTTGTAAACTCTATAAGCTTTACTATCTCCACCATTATTAAGAACGAAACACTTGCAACCAAATACTCTTAGATGAGTGATGTTAGGAGGTCTTCCAACAAACAATTCATAAGGAGTTTTGTTGTATTCCTTAGTAATCAAACATATGGTTTGAGTATAACAGGCGGTATTAATCGCTTGAACCCAATAAGCCTCACTTATTTCAGTGTCAGCAAGCATTGTTCTTGCGGCTTCTTTCAGGGTACGATGCTTCCGTTCAGCAACACCGTTTTGCTGTGGTGTTCTTACTGAGGATAACTGATGTTGTATACCTTTTGAGGTACAATATTCAGTTATGTACTGGTTTACAAACTCAGTACCATGGTCTGTCCTTATGACTTTTACCTTGTCATTTTTCATGACTTCAAGCTTATTCAGCAAGTTAGGTATTCCAGTCTTGGTTTCAGATTTGTGCTTGATGAATACTACCCAAGTGAATCTTGAATAGTCATCTACCACGACTAGACCATACTTCTTACCAGCATAGCTTGTTGAAGAAGATTCAGACAAGTCCATGTGCAAGAGTTGTAAAGGTTTTGTAGTTGACGGTACTGCCTTGTTCTTGAAAGAAGATTTGGTTTGCTTTCCTTGTTGACATGCATTGCAAACACCATCCTTCTTAAAGTAACCCTAGGTAATCCAACTACAAGTGCCTTTTTAGAAAGCTTATTCAGCGTCTTGAAGTTTAGATGACTTGTTTGTTTATGCCATAACCATGCTTTTTCAGCAAGGCAATCGTGATCTGAGACAAGGCATTTTTCAATGTTTGCTGAAGACCAATCAACAGTGTACAAGCCTCCTGATCTTCTTGCAATCATTATTACCTTTTTAGTCTCAAAATCTACAAGTTTACATTCATCACTTTTAATTTCGATGAAGTATCCTTTGTCAGCAAACTGACTCATGCTGAAAAGGTTAAACTTAAGATTTTTGACATAAAGAACTCCAGTGATCGTTATGCATTCTAACTTCACATCACCATAGCCTTTTGTAGAACCGGAGCCTCCACCAGCAAACCTTATTGTTGGACCTTTAGACCACGGTCTATAGTTTATAAGGTTATTCTTGTTGCCCGTCATGTGCTTTCCACAACCACTATCAAAGTGCCAGATTGCATCGTTTGTCTCCGTGGCTGAAGTCTGCACAATCAAGAGCAAACAAGTTAATTATCCAATGATGGATGTCCATTAACATGTTCAAGAATGTGTCCAGTGGAAACCCAAGTCTTAAGTTTTTCAACTTTGACTTGTTTTCTTCTTGCTGAGGAACTAGGAGGTTTTGAGCTGAAAGACTTTTGACTCGTGCTGGTCAAATCCACTTTCTGATGTGGTGTCTTGCTCTGTTGACCTTTTTGCTGAACATACTTTTCAGTAAGTTCTTTTCTAGCAAGGTTCCTTCTAGTCCTAGCATTGGAGTCTTTTCAGAACTCTTAGGCTTGATTTTCTTCATCTCTTTGAATTATCTTTGCTGACTTTGCTTATACTCATGAAAGAGTTGACTTTGCTTGGTTTTGAAATCTAGTCCACTTTTCGGAGAATGCTGAGCTTTAGCTTCAACAACCTCACTTGATTCAGGTTTGTCAGCAAAGGACTTCTGATTACTTTTAGTAATCTTGCCTTTAGTCTTAACAACTTGCTTTTCAGCAACTTGTTTGGCGGAATGCTTCACAGAATTCTTCTTCTTTCCAGTTTGCTTCTCAGCAACCTGTTTTCCTTTTAAAGTCTTGTTACTTTGAGTAGCAACAGCTGGCTTTATGGTCATAGGTACTTGATTGCATGTTTCAGCAACCTTAGTTTGACCAAACTGATAGATTTCTGGTAGACTACTATCAATAGCACGTACAAAGGAGATAGGTGATTCATCTTTTCTCAAGATTTCTACGTTGTCACCTTCGTACGTTGCTCCTAAACCTTCTTTCTGAGATGGATCTCTCAGATAAGAGTTTAGTTCAGTCAGCGTATTACTTGCTTCCACATAGGATTTGAAATTGATTTTCATCTTTTTCATTTCTTGGATTTCAGCAAGTAACTTTAGAATTGAGGACTGATATTCTTCCAATTCTAATGCCATTTGAGAAATTTTCTCTGCAGCCTCAGCAATCAACTTCTTAAGACGCCTTATTTCAGCATCCTTTTCTTCTGTCTCTTCCTTCAGCAAGACGTACTTTTCAGTAGTCTGCTTGGTCAGAGTTTCAGCAATTTGGAGATTCTCTTGCTGTTTGCTGAGAGTTTTCTCAAATCTTTCGATTTCTCCTTGAATCTTGTCAAGGTCAATCTCGTCTTCACTTTCTGAGTCTGACTCAGAGGTAGAGTTGTTTACCTGACCGACCATGAGGCAGAATTCGTAGTTTGACACATCTGGATAAGCTTCCATAGCTATTCCACAAACTTCATTGCCAATCTCCACGTCTAGAGTGGCTTCTTAATCGTCGGTGTCTGAACATTCATCCTCACTGTCTTCGGAGCTAGTATCAATACACAATGCATCGATTTTTCGCTTGACGCTTCTTCTTTTCTTCAGCAATAAAAGCTCTTTTGAACTTCTTCTTCTTTTCAGCAGATTTGCCTTTCAGCAAAGGGCAATTAGCTTTGAAGTGTCCAGGCTTTTTGCAGTAAAAACATAGATCATTTCCAACTGCTGGTTCTTCTGATGAAGTAGCTTGCTGAGCTTGCTTGTTCAGCGAGCTAGTATCATTCTTGTACTTATGGTAGTTGTTACCAAGATGCTTTTTCAGCTTCTCTTTTGCTTTTCGCCTTTCAAGTTCCTAACTGATGAATTTCTTCATGTTTTTAACAACTAAAGCATTTTCATCAGCAGGCTCTTTATCATTCTTCTTTTCAGAAGATGACGGCTTTGCAGCAAGAGCAATGTTTTGCGATTTTTCAGAAAACACATTTTCTCTTTGCTTTGTCTCATAATTGACAGTAGCAAGATGAGAGAACAACTCTGTTGGAGATAACTTAATTATAACTTATTCAGTTACAACAAGTAATCTAAGAAACACAACTTGGAATACTTTGCAGTAAACAAGTTTGATTGTTTCTGGTGTCAAGACTTGTTTTTGTTCGAAAGAAAGAACACTTAACTAAATTCTTAGCTGAGTTTGTTCTACTTCTTCACAAGTAGCTTTTTCAAGCTTTAAGTCTTGGAACGGATCAATGGAAGTTGTAGAGAGTTTGAAGGTATGTGAGTTTTTAAGCACAAGTGAGAGTTTGATCACGTTGTTGACACACTTCAACTCTTCGCCGGATGACCTCTATTTATAGTGCAAGTAAGGAGCCGTTTGAATTTCAAATCCTAAGGCTTTTGTTCCTTAACATGTCACTATCTTGCTTTTGTACTTTCAGCAACGTCTTTGTTTGTCTTCTAGTCTTCATGTCCTTCGCGTGTAAGCTTTGCATTTAATGCATATTTGAATAGAATTAAAACAGTAACATTGGAGCGCATATTCAAGTACTTTCAGCAAGGGGTCACATATGTTCCATCAACAAGTGATTAGTCTCAGTTTCAGCAAGCACAACCTACTCTGTCTTTCAGATTTTCACTTATGCAATGCTGTTCCTGAAATTTCCACTTTCTGAGCAACACGTGCCTTTGTAGATGCCAGTCTTCAGCAATCTTCTAGTCTTCAGATCTTCGATTTCTTCAAGTCTTCAAATCTTCAAAAGTCTTCAAGATTCTGAGCGGTTTCTAAATGCTTCAATATGTTATTCTCTTTTCGGAAAATAAGATACATCATAAGCTTCAGCATCAATAAGTTATTTTCTTTTCAGAAAATAAAATACATCATAAGCAAAAGAAATAACTTATCTAGCACCTATACTAAGTCATCAGCAAACGTTCCTCTTTTACAATGTCCTTAAAATTCTAAATTCCTATGGACCTTAAGAGTACTAGTTACTGGACTTTCCTTAATTTAGCATGGTTAATTGCTCATCAAAATTACAAGTTTCCTAACAGTTGCTGGCCTTGATGAACCTTTTGAGGAAGAAGATTTGTCTGATTTCTCAGCAAATGAAGAAGAAAAGACCAAGAAGGCTGAATCCAAGTTGGTAGAAATTTCTCCAGCATCTCTCATTAATGATGAAGGAGATATGGAGAGAAGTCGCTTGCTGAGAAACGACGATCAAATTGCCACAGAAATCAAATCCCACTCACTTACTCCCTATTTAGTGCCGTTTCCAAATATTGAGGAGTTTACTCCAAGAATTAAAGCACTAACGGCTGTTCCCAAAGTATGCCAAGAAGAGGATGATGCACTGCTTGCTGAGAGTCCACTTGATATTGGAAAAATAGTGACTAGTGTGCTGAGACGCACTACTCCACTTACCATAGCTCAGAAGGACATAAGTCAACATCACAAAAGCTATGAAGATGATGACAGTCAAGCACTCAAGCTTGCCAAAAGCGCATTAACAAAGGCTCAGGCTATACTGGAAGAAAAAGTAAACAACGAGCGAAGACATGAGGAGAAGTTGGCTTTTATTAAAGAACAATTGTCTAAGTTGACTTCTGATCAGCAAGACTGATGAACCGAGAATTTGTCAGATTCTAATTAATCAAATAAATTTGTATTTAGCCAAAGGCAATTCACAACTACAACGAAAACCGTAGTGTAGCAGTAGAATAACCTCGAGTGTCGATCTCTAAGGACTATAACTAGCTTTATCTAATCTAACTTCAGAATATAAAATCAACAGACGACTTAGCAAAGGTTTTTCTTAACAGATAATGGAGATTGGTGATAGTATGGTCATTCAAAGCATAGCAGGTTAATAATCATGCATAAATTCCTCGGTCTTGCATGGAGATCTTTGATCAATGAATTTTCCAATTGTGTTCCGTAATTATTCAACACTACGAAGATAGAGGTTTTAGATAGATCAAAGAAATAAAGCAAAACTCAGAGTATAATGCGCGATATAGCCATTAGCATAATTATTAACCCTTCGCTAAGAAATCACATACTATCACCAACGAGAAGTTTAGCTACTCATAGATGTCATGCAATCAACAAAAATCATACCACGAATGAATGAAAACATGATGAAAGATATGTAAATATAAATAGAAAAACTGTAAGATACAATGTTACCGAAGGTTGTCAATCTCCGAAGAATCGCGATCTTACAAGCTCCAAAACGCTAAGAAAAAGTATCTCCTAAGCTAAGAACCCCCAGAACAGGCTCTGGAGAATTCCCACCTAAAACTACTGAGAAAGGTGAGAGAAAAGGTCTGGAAAAGTATGAAAAACAGAGAAAACTGAGCAACTATATATAGGTATTCGGGAGGTGTGG
>CM051456.1:66457189-66480094 GCA_028274465.1 Plantago ovata
CCGTTTTCACATGTTTCTTGAGTTCCTTTCAGGTATAATCATATTAGGAGATTGGACCGACCTTTATTCAGGGAAGTGTACTTTTAATCCCTTTTCTTTTTTCATTCACTTTTCTTTGCTCGAGGACGAGAAAAGTTTATGTTTGGGGGGGGTATTGGATTTTCACTACTATATGTATTTTCATACATATGCTTGTGTGGTTCGTACATGCCTGATTTTACTCAAGTTCATGTGATTTGTCGTGTTTCTTTCAAATTTTTGCATGCTATCATCCCTAGATAGTTGTTGCACGTTGTTGTTGTGTGGAGTTTATTGCCAAGTCTTTGAACTTTTTTTATTGAGTAGACTAAGTGTGTATGACCATTGATCATATGTTGCATCACTTTGCAAGTAGTTTGAGGCTGTCTCGCTTATTTTGGTCACCTTTCGCATGTGCACTAGTTAGCTTAGTAGTCTCGACATCACTTGAGTGGTGTTTCTCTGCTGCGGTTCACGATGGCCTTATAAAATGATGCATGATAGAGTCTATGGTTATAACCCGTGTAACTGTACGTAAGAGGCGCCAAGTTCTTCACCTCGATTAGAGATTGCAAATGCCTAGGAAGGAGGTAGTGTGAGGTGTGCGATTCCTTGTATTAACCTCTTCTATCGAATAGGTTTGGGGAGGGGGTTGCCTTATTGATCTTGTCTTTCGTCTTTGAGTCGTGTAAAGTTCCTTTTTTTTTTTCTTTTGTTTTGTGTTCCCAACCTATTCTTTCGAAAGGTTTGGGGAGGTGTCTTTGAAAAGAGTCTTTCCTTTTTCTTTTTCGTTTTGTCTAAACTATTCTTGCGAATAGGTTTGGGGAGGGTTTTTGCACTTAGTACTGCTGCTTGCCCATATAAAAAAAGAAAGAGAAAAAGAAAAGAAGAAAAAGAGAAAAGAAAAAAAGAGAACATAAAAAAAGAAGAAGAAGAAAGAAAATAAAGAATCAAGACCCAAAAGCAAAAGAAGGGTCGTTTTTGCTGCAAGCCAAAAGCAGTCTAGTAAAGTGTCAAGTGTCATGTAATATTTGTTATTGAAGTTATGAGTTGTAAATTCTATCTTTCATTTCGTCTCGCTTTGTCCAAGGCCTGTTCTTGACCACTCGTCTTGCTATTCAAGAAGTGTTTGAAAGAGGCCTTTTCTTGGGAGTCTGGGTAGAATAGGGGAGTGTTATCTTTCTCGGGAACCCTCCTTCGTTTGATGAGAGCCAGTATTGGTTCGCCCTCTCCTGAGGAAAGTCTCGCTTGGTGAATAGTAGTAAGCCCTCGGTTTCATAGGAACGGGGCCATTGTAGTATGATAACATGCATCATTGTGTCGTCACTGACATGTCAGGTAGAAGATTTACGAGAGACTCCTTTGTTTAACAAAGTGCACATATGAATGTGTCTATTCGCAATTGAGGCATTCTTCAACCTACTTGCATGTCATACTCATTGTTTTTGTTCATAAGCATTTGGTAGATTCAATAGATTAGTTCAACTTTACTTGGCATGAGACTCTCTTTTGTGTTGCACTTAGGATAGTTTGTTGCTTGCGGACAAGTGATGAATGTTTGTATTTTACACTTTCATTCGAGTCTTTTTCACCTATTTTAGCTATCTTCTATGTTATTTAGCTATATTTTAGTGCATTTATTAGAATAGTGTCACGTTCCCTTTAGATTTATTTACAGGTTTGGTTTAAATTCGGAGATTTCTGGGCAATTATATTGAAGTTGACAAGGAATTGGTGTTCCCAGAAGCCTATTTGGAGTATCTGAAGGTTTCCGTATAGGATTGGAGTCTCGGGGCCGAATCTGGGGTTAGAAAGCTACTAGAAGTCATAAACCGAGTCCGAAAAGGTGAAGAAATCCAAAACCGCGTCGAAAACGCGGAAATTCCACGAAAATTACTGGGGGGCGAACCGCCGCAGCACGGGGCGAACCGCCCGGAGTTTTTTCGGGCCTATTATATGCTCAGTTTCTCTCCGAAAATCAGATCTTTCCAAGCCTACTTTCTCACCTCTCTCTATAGTTTTAGGTAGGGACTTCCCGGGGCCTGTCCTGGGAGTTCCGTAGCTTAGGGGATACTTTTTCATAGCAGATTGGAGCGCGTAGGATCACAATCATCCGGAGATTGACAACCTTCGGTAACTTTGTATCTTACATTTTTTATCTACTTATTTTATCTTCTTCAATATGTTTTCTTCTATGATTTCTATTGATTGCATGCCTATATGAGTAGCTAAATATCGTTGGTGTAGTATGTGAATTCTTAGCGAGGGAAGATAATCATGCTAATGGCTATATCGCGCATTATACTCCGTGTCATTGCTTTATTTCGTTGATCAGTTGTAACCAAATTCTCGTATGTTGTATTGATCATTATGCACAATTGGACACTAGCGACCATCAGACCAATTATCTTCGTAGTGTTGAATAATTACGGAACACATTAGGACAATCACGATTGACTAGTCAGACCAAATATCTTCGTAGTGCTTAATACTTGCAACAGGACACTAGATTGATTCAAAGATCTCTATGCAAGACCGAGGAATTTATGCATGATTATCGACCCATTATGTTAAGAAGGACCATACTATCACCAATCTCCATTATCTGCTAGAAACCCCCTATTGCTTTCTGTCTGCTGTTTTTATATTCTTAATTAGATTTGATAATGCTAGTATAGTCCTGAGAGAACGACACTCGAGTCATTCTACTGCTACACTACGGTTTTCGTTGTAGTTGTGGATTGCCTTTGGCTAATTACAAATTTATTTGACTGAATGTGACACGTTCATCAAATTGGCGCCGCTGCAGGGGACTATACTCCTTTTTTCTGTTTAATTTGTTTATATTTACAGCTTTAGATTCCTAATTCTATTAGTTTAGTTTTCCTTTTTTAATCTCTCTCTGATACTGCTTTCCTAGTTTGTCTCTAATCAGTTTTCCTAGTCTGTCACAGATAGTGTATGCCGCATACACGTTCTGCAGGAACACCGCTTGCTAATTCAATTGCTGAGATCGACAGAGTCTACCACCAAAGAAGGCGACTACTTGAAAGGCGCGCACTAGAGGAAATAGAGGAAACCGATTTCTCTGAATCTCTACTTAGTCTCTTCAAGGAAATCGACGGAATGGCAGAAGCTAGACCACTGAAAAGGCATGGGTACAACCCACCAAGGATCGTATGAGGGGACCAGCGATAGTACTTTCGTCTGCAACCCGAGATCTGGAGATCAAGAACCACGCATTCCAACAACTTCCGAGGTTCTATGGCTTATCAAGGGAAGATGTGATGGGGTACTTGCACGATATCGATGATTTCGTCAACCAACTCCCACGACCCGGAGCTGACATAACAACGGATGAGTTGAGGATGAAGGTTTTTGCTATGGGACTTGGCGACAGAGCAAGTCATGGCTGAGTTCTCTTCCAGCAGGCTCGCTGGACACTTAGGAAAAGGTTTTTTCAGCTTTCATGGAGAAATACTTCCCTCACACTCTGACTACTGCGCTTAAGGCGCAAATCACTGGATTCAAGCAGGACTATGATGAGACCATCTACACCGCGTTCGAGAGGTTCCAAGATCTCACGAACAAGTGCCCTCACCATGGTTTTGAACTTTCTGACTTAGTCCAACACTTCTACAATGGACTAACCTTCGAGAACCAACAAGTGGTGGATTTCCAATGCCGAGGCAATATTTGGGAGGAAACCGCAGAAGCCGTCTGGGCTGTTTTCGAAACGCTTGCTAAGGGTTCGCAGTTCAAGGACCCAAGAGCAATGGTTAGGAGACGTGGACCTGAAGCTCCACCGACTCAAGAAGCCCCTATGTACAGGGGGAATGGGGATCAATTCGAGTGCTTTACCAACGAATTGAAGCAAGTCCTCAAGAGCGCCACCGGAACAACTGTTTCGAACGAAGTATGCCGAATATGCAAGAACTATGGGCATGGGGCTCATATGTGTAGATCGGAGCTGGCATATGATGATGGCAACTGACGGAGTTTGGCACTCAAGAAGTTAGCTACGGACAAGACGGTAGGAATCCTCGAGGTGGATTTTGGAGAAGAGGATACCGTAACAATCAAGGATATGCACCGGCTAACCAAACTTATGGACCTAACCAAGACCGTAGTAGGCTGAACTATGGTAATGATCACTGCGAAAATCCCGTTCCGAAAGAGCCACCGAAGTCGAAGATGGTTCAACTGATGGAGAACTTGCAGAAGATGGTCGATCACACACAAAGTTTTCTCAAACGGTATGAAGAAGATTCTGAGAAGACTAGGGCAAGGCTCGATAGGTTGGAAGAGAGCACTAGGCTTGCCCATCAAAAGATGCAAGAGTTGATCGACCGAGGAGCAAGTAGGGAACAAGGCAAACTGCCTAGCAGCACTGTGAAGTCGAATTCCATTACATTGGCTAGTGATGTAGACGAGATCACCATCAGGAAGGTTGTTAGGTGCGAGTGCTGCATGAAAGAACAACTCCTACAGGCTGAGGAAGAAGAGAAGGACCTTGGTTCTAACACAAGTGATGAGGAGCAAGAGGATCCCGAACCACTCCCTAAAAGTTTCGACGTTAAGGTAGGGATTGGTGAGCTTGAAGATGTCCGTGCCACACTAGACACAGGATCCTACTCAAACATAATCCCTTTGAACGTGTTTGAAAAGAGCAACCTTGGAAAACTATCTGAGCAAAGGGCTATTGTGCGTCTGGCGGATGGATCCTTTATGAGACCCGAGGGCGTTGTGAAAAATGTTTTGGTCAAGATTGGTGAAGCATCTATATACACCAATTTTGTAGTTATGCCGGCATCTGCACCTGGAACGGGGGATGTCATACTCTTAGGGCAAACATTCTTGACTAAACTACGCTCAGTGATGGATATCTACCAAGGAACTTGCACTATTGAAGTAGATGGCAAGCAACACGTGTTGAAAGCCTTACCTGATCCACCTGAACCGCCTGATATTACTACTCACTACTGTGGTCTTGCAGCCTATATTCTTTCTTATTCACAGGTTCGTGGCATGGAGAGGAGATCGATTAAGAGGAAGTCTAGTACCCGCAGAAAGAAGAAATAGGCGCGGACAGGAGTCGAGTCAAAGACTTTAAACAATGGCGCTGTCCGGGAGGCAACCCGGAGATTTTATCGCTTTCTTTACCGCTTTAGATTTTATCTCACGGGTTTGATTGAGTATTATAGGTCACTTATACAAGCATTAGCTCTCACCTTGGATCCACTTTCGGCGTTCGTGACGAGCGACGTCGTTCAGGTTTGGGGAGGAGGTTATCGCTGGTTATCTCTACACTTATCTTGCTTATGAAAAACTCGTGAATTTTTTTTGCATTTGCACGTTTACTGCTTCCTTAGTTTTATAGGTTGCATTCACTACATTCATCCTAGGATAGTCTTGCATGTTTTATATGGAGATTATTGCCGAATTTTTTAAACTTTTTATTGGGTAGATCAACTAGCTATGTCAATAATCGTATGCTTCATCTCTATGAATTTGTTTGAGGTTTTTCTCGCTTGGCTTGTCATATTTATGTATTGCACTTAGTTAAGCATGGTAGTCTCGACATCACTTAGTGGTGTTTTCTCTACTGCGGTTCACGAAGGCCTTTATAATAGGATGATGCATGTTAGGGTTTTATGGTCGTTTCCCGAGTAATTATGTACCTAAGAGGCAACAAGTCTTCACCATGCTTTGAGATTGCTAAATGCCTAGGAAGGAGGTAGTGTGAGGTTGTGTGATCCTTTGTTTATAACCTATTCTTCCGAATAGGTTTGGGGAGGGGGTTACACCATCATAGACTTGTTTCTGTTTTTCATTTTCGTATCGTGAGTTTATTTTTCATTTTTCGTGAATTTTGTACTCCAACCTATTCTTTCGAATAGGTTTGGGGAAGTCATGTGAGTCATTTTGTTTCTCTCTTTGTTATGCTACTGCTGGCTAATAAAAAAATCGAAAAAAAAAAGAAAAAAATTCCAGAAAAAAAGAGAAAAAGAAAATGAAAAAAGAATCTGGAAAGGAAAAGAAAAGAAAAGAAGACCCCAAAAAAGCAAAGAAGGGTCCAAAAAGAAAGCCAAACGCAGTTTAGCAAAGTTTTGAGTCTTTTGCATTTTTGTATTGTTCGTAATCGTGTTTTTCTATTTTTTTATCTTTTTTGTCTTAAGTGTCATCTGTTCTAGACCACCCTCGTCCTGCCATTCAGGAAGTGGTGAATAGCTTAAGACTTTACTTGAGAGATGGTTAGAATAGGGGAGTGTTATCTTTTATAGGGGACCCTCCTTCGTTTGATGAGAGCCAGTACTGGTTCGACATCTTTTCAGGGAAAGTCTTAACATGGTAGAACAGCAGTAAGTCCTCAGTTTCATAGGCACGGGACAACCATTCGTATCTTAGCATGCTTCATTACGTCGTCACTGACTAGGTCCAGGTAGAGAATGTTACGAGAGACTATCTTGTCTTGACATAAGTGCTTATGTGGATGTGTATAAGTCAATCGAGGTATTCTTCAACCTATATTCATGCTTTGATTTATATGGTTTTTGTTCATATGTTATTTGGTAGATTCAGTAGATTAGTTCATTTTTTTTGGGATGAAACTCCATTTTGAGTCTTGCATGTTTTTTGTATTAGAGTCTAGCTTAGTTGCTTGAGGACAAGCAAAGGTTCGGTTTGGGGAGTTTGATGAATGTGCATTTTACACTTTCATTCGAGTCTTTTTCACCTATTTTAGCTACCCTCTATGTTAATTTAGCTATATTTTAGTGCATTTTATTAGAATAGTGTCACGTTTCCCTTTAGATTTTATTTTACAGGTTTTGGTTGAAATTCGGAGATTTCTGGGCAATTATATTGAAGTTGACAAGGAATTGGTGTTCCAGAAGCCTATTTGGAGTATCTGAAGGTTTCCGGATAGGATTTCGAGTCTAGGGGCCGAATCTGGAGGTTAGAAGGCTACTAGAAGTCATAAACCGAGTCCGAAAAGGTGAAGAAATCCAAAACCGCGTCGAAAACACGGAAATTCTGCGAAATTACTGGGGGGCGAACCACCGCAGCAGTTTTCTCTTCGAAAATCAGATCTCTCCAAGCCTACTTTCTCATCTCTCTCTATAGTTTTAGGTAGGGACTTCCCGGGGCCTGTCCTGGGAGTTCCGTAGCTTAGGGGATACTTTTTCATAGCAGATTGGAGCGCGTAGGATCGCAATCATCCGGAGATTGACAACCTTCGGTAACTTTGTATCTTACAGTTTTTATCAACTTATTTTATCTTCTTTCAATATGTTTTCTTCTATGATTTCTATTGATTGCATACCTATTATGAGTAGCTAAACTTATCGTTGGTGGTAGTATGTGAATTCTTAGCGAGGGAAGATAATCATGCTAATGGCTATATCGCGCATTATACTCCGTGTCATTGCTTTATTTCGTTGATCAGTTGTAACCAAAATTCTCGTATGTTATATTGATCATTATGCACAATTGGACACTAGTCGACCATCAGACCAATTATCTTCGTAGTGTTGAATAATTACGGAACACATTAGGACAATCGTGATTGACTAGTCAGACCAAATTATCTTCGTAGTGCTTAATACTTGCAACAGGACACTAGATTGATTCAAAGATCTCTATGCAAGACCGAGGAATTTATGCATGATTATCGACCCATTATGTTAAGAAGGACCATACTATCACCAATCTCCATTATCTGCTAGAAACCCCCTATTGCTTTCTGTCTGCTGTTTTTATATTCTTAATTAGATTTGATAAAGCTAGTATAGTCCTGAGAGAACGACACTTGAGTCATTCTACTGCTACACTACGGTTTTCGTTGTAGTTGTGGATTGCCTTTGGCTAATTACAAATTTATTTGACTGAATCTGACACGTTCATCAACAAGCAAAGGTTTGGTTTGGGGAGTTTGATGAACGTATTTTGACGCGTTCATCTTGTCTTTTTTACCTTCTTTTGCTATCTTTTAGCCTTGTTTTTTGGTTAGTTTTGTAGAATAGTGTCACGTTTATTGTTTTTTGCATTTTCAGGCACTTAGGTACGAAATGGCGTTTTTGGAGCTAAAAACGAGCTTTTTTGATAGAAAATGGCCCTGTTGAAGTTCCTTGATCTCCACGGCTTGTTCGTGAGTGTTTGAGCATCAATAAGCATCGAGAAGGATGAGTCCAAGGCACCCGAGGGCCGTACGAGGGCAAAAAGATTGAGTTGGAAGACAAAAATCTGCCCAGGAGCCAAGCTAAGCGCCTGGAATAGTGAAGCGCTCCGGTTCATTTTCCAGGAGCTTTGGCACAGCAGCCAAGCGAAGCGCTTGGAGGGCCCAAGCGCTTCGCTTGCCAAGCGCTCCGCTTGGCCTCTCCAAGCGGTCCGCTTGGCAGCGGTTACGTTTTCGAATTTTCCTTCTTAGATCTGATCCTCAGTTACTTTTTCCATACTTTTTGAACACTAGCTTCGTTTTGGAGAGCTCCTAAGCCCCAAAACTCAGAGAAAACTCATATTACATTGTATTTTAGATTGGATTAAAGGTTTTGGCATAGAATTTCATCCATTGTTTCATCTACGGAGAGGTTTTCATCAATACCCACGGATTAGTGACAGCTTGGTGGTAACATTGTATCATTATCTCTTGTCTAGTAGTTTGATTTGATGTATTCTATTTACAATTCATATGATTTGATGTCTATATTGATGAATATGAGTAGCTAAATCCTTTGTGTTGGTGGTAGAATGTAGAATATGCATGCTATGGGTTATGTTTATGCTTACATGAGATTGTGATTCAATCTTGCTGCAAATTCCTTCATATGATTCTTAGTTGCCTATAAAATATATTCGAATTGAGTATAGTGACAAACTCTTGGTCAATGAAAGCTATAGGATTGTATGTTAGAGATTTGCAGCATGCTAGATAAATGGTGTTAGTGACAAGCACCTCTAAAGTATTGATAGTGGTCTTTTATGATGTGTGTCTTGAAAGTTACCTAGACGAGTTGCTTAGCAGACTTGATCGAAGGTTTTACGCACTGAACTTGTGAGCATATTCGTAACCCATGCATGTGTATTTGATTTCTACCACCAACCGTTTTCCAATCTTTATTACAACAATCTGATTTCTCGTTGCTTTGTTCTAAGAAAACAATTCCATAAACACTTGAACTCGTTGTCTGAAATAACTAGCAAAAACCACAAACAAAGCCACGTTAGGTCCCGAGAGAACGACACTCGGGGAAAACTTGCCATTGCACTCTAGTTTGTGTAGTGATAAGTGTTCTTTGGCTTTTAAATAAATTTAATCGGTGAAAAACGACATCATCACCCCTACCCCGGGCGAGTCGCCTGGGGAGGGCCGAGTCGCCCCAAATTCTCTGTCTGTGGGGGGCGATTCTCCCCCCACTTCCAGGGGGCGTCTTCGACTGCTATTCCGCACTTTTCACACTTCAACAAGCTAAGTTCCTTGATAAGTTGCTCAGTTACTTCGACTGCTTCAAAAGCCTTTTTGATGCGAAGATTGTTTTCAGTTTGCCCTGCGTGTGCTATCTCGAAAACACTCTCAATGGCCTTAATCCCTGCGTAAAACGCAAGTTCTTCCTCTTCACTGATATCTTCGTCTTTAGAATATCCTTCGTATAAACCGTCAGTTTCGCCCCGATTTGAATTTACGTTGGTGACTTGACTCGACATTATCTTCTCAGATTGTGCAGATCCACTGGCGTACTTTTGAAAGACCTTCACTGCCTCTTCAACTGTACACTCTTCTAATCCTCCACACATCCCATCCACTTGAAGCCTAACATCATCACGTAGACCACAAACAAAATACCAAATCAGTTCTTCGTCGTCGAAACGGTGATGGGGGCACTCACGTTTATACAACTCAAAACGTTCATAGGTGTCACATAACCGCTCATACTCTCCTTGCTTGAAGTGTTCGATCCGACTCCGCAAGGCAATCGTCTCATGGTAAGGCATGAAACGCGCCAAGAACTCCTCTACTACTTGGCTCTAGGTTCTCAGTGATCCTGGTGCTAACCTTGCTATCCAAATTCTTGGTTCGTATCCCAGAGCAAAAGAAAATAATTTCCTGCATAATTGGTCCTCGGTGAACCCCTTTGCTGGAACTTTTGCTATTTCTTCCTCATAGGATCTAATGAAGCTTAACGGATTCATCCCCACTCCATCTTCGAACCTCGGTATCCTTCTCACTACCGTACTTGTTACCTGATGAATGTGTATTTTACACTTTCATTTGAGTCTTTTTCACCTATTTTAGCTATCCTCTATGTTAATTTAGCTATATTTTAGTGCATTTTATTAGAATAGTGTCACGTTTCCCTTTAGATTTTATTTTACAGGTTTTGGTTGAAAATCGAGGATTTCTGGGCAATTATATTGAAGTTGACAAGGAATTGGTGTTCCAGAAGCCTATTTGGAGTATCTGAAGGTTTCCGGATAGGATTTGGAGTCTAGGGGTCGAATCTGGATGTTTGAAGGCCACTAGAAGTCAGAAACCGAGTCCGAAAAGGGCAATAAATCCAAAAACGCGTCGAAAACGCGGAATTCCGCGAAAATTACTCCCGGGCGAACTGCCCGGGACGTGGGGCGACTCGCCCCACACCGGGCGAACCGCCCGGTGTGTGGGGAGAATCGCCCCACACTATTTCGTAGCCTATATATAGTTGCTCAGTTTTTCTCCGAAATTCATACTTTTCCAGACCTATTCTCTCACGTTTCTCTGTAGTTTTAGGTAGGGACTTCCCAGAGCCTGTTCTGGGGGTTCGTATCTTAGGACACACTTTTTCATAGCAGATTGGAGCTTGTCGGATCGCAATTCTTCGGAGATTGACAACCTTCGGTAACATTGTATCTTACAGTTTATTCTACTTATTTTTATATATCTTTCAACATGTTTTCTTCTATGATTTCTGTTGATTGCATGCCTATTATGAGTAGCTAAACTTATCGTTGGTGGTAGTATGTGAATTCTTAGCGAAGGGAAGATAATCATGCTAATGGCTATATCGCGCATTATACTCCGTGTTATTGCTTTATTTCGTTGATCAGGCTCAGCCTAAATTCTCGTATGTTGTATTAATTATTATGCACAATTGGACCCTCGTCGACCTATGCACATGTATATCTTCGTACTGTTGAATAATTACGGAATACAATTGGACAATAGTGCTTGACTTGTCAGTACCTCTATCTTCGTAGTGCTTAATAATTGCAACAGGACATTCGATTGATCAAAGATCTCCATGCAAGACCGAGGAATTTACGCATGATTATTGACCCGTTATGCTTTGAAGGATCATACTATCACCAATATCCATTATCTGTTAGAAAAACCTTTGCTATACCGTCTGCTGTTTTTATATTCTTTAGTTAAATAGATAAAGCTAGTTATAGTCCTGAGAGAACGACACTCGAGGTCATTCTACTGCTACACTACAGTTTTCGTTGTAGTTGTGAATTGCCTTTGGCTAAATAACAAATTTATTTGCTTGAATCGAGACCTGACAAATCCACGTTCATCAAATTGGCGCCGTTGCCGGGGACTATACTCCTTTTTTTGTTTAATTTGTTTATATTTTCAGCTTTCGATTCCTAATTCTATTAGTTTTAGTTTTCCTTTTTAATCTCTCTGATACTGCTTTCCTAGTCTGCTACAGATAGTGTATGCCACATACACGATCTAGGGGAACACCGCTTGCTGATTCAATTGCTGAGATCGACAGAGTCTACCACCAAAGAAGGCGACTACTTCAAAGGCGTGCACTAGAGGAAATAGAGGATACCGATTTCTCTGAATCTCTACACAGTCTTTTCAAGGAAATCGACGGAATGGCAGAAGCTAGACCACTAAAAGCATGGGTTCAACCCACCAAGGATCGTATGAGGGGACCGACGATTGTTCTTTCGTCTGCAACTCGAGATCTGGAAATCAAGAACCACGCGTTCCAACAACTTTCGAGGTTCTATGGCTTATCAAGGGAAGATGTGATGGGGTACTAGCACGATATCGATGATTTCGTCAACCAACTCCCACGACCCGGAGCTGAAATAACAACGGATGAGTTGAGGATGAAGGTTTTTGCTATGGGACTTGGCGATAGAGCCAAGTCATGGTTGAGTTCTCTACCAGCAGGCTCGCTGGACACTTCGGAGCTTACGTATGATGATGGCAACTGGGCTCGAGGAGGCGAAGAGGAAGCCTTTTCTACGGAGTTTGGTACTCAAGAAGTTAGCTACGGACAAGACGGAAAGAATCCTCGAGGTGGATTTTGGAGAAGAGGATTCCGAAACAATCAAGGATATGCACCGGCTAACCAAACTTATGGCCCTAACCAATACTGTAGTAGGCTAAACTATGGTAATGATCACTGCGAAAACCCCACTCCGAAAGAGCCACCGAAGTCGAAGTCGGCTCAACTGATGGAGAACTTGCAAAAGATGGTTGATCACACACAAAGTTTTCTCAAACGTTATGAAGAAGATTCCGAGAAGACTAGGGCAACGCTTGATAGGTTGGAAGAGAGCACTAGGCTTGCCCATCAAAAAATGCAAGAATTGATCGACCGAGGAGCAAGTAGGCAACAAGGCAAACTGCCTAGCAACACTGAGAAGTCGAATTCCATTACATTGGCTGGTGATCTTCCTGATGAAATCACCATCAAGAAGGTTGCTAAGTGCGAGTGTTGCAAGAAGGAAGAACTTCTACAGGCTAAGGAAGAAGAGAAGGACCTTGGTTCTGACGAAAGTGATGAGGAGCAAGAGGATCCCGAGCCACTCCCTAAAAGTTTCGATGTTAAGGTAGGGATTGGTGAGCTTGAAGATGTCCGTGCCACACTAGACACGGGATCCTACTCAAACATACTCCGTTTGAATGTGTTTGAAAAGAGTAGCCTTGGAAAACTATCTGAGCATAGGGCTATTGTGCAACTGGCGGATGGATCCTTTATGAGACCTGAAGGCGTTGTGAAAAATGTGTTGGTTAAGATTGGTGAAGCTTCTGTATACACCAGTTTTGTAGTTATGCCGGCGTCTGCACCTAGAACGGGGGATGTCATACTCTTAGGGCGAACGTTCTTGACTAAACTACGCTCCGTGACGGACATCTACCAAAGAACTTGCACTATTGAAGTGGATGGCAAGCAACACGTGTTGCAAGCCATATCTGATCCACCTGATCCACCTGATATTTCTTTCACTACTCACTACTGTGGTCTTGCAGCCTATATTCTTTCTTATTCACAGGTTCGTGGCATAGAGAGGAGATCAATGAAGGGGAAGTCTAGTACCCGCAGAAAGAAGAGATAGGCACAGACAGGAGTCGAGTCAAAGACTTTAAACAATGACGCTATCCGGGAGGCAACCCGGAGTTTTTATCGCTTTCTTTACCGCTTTATTGCATGCATTCATTCTTGAACTATTTGCTTCTCGTATGCGAATTTGTTCATGTCTGTGTCGTATATGCTTATGTTTGAGTGAGATTTTTCGAGTGATTTTATGAGAAAATTGGTTTTGGGGATTAAAAACCGCGTTTTCGGACGAAAGGACCGTCTCCCCACATCGGGGAGCGGGGGGCGAATCGCCCCGCATGGGGCGACTCGCCCCACGGTCCCAGAAGACCAAAAAACGCGGATCTCCCCCTCTTTACCTCATTTTCTTCATATTTTCATCATTCTTCCTCCCCAAAAACCGAAAATCGCGATTTTACCTTCAAAACCTCATAACTTCTTCATTTCTTCACCAAATTTAGTGTTCTTTAGCTTCAATCGAAGCCTATTACATGATCTATCTTTTCATCCGAACAGATTTCGTCCTAATGCATTAGATTTTTAGATCTGAGGTATCTTCTTATGAACCCTAATTTTCGAATTTGGGGGTTTTCTAATTTGAGCTTCAATTATGCTTATTTGATGCATGGGTAGGTTGTTTGTGTGATTATTTACTATCAATTACATGCTCAATTATGCTTGAATTGTTGATTTGGGAATTTTGCTACTAGATGATATATCTTGTTATGCAATTTATCTTTAAGTTTTATTTCTTGCATATGATTGTGTTTATTGATGTAATGATGATAGATTTGATGATAGAATGTGTTGAAGGGTAATTCGTGTTTCTTTCTAAGTTCGCAATGAGTCGCTAGTCTAAGTCATTCTAGTTCTTCTTCTTGTAGTGTTCCTCCAAGATAGGAAATGAGCCTTCTTGTAGCTTCCTCGTACCTGAAATAGACTAGAGGGGGGGTTAGTGTCTCTTGCCCGGTCTGTAAGGTATCAGACCGGAGAGGCGACTTTACGAGTAGGGAGTTGTGAGGCTTCCCTAGTATGAGTAGTGAAAGTGGTGCTCGGGTGGTGTCATTAATGCTTACTGTTGAGGAGTAAATGAGGCCTTTATATACTTGTGACCCTTCAACTTCCGGTCGCGTAGGATCACGCCACGTGTACGGCTAGGATCGAGGCCTTCCTCGGCCCAGGCCCATTAAGGAGGTCCATGGGCCTTGGCCCAAGGGAGCAACCATGGCTGGTCGCTCAGGGGTCCTCGTGCCTTCCTTGTGCGTGGATGATGCGAGTAGTGTCCTGCTCAGTTTCTGTCAAGGAGCGTTACCTTGTCGTAAGGTCTCCTCGAGCCCGAGAGATGCTCCTCGAGCCCACTGGCAGCTTTGTCCTTGTGAGGAGCTTATTTTGAGGGTTGTCCTCCCAGTGATGGTCGGACCTTATGTTGGTCGATCCACACCTTAGTGACATACTTGGGTGTGGTTGTGCCCCTTGAGGGACGACCTATGATGCTTTGTCGCGCTCTTAGACCGCTCCAGTTCGTACATGCGGACTGGACATATTTCAACACTAACATATGTCCCCCTAGTTTCCAAGTATCTTTGTAGAAGATAGTTGAGGAACTATGTTGAAGTAGAGGTCGAGCAGAGCCTCGACTAGTAGTAGGCGAAAAAAGATTTCCGTATTCGCACCTTGGTATCTTTCCCTCCTCCTATCTCTCCCTCCCCCCCCCTTTTTATAGGGTGCGAGCAGACGTTGCTCGGACCGTATGAAAAGAGGTATTTTTGCTGGGAAAAGATCGGATCCGGGTAAGTATTCCTTGGTGGAATGGAATGACTTCCTGCCGCTTTTTGCTTGCAAAGTATCTCGTGGAGAGATACTTGTGTAAAAGGAATGGAATGACTTCCTGCCGCTTTTTGCTTGCAAAGTATCTCGTGGAGAGATACTTGTGTAAAAGGAATGGAATGACTTCCTGCCGCTTTTTGCTTGCAAAGTATCTCGTTGAGAGATACTTGTGTAAAAGGAATGGAATGACTTCCTGCCGCTTTTTGCTTGCAAAGTATCTCGCGGAGAGATACTTGTGTAAAATGAATCTCGAGGAGAGTAGCTTCATGAGCGGCTCCTCGATCCCCTGACACGTGTCCGTCAAGTTTTCACTTTTCTGACATTTTTCACAATGTTGTCCCGAGGAGGACAGATCATGGTCGTCGATCTGTCTCTGCGTGTCTCGAGTAGGCCGGTGCTCGCGCCGCGAATTGATTGCTGTGGTTAGGTAATTCGCTTCGACCTTGCGAACTGTGCCCGCTCCGGAGCGGGAGCGTGGAGGGCATAACCAGTAATTCGCCAGGCGGCCGTGATCTGGACCGTTGATCTTGGGTACGTGGTCGGTCCAGATGGCGCGAGGGCATGCGTCGTTTCGTATCCCCGAGATACCCTTCTATAAATAGGTCAACACTCGGTCATTCCACACTTTTCGCAATTCGAATATTCAGAGCTAAAAAGAGAGAGTGAGGAGAGTTTCTGAGATCGACAAGCAACGTGGTCGAGACAAGCAGTGAGCGAAGAGACTTTCCGGCGTCCAGAATCCGAGTTTTAGGCGAACTTTCAGCTTTTCCGGCTTCCTTTCCGGCTTCCAACCTTTACCAACTTAATAACAAGTAAGTTTCCGCGTTTCCCTTACAATTTCTTGCTTTAATCTTCTCCATTTCGCTTGAATTTGCTGCTCTTTTGCTTTTCGTTGTTGCTCTTTGCATCTCGGCTTTTCCTTTTCTGATTTTTGCCTTCCCGGAATGTTGTCATCTGAGTAATTGCCGTTGGACGGCAGCCTTTGAACGGCATTGGACTTAATTAAACTGTAAATGGACCTTTAACCGGACTTTAACGGATCGAATTGAACCAATTTGAGTTGCATGGCCGTATAAGTAGCTCCCCTTTATGCTTCTATTACTTTGCTGTAAACCCCTTGTCGCCTCCCTAGAATAAGGCCGTACTTGTAACTGTAGGGTTCCTCTATTTCCTCGAGCGGTTGGTCGCTCGGTTGCTCTTCGATTTTTGTATGCGCATGCTCGCTCCGTTTTGCTTTATATACATGTGGACATGCTGCTCGACTTTTTAGTTATTCTTTGAGCGGTTGGTCGCTCCCTGTATGCTCCTCGCTCTACTTTTGTTTTTCTGTAGAGTAACTTCTTGATTTACTTGCTCTTTCCTTTTTGAGATTTTTCTCCGTTCGGGAGGTCGAACTTTAATGAACATACCTAAAAGGACCTCTCGGACTATCACAAACCATCCTAACTTCTTCTTTGCCTACCTTTAGGATGTCCGAGAGGAGCGACGACAGCCAGAACCTATCGGCCGCTGGTGAGTATGGGAGCGACCATACTACGTCGCCTGATACGTCAGACGTATCGGCGACTTTCCTCGATGATACTATGGAACAGGCTGCCGAGGAGCCTCAGCTCGAGCAAGGTGGCGAGCAGGCTGTCGAGGAAGGGGACGAAGAGACCGAAAGCGAGGAGGATCTCTATCAGCTCGTCACCCGAAAGAGGCGTCGTAGCGAGGATGACGATTTTATTGATGACCGGACGGAGGCTGAGGGTGGTCCCCGCAACCCTAGTGTGTCTGCGGAGTTGATTACTCGCGCTGCCCAAGTCCATGGGCGTAACTATGGGGCAGTTAATATGGTCCCTCCTGCCGACCTCCGGATCGAGGAGATGGACGACACGGAGAGGCCGGAGTTGGCCTTGGCGCTTTATGAGGAGGGTGAACATTCGGCCCAGCGCGGGAAGGCTCCAATTCCCGTCCAGATCATCGATAGCGATGAGACGGAAGATGAGAGCGAGGAGGACGACGAAGCGACCTCTCCTCGGACTAGTCCCCCTTCAAAGAGGGTTAGATTCCCTCCACAAACCACTAGGAGGGCTGTGATTACCGACGAGGAGGAGGATGAAGTTCCTCTGACGATAGGAGACACCCACAGGAGTGAAGCTGGTCCGAGCACTAGATCTCCTTCCTTCTCGGAGGGGCAAAGGCGTGCTATTAGAGATGCGAAGAGGTTCGCACGCGAGGAGGAGACTAGCTACCACTCTATCGATCCGACCACGATAGATTTTACTTTTCCGAGTGGGACCCGAGCAGCCAACCCACTCGAGGACCAGGAGGGTGAAATGCGTCGAGCCCAGATGGCTGCTGACAAGAAAAAAGCGGAGAGGAGAGCGAGCAAGCGTTCTCGCTCTGGCAAGTCCAAAAAGGCGAAGGTTGTCAAGGAACCAGAGCCTAAAACAACCAAGGCCGCTGAGAAGAAATTTACAAAGAGTGCCCGCACGGTTGACCTCCCCGATCCTCAGGGCGAGAAGAACGAGGATGGCATAATACCGACCACCTCTTCTACCGTCAAGGTCGAGGAGGTTCCCACACTTAGGTGGAAGTATTCTCTCCCTGAGAATAAGTTTGACATCCTCGTGCCCAAGGAGGATCAAACTTTTTACAACGCTCCCCCTGGGTACATGGCAGTTCATTGCCTAAGCTTGGATCGAGGATGGATACTTCCATTCTGTGATGCTTTCCGCGACATCTTCAACACGTTGGGGATCGCTCCTTGGCAACTAGTGCCAAGTGCCTTTGGAACCCTGGTATGCTTTGGAGTCTTTTGCATGAAGAAGGGGATCGAGCTAAACTTCCACAATTTCAATCAACTGTTCCGAGTCTCGATGAGCTCAGGGAACAAGTACTTCTATTACTTCAATGCTCGGCCCGGGTTGGGTTTCATCATGGACGCTCCTAGCTCCGCGGGCTACAAGTGGTTTCACAGGTACTTCTACATCAGGAAGAGGAGGTTGCCTAACATGACCGAGGAGGAGCTGGAATGGGGAGTGCCCAAACTCATGTTCAGAGGGAAAATAGCGGACAAGCATCCGTTGCCCGAGGAGTCCGATCCGTGGGTCATGGAGCTCGAGGAGCAAAATCGGGGACCCCATCCCGAGAAGTACTTCTACTGGGGGTTGGTCCTTCAGCCACTTCCCTTTTTGGCGGGCCTTTCGCCTTATGCTTACACAGGGTATATCGGGAACCGATATACTAAAAAAGTCCTCTTCGGTAATTAGTCTTCGTATTTTTTTTTCTTCGCTTTGCTCTTGTATGTTTGTGATATGTCCTCGCTTTCTTACTTTCCTCGTCGATTCTTATTGCTCCTCGATCATACTGACTTGTGTTTATTCTCTTGCAGCTTATTGGTTCCAGTGGATCATGTCGAAGACTTTGGCCGCCAAGGAGGAACAGAGGAGAAAGCAGAGGTTGGCCAACAAGCAGACAAAGATCCTCGGTTCTTTGAACTTGACCCCTCCTCGGAATGCCGCGCATCATCGTGATGCTTTAGTGCAGGAGGTGCTCGACACCCGAGAGAACCCTGTGGAGGCCATTAAGAGGGCCGAGGAGGAGGCCGCTGCGAAGAGGGCCAAGGAGGCTAAGGAGGCCGAGGAGGAGGCCTTAAATACGATTGAGGCGGAGAAGAGGCCTGAGAGGCCTGCGGCGAAGAAGGGAGCGAGGAAGCTCAACCTCGGTGGAACCAACGAGCCTGCCCGCAAGAAGGGTAAGGTAGCCGCTTCTGGAGATGAGGTGAAGCGGCTCATTCAAATGAGCGACCTCGATAGGGCACGTGAGCTGAGCATGTGCTCGCTCCAGGTACTCTTCTTCATTCTTTGTGTTGTAAAATTTCTCTAAGTATAAATTTTATTCTCCTCGCTAACTGTGACTTCTTTTGCAGCTCGAGAACTTGAAGGAGGCCTATGGCCAAGTTGCTGCGGATCGGGCCGACATAGGGGTCGTGATCGAGGACCTTGAGAAGAAGCTTGCTGCTTCGGAGTCTAAAGCCAAGGTCTCGGAGGCTGAAGCTGGGAAGCTCAAAATCAAGGTGGACGAGCTCGAGAAGGAGCTGTCCCGAGAGAAGTCGAGGAGCAAGAGCTTCAAGGGTGCTTATGCTACTTTATCCATTTGCATGGAAAAGTTCAAGGCAAGCGTCCTGTCCTTTCTAAAAGGGAGCCGAGTCACTGCTGCTCGCGACTTCATGTCTTCGGTCACCTACAAGTTGGCCCAGAGAGACGTACAAGTGGCATCGCGCGAGGAGGGCTTCTTCTCGTGTGTTGGCCAACTAAAGAGGGTCAACTTGCTTCCGGCTGACTTCGACCCTGATGATCGCGAAGACTTGCATCCCGGGCGTCGCGAGGATCTTACTCCTTACCCCGATGAGGAGATCACCGAGGAGATGCACGAGGCGTGCGAGTTCGGCGAGCTGGTGACCGACCCTGAAGTTCCTTATCCCAGCAAGCCAGCTTACCTCCCCGCCTGGGTGCCTGAGTGCTTGAGGAGCGGGATAATCTACCCGTTCGAGAAGGCAGCTCTTCGAAACGCTGCCTGGGTTAAGTTAAGCGATCCGGTTCTCGGGAGGGCAGCCGACTTCATCGAGCCATAGCTAACAATGTACCAGAAGGCGATCGAAGAGGCTCAGGCTTTGGAGCGAGACAACATTGAGGGCCCTGAGGTTAGCACGGTGCGAGGAGGAGCTACAAGCGCGACCACCCCGGTCACTGAATTTACCGACAGTCGTACTCGTTAAGGTCGGGGAGCCAGTTGCTTGAAGACCGAGTATGCTCGGGCATGTTGTAATTTTTCCCTTTCTGTACTTGGTTTTATTTTCGAACAATTTTCATTTGGCCCTTTGAGGCACTCCTCGAAACACATATGTTTGTAACATAATTTTCTCTGTTGTTTCTTCGCTACTCTTTTCTTTCAATAAAATGCACTGCTCTTCGCTTTCTTATTTATACTTGTGTTCTTACTAATTCCAATTTTTGTTATGACGTATAACTTGGATAGAGTAGTTAAACACGTATAATTTAGAATCGAGAACCAATGTTCTTCGCTGCGAGCTATTCGATCTATCAACGTACATGCTTCTCCATCGTTTTGATCAGTTGAGAAAGAATTCTAAGTGTTTAACTTAGAAAAAATTCTAAGTGTCTAGTTAGAAAGACTGGAAGTCGCTCTCCTCGATCACTTCTGTCTCCTCGCTTTTTCTTCTTTGAGTGGTTTCCTGATCGATTCTCTCATAGAGTTTAGAGAGCGGGAAGGGTTCCCGCTAATCATGGAAATCGACTAGCTTTTATGTAGGTCATGTAAGCTCTCGATCGAGTAGTCTTATTTTTTTCTTTTGAGTATAGTAGCTCTATACTTGAACATTTTCTTGTTGAAAGATAGACATTGTATTGATTTGTCGGAAATGCAATTACAATGGGGGCTCCTCGGCCAGTTTGCTTACAACAACTTCTTAACAAAAGGAAGAGGTACCTCCCACTTGAATCCGTGAGGGATCCTCCTCGATCACTGGACCTTCCACATAAGTTTTCAAAAAGCTTTTTCTCTTGACAACTTCAAGCGTAGAATCTCTGGAGGTTAGAAGTATTCCATGGATTTTTCAATACCCTTCCCTCCATGTCTTGAAGACGATAACTTCCGTTGGACCTTGCTTCAATTATCTTGTAGGGGCCTTCCCAATTGGGTTGCATTTTCCCCACTTTGCCCAAGATGTCTGCTCTTCGGAGTACTAGGTCTCCTACTTGGAAGTCTCTTTCTCTTACGCCTTTGTTGTAGGTCTTCGCGATAAGTGCTTGATATCTGAGGATATTGGCCAAGGCGTTGGTCCTTGCCTCACTGATTGTCTCCAGGTCGAAGAGTCTCTCTGTGTGATTGTCCTCGGGTTGATACCCTTGGATTCTAAGGGTTTCCACTGCCACTTCTGCTGGTATGACCGCCTCGGACCCATAAACTAGCGAGAAGGGAGTCTCTCTTGTAGCTGTTTTTGAAGTAGTGCGGTATGCCCATACTACTCCATCAAGCTCGTCGACCCAGTCCTTGTTGGTGGCGAACCTCTCTGCAAGTTGTTGAAGAGGATTTTGTTGACGGCTTCTGTTTGCCCATTGGATTGAGGATGTCCTACAGAGGTATACCTCCTCTCAATCTTCATTTCCTTGCACCATTCATTGAATCTTTGGGCGCAAAATTGAGCACCATTATCCGAGATGAGGACCCTTGGCAAGCCAAATCGACACACGATGTTCCTCCATACGAAGTTCATCACTCTTTTTCGGTGATGGTAGATACTGCCTCGACTTTCGCCCACTTGCTAAAGTATTCGACCGCAACAATGATGAACTTCTTTTGACCCTGCCTCTTGGGAAGGACCGACTATGTCGATGCCCCATATGTCGAACGGGTAAGTGATGGCGATGGGCATGAGAGGTTTCGCGGGACTTGATCAAATGGCGTGCAATTGACACTCCTCGCACTTTCTCACAAAATTGGGCAGCGTCTTCGCGAACAGTGGGCCAGTAGTATCCTTGTCGAATGACTTTTTGCGCGACGGTTCTTCCTCCGGCATGGTCGCCGCAACTTCCTCGGAACGGGTAAGTTTTTGAACTTCATGCTCGGCGACGCATCTCAAGTAGATTCCCTCGAAAGACTTTGATAAGTAATCTCCTTGCATGAGGTATCGAGCTTTTCCTTGATTCTCCTTGCTTCAGCCTTGTCACGAGGAAGGCTTCCATTTTGAATATGTTGTTATCTCTTGCATCCAATTCGGTTGATCGTCAATTCCAAGACGTTTGGCTTGATGACCACAAAGATGACGCGTTGATTCTCATGAGTATCACGTTCCGGGTATCAACTCCTCGGGAGGCTGAAGCATACTTTGATAGGGCATCTGCCCTTGATTAGAATCTCTTGAGAACTTTCAATCTCACAACTTTCAAATTTTGAATTTCTTCCCTTGATGGCACTCTTGTACTCAGCCAGTGAGTCTTTCTTGGTTCTGAATTTCCCCGAGATTTGCTTCTCGGCCAGTTGGAATCGGTGAAGAGATGTAGCTTCTTCACTTGCAATGACTTTGCCATACGTAGAGCTATGAGGATGGCTTCATATTCTGCTCATTGTTGAGACCGGAAAACTAGAGTAACGGCGTACTCGAGTTCAGCCCCTCCGGGACTCTTGAAATATATTCCTATCCCGCAATTTTTTCCTGATGAGGATCCTCAACATGAAGAAGCCAGACATCTCCGTGGTCGACTATTCTTTGGGTTTTGGAAAGACGGTCCCGCACCCTTTGGGCTCGTCGGGTTTCTCTGTCAGAACACTCATGCCTTTTCCTTTTGGTTGGGACATCGCCTTAAGCTCTTTTAAGCATCTTCCGAGCTTGCATTGGTTTGTTTTGATGGGGTTGCTCCTCGACCATCATCAAGCACTCTTTGTTGCCGAAGAGTTTTTCCCTCCGAAGTTCCTTTTGAGGGATACTCCACTAGGTTGGCTATGACTGTGCTTTCTTGCTACGGGTGCTTGGTAGTCGATGTCGTACTCCACTAGTTTTCAATCGCCCACATTGCCATTCTTCCGAATTTTTCGGCTTTCCGAGGACTGCTTTAGAGGTTGCCTTGTCCAAAACAACAACCTTGTGACAACCAAAGTAGGTTTACCGCTTCAGTATAAAAGAGGGCCAAAGAAAGCCCTGATATCCATGTACCGCGTTTCAGCCCCGGCAAGTACC
>CM051456.1:66480194-66548884 GCA_028274465.1 Plantago ovata
AACGGCTAACGAAACAAAGAGAGAGAGTGCTCGACGGTTTTAAGTTAGTGGGCACTACGCATATTCAATGGCAAGGCTCCACTATCTCCAGTGGTTTCTGTTTTACCTAATCTGCTAGAACTCAAATCGATTGAGTTTTCACACATACAAGACACTATAATAAAGAAGAGTTAGAGAAATGACAAATTCTTAACTCAACATTTTCCTTTCTCTGCAATTCTTATCCGAGCCTGAAACTACTGTACCATCCGGTCAAAAAGCAACTATCTCTTTTCGTACAATTTCTTGCGCTATATAAGAAATGGCTCCCAAGAGACAGTATCAAAGTCCTCAAAATCGTCAAAGGTTGATAGTGCTGAAACACGCCACTACTCCGGACTGCTCCGGTGACTACTCTGGCCCCAACACAACGAAAGTTGTGTTGAAAAACGACCGAATCACTGTAAAACCTATGCCTCCGTCATATCTTGACACTGCAAAGTGTGAGATGTTGATGCATGGGGAGGGTTTGCAAAAGAAAAGTACATTAGGTACTTTTATGAACAAGAACTTATGACCAAAATGAAGAGGGCGCTTGAGTTCATCAAGCAGCAAGGCCTCATGAACTTTATCTCTGCTCGCACTAAGCAAGTGAGCATGATTGATACATGGAATTCTACAATGCAGAAATCCAGTCCCTTACAGACAGTAATGGAGTCACTGAAAAAGTGATCTTACTTATGTTCAGAACACGCAAATCGTCCTGAAATGGACTGATTTAGCGGAGATTTTTCAGATTCCAACCACTGGAACTGAAGATGACGTCACTGCTTCTGACGAAGAAATTGAAGCTTTCTACAGTGACGTCAGAAAGAGCAAAAATGAAGAAAGGCGAGATAGCTCCCGTGACTTGGACAAAGCACGTTAAGAGAAAGCATCTTGCCATCACTTGGTCTAGTAGCTCTGCTACTCATTAAAGTTCTTGACTCCCAAGTTGGAGGAATTGACCAAGTAGGCCTGAGAAGATGGCCATTGCTGATGCATATCTATGAAAATAAATCGGAACTTAACTGGGCTAAGTACATTTTCAACAGGCTTGTTGATTGTGTTACTAAGTTTAAAGTAAAGGTAGAAGACAACAAGGTCTCACCTCCTTTCCAGTTATGTATGGAATCAAGATATGCTATATCATCCTTGAACATTTCAGGATTCAGCTAAAAACCCATTGCCAATCAAGAAATCTGTGTGCAATGTGGGAAGATCTTTCTACAAGCAGAATGTACCTAAGATTGCTGGAAAGAAAACCAAGAAGACAACAACTGCAAATGTTGTCAGCACAAGCCAGCAAGAAGGTATACAACAGCTGCAATGTTACCACTCAGCAACTTAGAGATGAAACTGTTGTTGGTGGTGGTAACACAAATAAAACTGCTGTAGAAAATCAACAAGGTACGTGTACAACACCGTTGCTGAAAAGGCAACAATAGATGACTCTGGGAAACTGGAGAAATCTAAAAGAAAAAGAGGAAAGCTGATGATGACACTCAGACTGCAGCGTCATCAGCAAATCCCGTACCTAAAGGAAACGGACAAGTAACAAAAGAAAGAAGACACTGGCTTCTCAGTCAGTCCCTAATGTCCAAGACTCCCTCAGTCAATTCCCAGACAAATGCTGAAAACGCATTTGCCAGTAGATGTTGCTGAAATAATTACTGAAACATATATCAGCATGTTGAAGTGTTTGCGGAAGCCTTCAACATCAACTTAACGTTGATAACTCTACTGAGAATAGACCACAAGGCAGTGGAAATGAAATTCCTGCCCAAGTCCCAGATATCTACATTGTAGATAATCTAGATGATCAAACATGGAACCAGTAAGCGACATTGCTGCTGATCTGCAAAGCGGGCACTTGCTGATGCTGCGTGACAGATGGTTGCTGAACAAGCAACTCATCAAGTTGCTGAAACCCAGCTTGTTGATGGACCAGTTGCTGAGATAGCAATGGTTCCAGTTCCTGAAGTTGCTGAAACTCAAGAAGCATTATTCAAAGACGCATCTCTTGATGCTGAGAATACTGGCCCAAGTTCACCCAAGACTTCAATTGACAAAGTCCAGCTTGTACTGGAAGATTTAAGCAAACAAATGGAGTTGGAGATTGAAGAATCATCCAACAAGTCAATTGATCCCTTCATGACAAGCAGTGAGCTTAAAGGTCAAGATGCTTCTGCTCAACTTGTCAATTCAGAGACAAGGGAGATTGCTGAAACCGCACAGCTTTCTCAGCTAGAGCAAATCAGAAGTCTACTGAAGAAACAGTCCAAGAAGCTGAAGAAACTGTTAATGCTGAAAGGACTGAGCCACAACCTGTCCTTCCTTAGCAGGTACTTAATTCAACCATCAGTAAAACTTCAAATTCTGAAAATTATTCTTTTGCTAAAATTATTCTTTCTCTACAGACTTCTCAAGATGCAAGTCAGATGGTTGCTGAAGCCTCTGCACCAGAACCAACACTCCCTGCTCAGCAGGTAGTTAATAATTTTGGTATAAAAACTAAGTTTGACAGCTTAGTACTTGTGTCTAATTTTAATTTATTTCAGGATGAACAAATGGAGGATGCTACTCAAGCTCCTCATGGGATGGAAATTTTACTACATGAGCTTGCTGACTCTCAGCAGGTAAATCATGTTTCAGACTTAAACTCTAAAACAATTTTCCAAACCAATCCTGATCTAAATAAAATTCTTTTTCAGGCTCAAAAGGAGACCACTGAAGTGGTACTCATCACTGAAGATCAGCAAGTAAGTTCTGAAGAACTTTACTTGAGCTTCAAGAGGACAACTTTGTCAAGAGTTGCTAAGTCCATCAGCAACTGGCAAAGATATAGGAGAATGGACTTCTCAGATCTTCACCTTCATCTCTCAAATGAGAAAAAGAGATCTTCACTGTTAAAGCTCGAAACATTTGTCCACTCCATCCTTCCTGAAGAAATGACATATTCTCAGCAAATGAGCTCAAATCTGATTGCTCAAATCAGAGAGAATATGAAGGCCAAATTTAAAAGTGCCTCTCCAGCTGAACAAGTTGTGATGCTCAAAGGTCTTTTTGTTCCTGTGGTGGCTGATCCCCACAAATTAACTGAGGGAGAGGAAGTGACAAGTGTTGCTTTGTACAAGCATGTTGAGCTAGTCATTCTGACAGATGATGAAGAAGAAGAAGAAGAAGATGAGAACATTCCCACTGATCCCAGTGATGATGAAGGAAAAGATTCTAAGGACAAGAAGGATGACGATGATGACAATCAAGGTCCAAGTCCTGGTGCTGGTGGATTGAAGTTAACAATTGCTGAAAATACTCAATCTGACAATCAGCAAGCTGAACAACAACAATCTCAGCAAGAATCTCAACCTCCTCCTGCTGATGCTGAAAATCAAGCACATGTGCAAGGTGCTGACACTGAAGAAGAATACGCCAGAAAAAGGGCTGCCTTGAAAAATGGCAAAAGTCCAATTTCTGATGCCAAGGTTACTGAAGAAAACCTTGAAGACGAGGATGAAGAAGATGAAGATTACCAACGAGCTCTACAAAATAGTCTCGTGATCCATGCAAGGCATACGCATGATCTGGAAATTGGTGAATCTTCAAGACCAAAATCAAAGGAAGTTCCATCCCTTCCACTTACTACTGGAGAAACTCCAGTTATTGAGTCTCAAACGTTGCCTTCAGCAACTACTCAATCAAAACTAACTACTGGCGAAACTCCAGTAATTGAGCCACAAACTCAATTGAAACAACTATCTACTGGTGAAACTCCAGTCATTGAGTCTGAAGCGTTGCCATCAGCAACCACTCAACAAAAAGGAAGTGAAGCTACTGACAAAGGCTCAAAAGTCGCTCAACTTGATGAATCTGAGGATGATGACGACTTGTCAGAAAATGAAGATGAACAATCCAAGAAAGACCCAAAAGTCGTTCAGATTCCTCCTCCTAATTATCTCACTTATGAAGGAGATTCATTAAGAGCCGAGTTGCTTTTACGAGATGATCAGTTTGCTACTGAAATTAAGGCTCACTCCTTAACACCTCATTTAGTGCCGTTCCCAAGAGTTGAGGAGTTTACTCCCAGAATTTTAGCACTAAAGCAAGTCCATGATGCCTGCAAAGCTGAAGATGAGGCATTGCTTGCTGAGAGCCCACTTGACATTGGAAAGATATTGGCTACAGTGCTGAGACGCACTACAACGTTAACTATAGCTCAGAAAGACATCAGTCTTTATCACAAGAGCTATGAAGAAGATGTAAGTCAAGCTCTCTTGCTAGCAAAGAATGCTCTTGTCAAAGCTCAGAATATTATGGATGAGAAGGCCGCAACAGAGAAAAGACATGAAGAGAACATGATGAATATTCAAAAAGAGTTAGCAACAATGAACTCTGACCAACAAGAAATCATCATGAAGTATAACAGTCTCAAAACTCTTGCTGAAAATTGCAATGAGTTTTACTCTCTGCACATCACTCCGATGTTGCAATCCATGTCTAAGGGGGAAAAGAAGACTAGAAAAAGCAATCAAACCCCTCCTACTTCTGCTGCTGATGCGCCACTTCCATTAGAACCTCTTGCTGAAATAGAGCAAAGTTCTAAAAGACAAGCAGAAACTGAGTTAAATTCAGCAAGTACCAAAAAGAGAAAAACCGCTGCTGAACCTCAAGATTTCTGTCACACTGAAAGTCATCACAATCTGAATGAAGATGATGAAGAAGATGATGACAATCAAACAATAGCTCAAGCCATAAGAGCTAGACCCTTAACAGCCATAACTCCGTCTGGCCATTCAAGGCATTTTTCGTCTGACTCTTCAGCAAGAGATCAAGAGAATGCTAAATCAAGAAGAAGAAGGCAACGACAGGAAGAGAAAAGGCTGGCCAGCATTGCTATTGGCTCCGGCATTGAATATACAAAGACCAGCAATGATGAAACCACTCAGAATGTGATCAGAAACATTCATGGTTGCTGGATCTTAAAGCTGGAAGACTTGCTGGTAAATGAGTTCTTTCCTACAGCCATTTTGAATCAAATGTTCAAATGGATTGAACTCAAGGTCCAAAGAAATCAAAGGGAAGAATCCCTCCCAAGAAATGTTGCTGGGAAATGGTTGAATCTAGAGGTCCATGTAAGAAGAGTTGCCATTAGTAAGACATACAAGCAAGAACAAGATTTGATAAAACCACCTGGCATTGCTTACTATGCTGACCCGGTAACAAAGAAACCTAAGAAGAAACTTGGATTGATTCATTATGAGTACTTCTATCTCACTGCTAAGGATCAAGAAGAAGATTTTCTCTGGTTAAGAAAGATTCATCCGAGAAACATTTCAGATACACAGCTTCTCCATGCAAGCAATTGGGGCATGCATTTGTGGGTAGTTAACTACATGGAAATGAATGGTGAAAAGCATCATCATACTGCCTGCAAAAATGCAAGAATTCTTCAACTACAAGTCCGTAGGCTTCTGGAAAACTACGAGAAGGATTGTGTTGAATTCACTACACTTGCTGAGAAGAGTGTAAGAGAGATTTGAGAAAATCCTCTGAAAGAGCTTAAGTCCCTGCTAAAGTTTTTGTTTGTTGATTCCTTGTTATCTATGCTTTCTTGTAAACTTCTGAATGATAACTTTCAGCAATGAATTATTTTTTACACTTATTGGTTTTGATTATGCAACTTACTTATGCTTACTGTTCATTTATTCAAGTTTGCTTGCATTAATCATCTGATTTATTCAACATCAGAAACCTCTAAAAGGGTAACAATTAATTTAGCCATGGATTGCTAACATCAAAAAGGGGGAAATTTGTTAGGAAACTTGTAATTTTGATGAGCAATTAACCATGCTAAATTAAGAACAGTCTAGTAACTAGTACTCTTAAGGTCCATAGGAATTTAGAATTTTAAGGACATTGTAAAAGAGGAACGTTTGCTAATGACTTAGTTAGGTGTTAGATAAGGTATTTCTTTTGTGTATGACGTATTTATTTTCTGAAAAGAAAATAATTTATTGACACTTTAGCGTATGATGTATTTTATTTTCTGAAAAGAAAATATCTTATTGATGCTTAGCTTTAATGAATCTTATTTTCTGAAAAGAAAAAGACCTATTGAAGCATTTTCTGAAGATATATTTTGTTTATCACAAACAAATTATTGAAGAAAATAAGAAACCGGTCAGAATCTTGAATACTTTTTGAAGATCTGAAGACTTGAAGAATTCGAAGACTTGAAGACTTGAAGATTGCTGAAGACTGGTAAGGCACGTGTTGCTCAAAAAGTGGAATTTTCAGCAACAACATTGCATAAGTGAAAATCTGAAAGACAGAGTAGGTTGTGCTTGCTGAAACTGAGAATGAACACTTGCTGATGAACATATGTGACCTCTTGCTGAATGTACGTGAATTTGCGCTCCAATGTTAATGTTTGAATTCTATTCAAATGTGCATTTAATGCAAAGCTTACACGCGAAGGACATGAAGACTAGAAGACAAACAAAGGACGCTGCTGAAAGTACAAAAGCAAGATAGTGACATGTTAAGGAACAAAAGCCTTAGGATTTGAAATTCAAACGGCTCCTTACTTACACTATAAATAGAGGTCATCCGGCAAAGAGTTGAAGTGTGTCAACAACGTGATCAAACTCTCACTTGTGCTTAAAAACTCACAAACCTTCAAACACTCTTACTGCCATTGATCCGTTCCAAGACTTAAAGCTTGAAAAAGCTACTTGTGAAGAAGTAGAACAAACTCGGCTAAGAAATTAGTTAAGTGTTCTTTCTTTCGAACAAGAACAAGTCTTGACACCAGAAACAATCAAACTTGTTTACTGCAAAGTATTCCAAGTTGTGTTTCTTAGATTACTTGTTGTAACTGAATAAGTTATAATTAAGTCATCTCACCCCAAAACTATCTAACTGAAAATACACCCTTTCAGGCGTGATATTCAGGGGGGAACTTAATCAAGCAAGGTTTTGCTGATTAAAAGTACCAAGTTTGGTGGAGAACAAGGTGAGTTCTCTAGTTTAGGTTGGAGACAAAGCAAGTGTGCTTTGGTTTCTGTTGAATCGCTTTAGATAGGAGATTGTAAGGAACCTCAATCATATCTTAGTGGATTCAGTCCTAGAAAGGACAAAGTGGATTAGTTGAGAGATTACGCCACTCTCAGATACCACTATAAAAGCGTTTGTGTGATTTACTTACTGCATTTAGCTTTCAGCAAATTATATCTGTTTGTACATAGTCACTCACTTCACTTGCTGAAACCTTTACTTGCTGAAGAGCACTTATTGTTTCAAAGACTTCCACTCTCTGATTTTTAATATCAGCAAACTAAGCTACTGAAAGTAACTTACGCTTGCTGAGAAAGTTAAGTATCAACAACCTCATTACTGAAAAGTAATAAGTACTTGCTGAGAAAGTTTTAAACGACAAAAGTTTGAAAAGACTATTTACCCCCCCCCCTCTAGTCTTTTCTTGTTGTTTAAAGGGACCAACAAATAGTTCACTTAAATCCCATCCCCCCTCATGAAACTAAAGCTAGTCCCTAGCAATAAGAGAATGAGGAAATAAGAAGTGATACTAGATGTTACTGAGTGGTTTGGCCTCGGTCGGCTGAGTACACAGGATGTAAGGTATTGAGATTGCTCGAGGGCCCTTGTCGGTGATCATCGGAGCCCGTGGTGGTGGTGGTGGTTTGATGAATGTGTATTTTACACTTTCATTCGAGTCTTTTTCACCTATTTTAGCTATCCTCTATGTTAATTTAGCTATATTTTAGTACATTTTATTAGAATAGTGTCACGTTTCCCTTTAGATTTTATTTTACAGGTTTTTGTTGAAATTCGGAGATTTCTGGGCAATTATATTGAAGTTGACAAGGAATTGGTGTTCCAGAAGCCTATTTGGAGTATCTGAAGGTTTCCGGATAGGATTTGGAGTCTAGGGGCCGAATCTGGAGGTTAGAAGGCTACTAAAAGTCACAAACCGAGTCCGAAAAGGTGAAGAAATCCAAAACCGCGTCGAAAATGCGGAAATTCCGCGAAATTACTGGGGGGCGAACCGCCCCGGAGTTTTTTCGGGCCTATATATAGTGCTCAGTTTTCTCTCCGAAAATCATATCTTTCCAAGCCTACTTTCTCACCTCTCTCTATAGTTTTAGGTAGGAACTTCCCGGGGCCTGTCCTGGGAGTTCCATAGCTTAGGGGATACTTTTTCATAGCAGATTGGAGCGCGTAGGATCGCAATCATCCGGAGATTGACAACCTTCGCTAACTTTGTATCTTAGAGTTTTTATCTACTTATTTTATCTTCTTTCAATATGTTTTCTTCTATGATTTCTATTGATTGCATGTCTATTATGAGTAGCTAAACTTATCGTTGGTGGTAGTATGTGAATTCTTAGCGAGGGAAGATAATCATGCTAATGGCTATATCGCGCATTATACTCCGTGTCATTGCTTTATTTCGTTGATCAGTTGTAACCAAAATTCTCGTATGTTGTATTGATCATTATGCACGATTGGACACTAGTCGACCATCAGACCAATTATCTTCGTAGTGTTGAATAATTACGGAACACATTAGGACAATCGTAATTGACTAGTCAGACCAAATTATCTTCATAGTGCTTAATACTTGCAACAGGACACTAGATTGATTCAAAGATCTCTATGCAAGACCGAGGAATTTATGCATGATTATCGACCCATTATGTTAAGAAGGACCATACTATCACCAATCTCCATTATCTGCTTGAAACCCCCTTTTGCTTTCCATCTGCTGTTTTATATTCTTAATTAGATTTGATAAAGCTAGTATAGTCCTGAGAGAACGACACTCGAGTCATTCTACTGCTACACTACGGTTTTCGTTGTAGTTGTGGATTGCCTTTGGCTAATTACAAATTTATTTGACTGAATCTGACACGTTCATCAAATTGGCGCCGTTGCCGGGGACTATACTCCTTTTTTCTGTTTAATTTGTTTATATTTACAGCTTTAGAATCCTAATTCTTTTAGTTTTAGTTTTCCTTTTTAATCTCTCTCTCTCTAATACTGCTTTCCTAGTTTGTCTCTAATCACTTTTCCTAGTCTGTCACAGATAGTGCATGCCGCATACACGTTCTACAGGAACACCGCTTGCTAATTCAATTGATGAGATCGATAGAGTCTACCACCAAAGAAGGCGACTACTTGAAAGGCGCGCACTAGAGGAAATAGAGGAAATCGATTTCTCTGAATCTCTACTTAGTCTCTTCAAGGAAATCGACGGAATGGCAGAAGCTAGACCACTGAAGGCATGGGTACAACCCACCAAGGATCGTATGAGGGGACCAGCGATAGTTATTTCGTCTGCAACCCGAGATCTGGAGATCAAGAACCACGCATTCCAACAACTTCCGAGGTTCTATGGATTATCAAGGGAAGATGTGATGGGGTACTTGCACGATATCGATGATTTCGTCAACCAACTCCCACGACCCGGAGCTGACATAACAACGGACGAGTTGAGAATGAAGGTTTTTGCTATGGGACTTGGCGACAGAGCCAAGTCATGGCTGAGCTCTCTTGCAGCAGGCTCGCTGGACACTTGGGAATAGGTTTTTTCAGCTTTCATGGAGAAATACTTCCCACACACTCTGACTACCGCGCTTAAGGCGCAGATCAATGGATTCAAGCAAGACTATGATGAGACCATCTACACCGCGTTCGACAGGTTCCAAGATCTCACGAACAAGTGCCCTCACCATGGTTTTGAACTTTCCGACCTATTCCAACACTTGTACAATGGACTAACCTTCGAGAACAAACAAGTGGTGGATTTCCAATGCCTAGGCAATATTTGGGAGGAAACCGCAGAGGCCGTCTGGGCAGTTTTCGAAAGGCTTGCTAAGAGTTCGCAATTCAAGGACCCAACAGCAATGGTTAGGAGACGTGGACCTGAAGCTCCACCGACTCAAGAAGCCCCTATGTACAGGGGGAATGGGGATCAATTCGAGTGCTTTACCAACGAATTGAAGCAAGTCCTCAAGAGCGCCACCGGAACAACTGTTTCGAACGAAGAATGCCGAATATGCAAGAACTATGGGCATGGGGCTCATATGTGTAGATCGGAGCTGGCGTAGGATGATGGCAACTGGGCACGAGGAGGAGAAGAAGAAGCCTTTGCTACGGAGTTTGATGCTCAAGAAGTTAGCTACGGACAGGACAGTAGGAATCCTCGAGGTGGATTTTGGAGAAGAGGATACCGTAAGAATCAAGGATATGCACAGGCTAACCAAACTTATGGACCTAACCAAGACCGTAGTAGGCTTAACTATGGTAATGATCACTGCGAAAACCCCGCTCCGAAAGAGCCACCGAAGTCGAAGTCGGCTCAACTGATGGAGAACTTGCAGAAGATGGTCGATCACACACAAAGTTTTCTCAAACGGTATGAAGAAGATTCTGAGAAGACTAGGGCAAGGCTCGATAGGTTGGAAGAGAGCACCAGGCTTACCCATCAAAAGATGCAAGAGTTGATCGACTGAGGAGCAAGTAGGGAACAAGGCAAACTGCCCAGCAACACTGAGAAGTCGTTGTCCATTAACTTAGTGGGTGATCTACCTGTTGAAATCACCATCAAGAAGGCCGCTAAGTCCGAGAGTTGCAAGAGGGACCTACCTCCACAAGCCGAAGAAGAAGAAAAGGACCTTGGTACTAACAAGAGTGAAGAGGAGGAAGAGGATCCCGAGCCACTCCCTCAAAGTTTCGATGTTAAGGTCGGGATTGGGGAGCTTGAAGATGTCCGAGCCACACTAGACATAGGATCCTACTCTAATGTGCTCCCTTTGAATGTTTTCGAGAAGAGTAACCTAGGAGAACTAACTGTGCATAAGGCTATTGTGCAACTGGCAGATGGATCCCTTGTGAAACCCGAAGGCGTTGTGAAGAATGTATTAGTCAAAATTGGTGAAGCCTCTATCCACACCGATTTTGTAATTATGCCAGCATCAGCACCAGGAACGGGGGATGTCATACTCTTAGGACGAACATTCTTGACTAAAATACGCTCAGTGATGGACATCTACCAAAGGACTTGCACTATCGAAGTGAATGGCAAGCAACATGTGTTGCAAGCCATATCCGATCCACCTGATCCACCCGATACTTCTAACACTATAGATTACAGTGGGCTTAACGTCTATGTTCACTCTTCTTCACAGGATCAAAGCACGGGAAGGAGACTCATGAAGGGGAAGTCTAGTACCCTCAGAAGGAAAAGATACGCAAAGACAGGAGTCGAGTCAGAGACTTTAAACAATGGGGCTATCCGGGAGGCAACCCGGGGTTTTTATCGCTTTCTTTACTGCTTTATTGCATGCATTCATACTTGAACTATTTGCTTTTCATATGTGAATTTGTTCAGTTATGTGTCGTATGTGCTTATGTTGTGTTCGAGTGCAACTTTTCGAGTGATTTTTGAGGAAAATGATTTTTCGGGGACTAAAAACTTTTTCGGGGACTAAAAACCGCAGTTTTATTTCAAAAAACGTTCGTCTCCCACCTAAAAGTGGGGGGAGAATCGCCCCACGTGTGGGGCGAATCGCCCCACGACCAGAGCGCGCGCGGGGCGGTCCGCCCCAGGTGTGGGGCGAACCGCCCCACACCACCAGGTTTCTAAAAACGGGGGTTTCTTCCCCAAACCCCCATTTTCCTACATTTTCATCTTCCAAACTCCAAAATTTCCTCCATATTCAAAATAACTTCAAATCTTCATAACTTCTTCATCTCTCCATCATTTTGTGTGTTCTTTAGCTTCATTCGAAGCCCGTTGCGTGCTCTTTCATTCTATCCGAACAAATTTCTTCCTAGCTCATTCAATTTCCGGATTTGAGGTATTATCACATGAACCCTAATTTTACAATTTGGGGATTTTTTGATTTATGCTTCAATTAGGCTTGTATGATGTATGGGTTGATGATTTATGTGATTAGATTCGTTATTCATTGTCAATTACATGTTCAATTAGGCTTGGTTTGATGATTTGAGATTTTGCTAATTGGATGATATATGTCTTGTTAGAAATTGTCTCTCTTACTTTCATTCCATGTTTAAACATGTGTTTATTGATATTAAATTGATGGATGTATTGGTAGAATGCATGATTGATGAGATTGAGGATTTATGCTAGAAATTGATTTTTATGATTTGGATTGAACCTTGTGATTCAAGGCATTTGTTGTGAGCAAGAGCATAATGTGATATGTTATTGTAGTAGGTACATTGATATGTTACGTAATGAATTAGCTAGACTAGGCTTTGGGATTTTTGAGGAGTTGGATTTTTGAGAATTTTACTCGTTTGTTCACTCGTTTATTTACATATGCATAGGTCTGTTTTGCATCGTACAAGATACTAATTGCTGTGTTTGTAGGAATCATGGCACCAAGGACAAGGAGAGCCGGCTCTAGCAAAAAGGGGAAGGGAGTGGCATCAAGCTCCCAACCATCTCACAATTTGTACGAGTTGTCTGCCGCTGTGATAGAGGTGCGACAACGGCTAGAGGCGGAGATGGCCGACGGAGGAAGGTCGATCATCCCCGATAGGAGGATTGACATTCCTGAGTCCGCAGCGAATAGAGCGTGATATAGGACGCTGTCAAGTTTGGGGTCACGAAGGAATTGGGAATGGTACAGTTCCGACAGGTTCAAAGGCTACGACGAGAGCCTCCTCCGAGATTTCTACACTGGGTAAACGGATCTCGACGAGAAGAATGGGGTGTTAGTCCGAGGCCTGATTATACCATGGAACCCAGAGTACATTTCTTCCTTCATCCATTTCGGGAACTTGGGATTCATAGAGAGCGACCACGCCTACTTGTATTCGAGGACCGCTAGGGGGATAGGGAGACACATCACCGACGTGATCTGCAACAGGGAGTACCGATATCCGGAAGTTGGGGCAGCACCTGGACGGATCAGTTATAGCGACCTTAGCATCGAAGATAAGGTGATGATGAAATTTTGCATCTCCGACTTGATCCCGAGGAAGAATGACACATGGATTCAGCCCTACTACGCCGAGCTCCTCTACTGCCTCATAGACGGACATCAGATCGACATAGGGCACATTATGTATGAGGAGTACGAGCGCCACTGGGAAAAGAAGAGGAAGCCTTTCATCTTCCCGAGCTTCATCACAGCCTACTGCAAATATCATGGGGTCGACGATATTGAGGGGGATTGCGAGGTCGCTGCCCTTTCACCCTCGACCATTGAGGTACAGCTCAACAGGTATCAGTTGAGGAACCCCACAGCAGCCGCTGCTGATGTAGGAGGGCCATTCCAGCCAAATGATTCCGATCATGAGGATTCTATGGAGGCCGATGTTGGCGAAGCCCCTATCCCAGATATTCCGTTTGTCCATCATGCACCGCATGCACCAGCTGGAGCACCACAGGGGTCTGGAGGATTTGACTTCTCTGAATTCCGTACCTACCTCGACAGCCGTTTCGACAGAATTGATGCCAACAACGCGGCCATGCGACAGGACATCGACAGGCACATTGTCCAGCACAACCGCGATTGGGAGATATTCGAGGAGCATCGCCGAGAGGATAGGCAGCACATGTGGGAGCAGCAACAGCTCATCCAGCAACAGCAGGAAGCTCTACGACAGTCCAATGAGCTCATGAATGACATGTGGAGTGACTTTTATGGGGACTACCATCCCGATGATTAGTCCTTCCACTTGTCCACTCTCAGCCGACCGAGGCCAAACCCTTCGGTAACATCTAGTATCACTTCTTATTACTCATTCTCTTTTTCTAGGGGGCTAGCTTAAGAATCGTAAGGGGGATGGGATGTGAACCATGATGTTAAGTATTGTTTGGCTTTGTGTCGATTAGTATCTCGTCCTTTGTTTGCATTTGCATCTTCACGTTTACTGCTTTCTTAGTTTTTTAGGTTGCATTCACTACATTCATCCTAAGATAGTTTTGGATGTTTTATATGGAGTTTATTGCCGAATTTTTTGAACTTTTATATTGGGTAAATCAACTAGCTATGCCATTAATCATATGCTTCATCTCTATGAATTTGTTTGAGGTCTGTCTCGCTTGGCTTGTCACATTTATGTATTGCACTTAGTTAAGCTTGGTAGTCTCGACATCACTTAGTGGCATTTTCTCTACTGCGGTTCACGAAGGCCTTTATAATAGGATGATGCATGTTAGGGTCTGATGGTTGTTTCCCGAGTAATTATGTACCTAAGAGGCAGCAAGTCTTCACCATGCTTTGAGATTAGTAAATGCCTAGGAAGGAGGTAGTGTGAGGTTGTGTGATCCTTTGTTTATAACCTATTCTTCCGAATAGGTTTGGGGAGGGGTTTACACCATCATAGACTTGTTTCTGTTTTTCATTTTTCGTATCGTGAGTTTATTTTCCTTTTTCGTAAATTTTGTGCTCCAACCTATTCTTTTGAATAGGTTTGGGGAAGTCGTGTGAGTCATTTTGTTTCTCTTTTTGTTATGCTACTGCTGGCTAGGAAAAAAATCGAAAAAAAAAAAGAAAGAAAAATTCTAGAAAAAAAGAGAAAAAGAAAAAAAAGAATCTGGAAAGAAAAAAAGAAGACCCCAAAAAAGCAAAGAAGGGTCCAAAAAAAGAAAGCCAAATAGCAGTTTAGCAAAGTGTTGAGTCTTTTCCATTTTTCGTATTGTTCGTAATCGTGTTGTAATTTTCTATTTTTATTTTTTATCTTTTTTGTCTTGAGTGTCATCTGTTCTAGACCACCCTCGTCCTTCCATTCAGGAAGTGGTGAATAGCTTAAGACTTTACTTGAGAGATGGGTAGAATAGGGGAGTGTTATCTTTTATAGGGAACCCTCCTTCGTTTGATAAGAGCCAGTACTGGTTCGACCTCTTTTGAGGAAAATTCTTAACATGGTGGAACAGCAGTAAGTCCTCAGTTTCATAGGCACGGGACAACCATTCGTATCTTAGCATGCTTCATTACGTCGTCACTGACTAGGTCCAGGTAGAGAATGCTACGAGAGACTATCTTGTCTTGACATAAGTGCTTATGTGGATGTGTATAAGTCAATCGAGGTATTCTTCAACCCATATTCATGCTTTGATTTATATGGTTTTTGTTCATATGTTATTTGATAGATTCAGTAGATTAGTTCGTTTTATTTGGCATGAAACTCCATTTTGAGTCTTGCATGTTTTTTGTATTAGAGTCTAGCTTAGTTGCTTGAGGACAAGCAAAGGTTCGGTTTGGGGAGTTTGATGAATGTGTATTTTACACTTTCATTCGAGTCTTTTTCACTTATTTTAGCTATCCTCTATGTTAATTTAGCTATATTTTAGTACATTTTATTAGAATAGTGTCACGTTTCCCTTTAGATTTTATATTACAGGTTTTGGTTGAAATTCGGAGATTTCTGGGCAATTATATTGAAGTTGACAAGGAATTGGTGTTCCAGAAGCCTATTTGGAGTATCTGAAGGTTTCCGGATAGGATTTGGAGTCTAGGGGCCGAATCTGGAGGTTAGAAGGCTACTAAAAGTCATAAACCGAGTCCGAAAAGGTGAAGAAATCCAAAACCGCGTCGAAAACGCGGATATTCCGCAAAATTACTGGGGGGCGAACCGCCCCGGAGTTTTTTCGGGCCTATATATAGTGCTCAGTTTTCTCTCCGAAAATCATATCTTTCCAAGCCTACTTTCTCACCTCTCTCTATAGTTTTAGGTAGGAACTTCCCGGGGCCTGTCCTGGGAGTTCCATAGCTTAGGGGATACTTTTTCATAGTAGATTGGAGCGCGTAGGATCGCAATCATCCGGAGATTGATAACCTTCAGTAACTTTGTATCTTACAGTTTTTATCTACTTATTTTATCTTCTTTCAATATGTTTTCTTCTATGATTTCTATTGATTGCATGCCTATTATGAGTAGCTAAACTTATCGTTGGTGGTAGTATGTGAATTCTTAGCGAGGGAAGATAATCATGCTAATGGCTATATCGCGCATTATACTCCGTGTCATTGCTTTATTTCGTTGATCAGTTGTAACCAAAATTCTCGTATGTTGTATTGATCATTATTCACGATTGGACATTAGTCGACCATCAGACCAATTATCTTCGTAGTGTTGAATAATTACGGAACACATTAGGACAATCGTGATTGACTAGTCAGACCAAATTATCTTCGTAGTGCTTAATACTTGCAACAGGACACTAGATTGATTCAAAGATCTCTATGCAAGACCGAGGAATTTATGCATGATTATCGACCCATTATGTTAAGAAGGACCATACTATCACCAATCTCCATTATCTGCTTGAAACCCCCTTTTGCTTTCCATCTGCTGTTTTATATTCTTAATTAGATTTGATAAAGCTAGTATAGTCCTGAGAGAACGACACTCGAATCATTCTACTGCTACACTACGGTTTTCGTTGTAGTTGTGGATTGCCTTTGGCTAATTACAAATTTATTTGACTGAATCTGACACGTTCATCATGGTTCTACTAACAGATCGAATAGGGCCAACTCTTCCATCAGTATTCATGGTATCCTCATTGTCTCTATTGTCTTCGTTGTTACCATCATCACCATTAGAAGAATTGCGTTGTCGAAGAGAAGCCTAAAGATTAGCCGCTGCAGCTATGGGGTTTTCCATCTGGTATCTCTCTAATAGCCCGTGAATTGTTGAAGGGGAAAGAGCCGTGCTCTTAGAGTCTCCCTCACCAATGTTCTCTACCCCATGGATCTTACAGTAAGCTGTGATGAAACTCGGAAACACAGAGGTTTTCTTCTTCTTTGCCCAATGTCGCCCACATTCTTCACGGTTGATGCTCCCGATGTCTATATGGTGCTCCCTCAATAAGCAGTCGAGGAGCACCACAAAGAAGGGCTGGGTGTCCATTTCATTATGTTTTGGAATCAAGTTAGTGATACGGAACTTCATCACCACTGTCGACTCAAGACCAAATCTGTTGTGATGAGGCCGCTCCGGTTGCTTCCTAGTCTCTCGAACCTTGCATTCCCTGTGGCAGATTTCTGCCGTGATATTGCTTCCAATCCCTTTAGTGGTACGTGAATAGACATAAGAATGGTCACTCCCCGTGAATTCTCCTTCCACCATATGGATAAAGCACGAAGTTGATGCAAAAGTCCATGGCTCGAACACACCTCTAACGAGATCACTCTCCTTCTCTTGAAGATCAGTATACCCAACATAGAACTCATGGAGAACGTCCTTGTCAAACCCTTCGACATGGTTGGAATCTAACCACCTCCAATATCTCATTGTAGCCAAACGAAAGTGATCCTCTCTCTTTGTGGCATGGTCCCTACAAACATCCATTAGTACCTCGTACAACAAAGAGCTTCATGCATATGCAAATGCAAGAGTGAAACAAATGAGTAACCCCATCATCACCCCTAATCTTCAAAAACCTCAAGTCTAATCTATCTACAATAATGCAACGTATCAACATATCATAATATGTAACATATCTCAACAAGCTTTATGCTAGATAACTAGTAACCTCAAATCATAAGAGTCATTCAAACCATAGTACTCAAAAATTTCCCCAAAAAGTCTCAAACCCCATCAATCAAGTGTTCTACCAACATGTCTACCTTAATCATGCCAATAATCCCATCATATAACATGGAATGAAAGAAAAGAAGCAATGCAAAACGAGACATAGACATCAAGTAAGCAAAAATTCTCAATCTATCAAACCAAGCGAAAATGAGCAAGCAATTGGTAATGAAAATTGATTCTAATCACATAAACAATCAACCCATATATTATATAAGCTCAATTGAAGCACAGATCAAGAAACCCCCAAATTTGAAAAATTAGGGTTCATGTGAAGTTACCTCAGATCTGAAAAATGAATGAACTAGGATGAAGGTTGTTCGGATAGAATGAAAGAGCACGTAATGGGCTTCGATTGAAGCTAAAGATCACCAAATTTGATGGAAAATTGAAGGAATTATGGAAGAAAGAAGATTTTTTGAGTTTTTGGGTGTTTTGGAGTAAGAGGGGTGAAGAAGATGAGAGAATGAGGATTTGGGGGAGAAATCCCGCTCATATACTGTCTGAAAACGGGGGGCAATTCGCCCCATGTGTGGGGCGATTCGCCCCCCATCGCCAGAGAGCTCCACGCTCAGAGCTCCACGCTCTCTGGTGGTGTGGGGTGAATCGCCCCCCACTGCCAGAGAGTCTGAAGCTCTCTGGCGACGTGGGGCGATTCGCCCCCCATGGGGGGCGATTCGCCCCGCCCCCACCTCTAGAGGTGGGGAGATAAAAAATTTCAAAAAAGTTCAGTTTTTATCCCCGAAAACCATTCTCCTCATAAAAACACTCGAAAATATTCACTCAAACATAAACATAAGCACAAAACATCACCTAAACGAACAAATTCACATAAAGAAAGGAAAATTGTTCAATGTATGAATGCATGCAATGCAATAAAGCGATAAAAACTCCGGGTTGCCTCCCGGATAGCGCCATTGTTTATAGTCTTTGACTCGACTTCTTCTTGCTCTTAGTTCTTCTTTTTTAGGGTACTAGACTTCCCCTTCATGGATCTTTTTCTCATGCCATGAACCTGTGAATGAGAATGAACATAGACAGCAAGAGCAAAGTAGTTAATTGTGTGAGAAGCATTGAAGTGAATATTTGGATCAGATATGGCTCGCAACACATGTTGCTTTCCATCCACCTCAATGGTGCAAGTTCTCCGGTAGATGTCCATCACGGAGCGTAGCTTAGTCAAGAACGTTCGCCCCAAGAGAACAACATCCCCCATCCCAGGTGTAGACGCCGGCATAACTACAAAGTTGGTGTACACAGAAGCTTCACCAATCTTAACCAGTACGTTCCTCACAACGCCTTCGGGTCTCACAAAGGATCCATCCGCCAATTGCACAATAGCCTTATGCTCAGATAGTTTTCCAAGGCCACTCTTATCAAACACATTCATTGGGAGCACATTAGAGTAAGATCCCATATCTAGTGTAGCACGAACATCTTCAAGTTCCCCAACCCCAATCTTAACATCGAAACTCTCAGGAATTGGCTCGGGATCCTGTTGCTCTTCATCACTCGCATCAAATCCAAGGTCCTTCTCTTCTTCCTTGGCTAATGGAGGTTCTCCATCCTTGCAACACTCACATTTAGCAACCTTCTTGATGGTGATTTCAACAGGAAGATCACCCACCAAGGTAATAGACATCGACTTCTCAGTGTTGCTAGGCAACTTCCCATGCTCCCTACGCGCTCCACGGTCAATCAACTCTTGCATCTTTTGATGGGCAAGCCTAGTGCTCTCTTCCAAACGATCCAGCCTCGCCCTAGTCTTCTCAGAATCTTCTTCATAACGCTTAAGAAAACCTTGGGTGTGATCAACCATTTTCTGCAAGTTTTCCATGAGTAGAGCCGTCTTCGACTTCGATTGCTCCTTGGGAGTGGGATTTTCGCAGTGATCATTACCATAGCTAAGCTTACTACGGTCTTGGTTAGGGCCATAAGTTTGGCTAGCCGGTGCATATCCTTGATTCTTTCGGAACCCTCTTCTCCAAAATCCACCTCGAGGATTCCTACCATCTTGTCCATCGCTAGCTTCTTGAGTACCAAATTCCGCAGCAAAAGCTTCCTCTTCGCTTCCTGGAACCCAATTGCCATCATCATATGCAAGCTCCGATCTACACATATGAGCTCCATGCCCATAGTTCTTACATATTTGGCAAACTTCATTCGACATAGATGTTCCAACGGAGCTCTTGAGGACTTGTTTCAACTCATTGGTAAAGCACTCGAATCGATCACCATTCCCCCCATACATAGAGGCCTCTTGAGTAAGTGGAGCTTCAGGTCCACGTCTCCTAACCATTGCTCTTGGATCCTTGAATTGCGAACCCTTAGCAAGTCTTTCGAAAACCGCCCAAACGGCTTCCGCGGTTTCCTCCCAAATATTGCCACGACATTGGAAATCCACCACTTGATGATTCTCAAAGGTTAGTCCATTGTAGAAGTGTTGGACAAGATCCGAAAGCTCAAAACAATGGTGAGGGCACTTGTTCATGAGGTCTTGGAACCTCTCAAATGCGGTGTAGATGGTCTCATCATAGTCTTGTTTGAATCCAGTGATTTGCGCCTTAAGCGTGGTAGTCAATGTGTGAGGAAAGTATTTCTCCATGAATGCTGAAAAAACCTTTGCCCAAGTGTCAAGCGAACCCGCCGGTAGAGAACTCAACCATGCCTTGGCCTTGTTGCCAAGCCCCATAGCAAAAACCTTCATTCTCAATTCATCCGCTGTTATTTCAGCTCCGGGTCGTGGAAGTTGGTTGACGAAGTCATTGATATCATGCAAGTACCCCATCACGTCTTCCCTAGCCAAGCCATAGAACCTCGGAAGTTGCTGGAACATGTGGTTTTTTATTTCCAGATCTCCAGTTGCAGACAAAAGAACAATCGCCGGTCCCCTCATACGATCCTTGGTGGGTTGAACCCATGATTTCAGTGGTCTAGCTTCTGCCATTCCGACGGTCTCCTTAAAAAGACTGTGTAGAGATTCAGAGAAATCAGTATCCTCTATTTCCTCTAATTCACGTCGTCGAAGTAGTCGCCTTCTTTGGTGGTAGACTCTGTCGATTTCAGCGATTGGTTCAGCAAGTGGTGTTCCTCTAGATCGTGTACTTCGCATACACTATCTGTAACAAGCAAAGAAAAGAGTATCAAGAGAGATCAAATTAACTAAACTACTATAACTAGGAATTGAATGCTGAAAATATAAATAAGCTAAACAGAAAAAAGGAGTATAGTCCCCGGCAGCGGCGCCAATTTGATGAACCGAATTTGTCAGACTCAATTAATCAAACAAATTTGTTTTTAGCCAAAGACAATTCACAACTACAACGAAAACCAAGGCACGTAGTGTAGAAGTAAAATAACCTCGAGTGTCGATCTCTAAGGACTATAACTAGATTTATCTAATTTAACTTAAACTATAAACTCAACAAACGACTTAGCACAGATTTTCTTATCAATAATAATGGAAGTTAGCGATAGTATGATCATTCAAAGCATCAGGTTAATAATCATGCATGAAGTACTTGAACGTTTGCATAGAAATCTAAGATCATGAATTGTCCAATGTGTTCCGTTCAATTCAACACTACGAAGATAGAGGGCTTAGATAGATCAAAGAAATAAAGCAATAAGTCAAGTCTGAATCGCGTTACTGCCAATCACGCATAATTAAGAACCCTAGCTAAGAAATCACATACTATCACCAATGATAGATTTAGCTACTCATAGATAAATTACAATTAACAAGAATCAAAGCAAGATTGGATGAAAACATGTTGAAAGAAAAAAATAAAAGTAGAAAAATCGTGAGATACAATGTTATCGACGAAGGTTGTCAATCTCCGAAGAATTGCTAACTCACAAGCAAGAATTGATAAACAACGAGGTCCAATTGCTATGCTTAATCCTCCAAATTGATAACAAAAAGAGTCTCCTATGCTAAGAATTCTCAGAACAGGCTCTGGAGAATTCGTCTCTCCAAATAATGTGAAAAAGTATCAAAAACGTAGAAACAGACGAAACTATATATAGGAGTTCGGAAGACGTGGGGCGAACCGCCCCAGACGCCGGGCGAACCGCCCAGGAGCTCCAATGGCGGTGGACGCGTTTTCTTGACTTGATTTCCTTTTTGGACTCGAATTTTGCCTTCTAGTGACCTTTAAGCATTAAAACTCGACCCCTAGACCTCAAATCTCGCCCGGAACTTTCTAGATACACCACGGATGACCACGAAACATCGAATCTTCGTTCTCTTCAACATAATTGCCCGAAAAATCACGTTTTTTACCTAAAACCTGAAAAATGCAAAGAAAAGGGAAACGTGACACTATTCTAATAAAATGCACTAAAATATAGCTAAATTAACATAGAGGATAGCTAAATAGGTGAAAAAAGACTTGAATGAAGGTGTAAAATACACGTTCATCACTCGTTATGATTGATTACATTTACGTTTCCAAGATTTTAAATGTGTGAGCGATTTTAACTCAGCAATGTTTAAGATCACCTCTCAATTAGAGTTATGTGTTGAGAAAGTCACGGAAGCGGATAAGCTAGAAAAGACACTATCTACTTTTCATGCTAATAACTTGCTCCTGCAGCAGCAATATCGTGAGAAAGGGTTTACAAAATATTCAGCTTTAATCTCATGCCTTCTTGTGGCTGAAAAAAATAATATGCTCTTGATGAAAAATCATGAATCCCGCCCAAGTGGCTCAAGGCCGTTGCTTGAAGCAAATGCCACAAAGTTTAACAATAATGGCCAAAACCCCGGTCGTGGTAGAGGTCATGTACGTGGGCGTGGCCGAGGCCGTGGATATGGACGTGGACGTGGGGGCTCTCGTCCATATAGTGGCTTCAAAAATGCAAGTCAACAAGAGAAGCCAAATAATGGAAAAAGTGGACAATTGAAAAATAATGTTGAAATGTGCTATAGGTGTGGCATGACAAATCATTGGTCTCGTACTTGCCGTACACCAAAACACCTTGTTGAACTTTATCAAGCCTCAATCAAAGCTAAAGGCAAGAGCATTGAAGCAAATTTTGTCCAAGATGATTCCCCTCATGGACAATATGATGCAACCCACTTGGATGTCTCAAATTTCCTTGTTTACCCTGAAGGTGCAAGTGATGCTATGTTTGAGGATGCCCCTCAAGCTTGATGTTTTTCTTTTGAATGAATAATGTTTTTGCAATGGACTTGTTGTCCCTCTTAGTATGAATAATGTTTTTTGCAATGAATAATGAATAATGTTGTCCCACTTATTTTATTTTCTTTTATTTATTGAGGAAATCTTGAAAATGTCCAAGGCGAACGAAGAAGAAGTATGCTTGGCAGATTGTGCAACTACGCATAGCATATTCAATAATAAAAAAAACTTTACTCACTTATCATTGAAAGAGGCAAATGTGAGTACAATATCGGGTAGTACAAAATTTAATTGAAGGCTCCGGAAGAGCAAACATAATACTACCACATGGAACAAAGATTGCCATAGAAGAAGCATTATTCTCTTCTAAATCTCAACGAAACTTAATGAGTTTCAAAGATATTCGATTGAATGACTATCACGTTGAGACAATGAGTGAAAATGGCAATGAATTCCTTTGCATTACAACCTTGAGATCCGGTAACAAAAGTATTTTAGAAAAATTACCGGTACTATCCTCTGGTTTGTATTACACTAAGATTAGAGCAATTGAAGTTTATACTATCGAAAAACAGCTTGATAGTAACTTCAAAATATGGCATGACCGGTTGGGCCATCCCGGGTCAATAATGATGCGAAGAATTATCGAGAATTCATGCGGTCATACATTGAAAAACCAGAAGATTTTTCAAAGTAAGGACTTTTCAATGCATTGCATGTAATCAAGGAAAATTTATTTTGAGACCATCATTAGAGAAGGTTGGATATCAAAGTCCTGCTTTTCTAGAGAGAATTCATGGAGATATATGTGGACCAATACAACCATCATGTGGACCATTTAGATATTTTATGGTCCTAATAGATGCATCCACAAGATGGTCACATGTGTGCTTATTATCTACTCGTAATTTGGCATTTGCAAGGCTTCTTGCACAGATAATACGTTTACGAGCACACTTCCCAGATTCTCCAAGAAAGAATATACGCCTTAATAATGCTGCAGAATTCTCATCGTAAGCATTCAATGATTATTGCATGTCTATTAGTATAAATATTGAACATCCAGTTGCACATGCTCATACATAAAATGGTATGGTCGAGTCACTTATTAAACGACTCCAGTTAATTGCAAGGCCATTACTGATGAATACCAAACTCCCAGCCTCTGCATGGGGACATGCCATTTTACATGCTGCGACACTAGTGCGCATCAGGTCAACATGATATCAAAAGCTCTCCCCGATGAAATTGGTGTATAGTCATTTTACATGCTGCGACACTAGTGCGCATCAGGCCAACAGGATATCAAAAGCTCTCCCCGATGCAATTGGTGTATGGTTATGAACCAAACATATCTCATCTAAAAATCTTTGGGTGTGCGGTTTACGTACCAATAGCTCCACCACAACGCACAAAGATGGGACCCCAAAGACGTTGGGAATATATGTTGGATATGAATCTCCATCAATAATTAAATATTTAGAACCATCGACTGGAGATTTATTTACGGCAAGATTTGCTGATTGCCAATTCGACGAATCTAATTTTCCAACAATGGGGGGAGAACGTAAGCAGTTGGAAAATAATATATCATGGAATGAATTATCATTATCTATTCATGATCCTCGTACAAGTCAATGTGAAAATGAAATTCAAAAGATAATTCATTTGCAAAATCTAGCGAATCAATTGTCAGATGCATTCGCTGGCCCACAAAGAGTTACCAAGTCTTATATTCCAGCTGCAAATGCTCCAATTAGAATTGAAGTCCCTGAAGGACCAACTACAAAGGCTACTGAGTCTAAGGCACGCATGAAGCGTGGAAGACCAGTCGGTTCCAAAGATAAAAATCCTCGAAAAAGAAAAGGAGCAAATGTTAGTGATGGCCCGAAAGAGGAAGAAAAATCTCCTGAAGAGACTAATAAGACTCCAGACGAGTCACACGACATAACAAAAGAGACACAGATACCTGAAATTATTGAAAATGAAGAGATCTCCATTAATTATGTCATAACTGAAAAGATATGGAATTGAAATGATACAAACATCGATGATATTTTCTCATATAATATAGCGCGCGATATTATTGAAGAAAGTGAGGATCTTGAACCTACATCAATGGAAGAATGTAGGCGTAGAAGTGATTGGCCAAAATGGAAAGATGCTATCAACAAAGAATTAAACTCTCTGAGTAAGCGTAAAGTTTGTGGACTTGTAGTCCATACACGAAATGGTGTAAAACCCGTTGGATATAAATGGATATTTGTGTGAAAAAGAAATGAGAAAAATGAATTTGAAAGATATAAAGCAAGACTTGTCGCACAATGCTTTACTCAAAGACCTGGAATTGATTATGAAGAGACATATTCTCCAGTAATGGATGCTACTACATTTCGTTACCTAATAAGTCTGGCTATACATGAAAAACTTGAGATGCGTCTCATGGATGTAGTAACGGCCTATTTATATGGGTCCTTGGAGAATGATATTTATATGAAAATCCCGAAAGGATTCAAAGTGCCTGAAGCACAACACCCAAATGCTCGAGAAGTTCATTCGATCAAATTAAATAAAGCTCTATATGGACTAAAACAATCAGGACGAATGTGGTTCAATTGTTTAAGCACATTCTTGTCAAAAGAAGGATACAATAATGATACTATATGTCCATGCGTTTTTATTAAACGGTTCTGAGCAAATTTTGTCATTATCGCAGTCTACGTTCATGACTTGAACATTATTGGCACTCCTGAAGAGCGATCAAAAGCGGTTGATTGTTTGAAGAAAAATTTTGAAATGAAAGACCTTGGAAAAACCAAGTATTGTTTGGGTCTGCAAATCGAGCACTTGGAAAATGGAACGTTTGTGCACCAATCGAATTACGTAGAAAAATTGCTAAAACAATTCTACATGGATAAGGCACATCCACTTAGTACACCCATGGTTGTAAGAAACTTAGATGTGGGAAAAGATCCTTTTAGACCTCCGGGAGAGAATGAAGAAATTCTTGGTCCTGAAGTACCATACCTTAGTGCTATCGGCGCACTAATGTACCTTGCTAACTACACACGACCAGATATATCTTTTGTCGTTAACTTACTAGCAAGGTTTAGTTCTTCTCCTACTCGAAGACACTGGAATGGGATCAAAGATATATTTAGATACCTTCGAGGTACAAGTGAAATGGGTTTGTACTATTTGAACTCTGGTAGCTCTGAGTTAATTGGATATGTCGATGCTGGATATTTGTCTGATCCACACAAAGGCCGTTCTCAAACAGGTTATTTGTTCACTTGTGGAGGTACTGCTATTTCATGGCGCTCTGTTAAGCAAACTTTGGTTGTTCCCTCTTCTAACCATGCAGAATTGATAGAAATCCATGAAGCAAATCTTGAATGTGTCCGGTTGAGAACCTTAATTGGACATATTCGCAATATGTCTGGTCTTACATTCCAAGAGGAAGTTTCGACAGTACTTTATGAAGATAACACAGCTTCTATCGCACAATTGAAGGAAGGATTTATTAAAGGAGACCGGACAAAGCACAGTTCACCAAAGTTCTTCTTCACTCATGACATACAAAAGCAAGGGGCTATCAAAGTACAACAAATCCGTTCATCTGAGAATTTAGCAGATTTGTTCACCAAGTCACTTCCAACATCTTCATTTCAAAGATTGGTCCGAAAGATTGGAATGCGGCGACTAAAAGACATAAAGTGATGTTTGAATCAGGGGAGACAGATACGCACTGCACTCTTTTTCCCTTCGCTAAGTTTTTATCCCACTGGGTTTTTCTTAGCAAGGTTTTTAACGAGGCAGTAACTTTAAAGCGTATTCGACAAATAAACTAATGTCATTCAAGGGGAGTGTTATAAATATGAATGCCATGAGTTCATGACTCTTCCTATACTCCATTTAGTACTTTACTTTATTGTTACATTATGTAAAGTGAGAGTTACAAAACTCACTTGGTTATGGAGAGTTCCCTATAAATAGGGCTTGAACTTGTACATTGAGAGACAATTGATAATATAATGATATTCTTCCCTCTCCTCTAACTATTTCAAGTCTTTATCTTTATCTTATGAAAAAGATTGATTTGATATCCTTTCGAATTTATCGGATTCAAAACTACACCAATGACACAAATTAAATTTGACTTGATCCTAAGTAAGTCATTCAATCGGAAATGACTTCAATTAAATCTTCATCTGGTCAAAATTAGATTTGACCACAAATAAATTTCTAAATATACTCCCGCTCTACCCTATTATGAATAATCTGGTTTGTATTGTAATTATTCCAATCTCATTAATGGAACATAATTTCTACATTTACATTCCTTTACATTTGGGTTGAGAATCATCCTTTGCTCCTGGGTGGGGACCTAATGTGCCGCCTCTCACTGCCCACGTGGGGCCAACACTGTTCAGTGAGGAGGGCACACTAGGCATGCCACGTGATCGACTAGACGGTTGAGACTTGAGATTAATGTTACAAACACATAAGCACACAAGTTTGAAATAAAATGCAGTAACGTATTTGTAAATACTTCCAAATAATTTACAATTTGTAAACGATCCCAAAACTTTTACTAATTGCAATATTAATCATGCAAAATTGGAAGGAAGTCGAGAGACAAGGTGTGCTCTCACCCCTTTTTGAATACCAAAACTAAGTCTAGAAAAAAGAAAAACGTCGCTCCTGACATCATTGGAATGACTAACAGATAAGCGCTTGAGGCGCGAGAGAGTACCCAATGTTGAAGGGTAATTCGTGTTTCTTTCTAAGTTCGCAGTAAATCACTAATCTAAGTCTTTTTAGTTCTTCTTCATGTAGTGTTCTCCTAAGATAGGAAGTGAGCCTTCTTGTAGCTTCCTCGTACCTGAAATAGACTAGAGGGGTGGTTAGTGTCTCTTGCCCGGTCTGTAAGGTATCAGACCGAAGAGGCGACTTTACGAGTAGAGAGTTGTGAGGCTTCCCTAGTACGAGTAGTAAATGTGGTGGTTGAGAGGAGTTAATATTGCTTACTGTTGAGGAGTAAATGAGGCCTTTATATACTTGTGACCCTTCGACTTCCGGTAGTGTAGGATCGCGACACGTGTACGGATAGGATTGACGCCTTCCTCGGCCCAGGCCCATTAAGGAGGTCCATGGGCCTTGGCCCAAGGGAGCAACCATGGCTGGTCGCTCAGGGTCCTCGTGCCTTCCTTGTACGTGGAAGATGCGAGTAGTGTCCTGCTCAGTTTCTGTCAAGGAGATTTACCTTGACGTAAGGTCTCCTCGAGCCCGAGAGATGCTCCTCGAGCTCACTGGCAGCTTTGTCCTTGTGAGGAGCTTATTTTGAGGGTTGTCCTCCCAGTGATGGTCGGACCCTATGTTTGGTCGGTCCACACCTTAGTGACATACTTGGGTGTGGTCGTGCCCCTTGAGGGACGGCCTATGATGCCTTGTCGCGCTCTTAGACCGCTCCAGTTCGTACATGCGGACTGGACATATTTCAACACTAACATATGTCCCCCTAGTTTCCAAGTATCTTTGTAGAAGATAGTTGAGGAACTATGTTGAAGTAGATTTCCGTATTCGCACCTTGGTATCTTTCCCTCCTCCTATCTCTCCCTCCCCCCCCCTTTTTATAGGGTGCGAGCAGACGTTGCTCGGACCGTATGAAAAGAGGTATGTTTGCTGGGCAGAGATCGGATCCGGGTAAGTATTCTTTGGTGGAATGGAATGACTTCCTGCCTCTTTTTCTTTGCAAAATATCTCGCGGAGAGATATTTGTGAGAAAGGAATGGAATGACTTCCTGCCGCTTTTTCTGCAAAATATCTCGCGGAGAGATATTTGTGAGAAAGGAATGGAATGACTTCCTGCCGCGTTTTCTTTGCAAAATATCTCGCGGAGAGATATTTGTGAGAAAGGAATGGAATGACTTCCTGCCGCTTTTTCTTTGCGAAATGTAATGTCTCGAGGAGAGATATTTGTGAGAAAGAAATGGAATGACTTCCTGCCGCTTTTTCTTTGCAAAATATCTCGCGGAGAGATATTTCTAAGAGTGGCTCCTCGAGCCCCTGCCACGTGTCCGTCGACTTTTTGTCTTTCTAACCTTTTTCTCTGGATGGTCTCGAGGAGGAAAGATCATGCTCGTCGATCTACCCCTGGTCCGAGTAGTGCGGTGCTCGCGCTGCGGATTGTCTGATGTGATTAGGTAATTCGTGCCGACATTGGAAACTGTGCCCGCGCCAGAGCGGGAGCGTGGAGGGCAAAATGGGTAATTCGCCCGACGGCTGTAATCTGGGCCGTTGATCATGGCCACGTGGTTGATCCGGATGGCGCGAGGGCATGCGTCGTTTCGTATCCCCGAGATACCCTTCTATAAATAGTTCAATACTCGGTCATTCCACACTTTTCGCAATCCGAATATTCAGAGCTAAAAAGAGAGAGCGAGGAGAGATTCTGAGATCGACAAGCAACGTGGTCGAGACAAGTAGCGCGCGAGGAGAATTTCCGGTGTCCAGAATCCGAGTTTCAGGCGAATTTTCGACTTTTCCGGCTTCCTTTCCGGCTTCCAACCTTTACCAACTTAACAAGTAAGTTTCCGCGTTTCCCTTTCAATTACTTGCTTTAATCTTCTCTATTTCGCTTGATTTCGCCGCTTTTTGCTCTCGGTTCTGCCTTTTTTGGTTCCGTCTTTCTTCAATCTCTTCCCGAATTTTGTTACTTGAGTATTTGCCGGTGGACGGCAGCCTTTGAACGGCATTGGACTTAAAAAACGCTAAACTGACCTGTAGATAGACTTTTATTGGATCGAATTGTGTCAATTCGACTTGCATGGTCGTAGGAGTAGTTCCCTATTCTTTATGCCTTTATTTTCTTTGCTAGTCCCCGTTGCCTCCTCCTTAGAATAAGGTCGTAACTGTAACTGTAGGAATCCTCTGTTTCTTCGAGCGGTTGGTCGCTCGTGTACTCCTCGTTCATATATACCTGTTCGCTCTTATCTGTTTACATGCATGTTGGTATGCTGCTCGCTTTAATTATACTTCGAGCGGTTGGTCGCTCCCTGTGTGCTTCTCGCTCTACTTATGCTATACTGTAGAGTAACTTCTTTTCTTCCGTTTGAGATTTTTCTCCGTTCGGGAGGTCGAACGTAATGAATACACCTAAACGGACCTCTCGGACTATCACAAACCATCCTAATTTCTTCTTTGCCCACCTTTAGGATGTCCGAGAGGAGCGACGACAGCCAAAACCAGTCGGCCGCTGGAGAGTATGGGAGCGACCATACTACGTCGCCTGATACGTCAGACGTATCGGCGACCTTTCTGGATGATACTATGGAGCAGGCTGCCGAGGAGCCTTTTATTGAGCAAGGTGGCGGGCGGGCTGCCGAGGAGGATGAAGAGACTGAGAGCGAGGAGGATCTTTATCAGCTGGTTACCAGGAAGAGGCGTCGTACCGAAGATGATGATTTCATCGACGATCGGACGGAGGCGGAAGGTGGCCCTTCCAACCCTGGTGTGTCCGCGGAGTTAATTACTCGCGCTGCTCAAGTTCATGGCCGCAACTACGGGGCGGTTCATGTGGTACCTCCTGCAGAAGTCAGGATCGAGGAGATGGATGACACGGAGAGGCCGGAGTTAGCCTTGGCGCTTTATGAGGAGGGTGAACACTCGATCCAACGCGGGAAGGCCCCTATCCCAGTTCAGATCATCGATAGCGATGAGACTGAGGAGGAGAGTGAGGAGGATGATGAAGCTACCTCTCCCCGGACTAGTCCTCCATCGAAGAGGGTTAGATTTCCCCCTCAAACCACTAGGAGGGCTGTTATTACCGATGAGGAGGAGGAGGAAGATCCTTTGACGATCGGAGATGCCAATAGGGATGAAGCTGGTCCGAGCACTAGGTCTCCTTCCTTCTCGGAAGGGCAAAGAAGGGCCATTAGAGATGCGAAGAGATTCGCACGCGAGGAGGATACTAGCTATCACTCTATCGATCCGACCACGATAGATTTCACTTTTCCGAGTGAGACCCGAGCACCCAATCCACTCGAGAAGGAGGAGTATGAGATGCGCCTTTCTCAGATGGCTGTCGACAAGAAGAAGGCGAAGAAGGGAGCGAGCAAGTGTTCTCGCTCTGGTAAGTCAAAAAAGGCCAAGGTTGTCGAGGAGCCTGAGCCTAAAGCCACTAAGGCTGCTGAGAAGAAATTCACAAAGAGTGCCCGCACAGTTGACCTCCCCGATCCGCAGGGTGAGAAGAACGAGGATGGTATTATCCCGACCACCTCTTCCACTGTCAAAGTCGAGGAGATTCCTACCCTCAGATGGAAGTATTCTCTTCCTGAGAATAAATTTGACATCCTCGTGCCCAAGGAGGACCAGACTTTTTATAATGCTCCTCCTGGGTACATGGCAGTTCATTGCCTAAGCTTGGATCGAGGATGGATACTTCCGTTCTGCGATGCTTTCCGCGACATCTTCAATACGTTGGGGATCGCTCCTTGGCAACTGGTACCGAGCGCCTTCGGGACTTTGGTCTGCTTTGGAGTCTTTTGCATGAAGAGAGGGATCAAGCTGAATTTTCATAACTTCAACCAACTGTTCCGAGTCTCGATGAGCTCTGGGAACAAGTACTTTTACTACTTCAATGCGCGACCAGGATTGGGCTTCATCATGGACGCTCCCAGCTCCTCGGGTTACAAATGGCTCCATAGGTACTTCTATATCAAGAAGAGGAAGCTGTCTAACATGAGCGAGGAGGAGGCGGAGCGTGGAGTACCCAAACTTATGTTTAGGGGAAAGATAGCGGACAAGCATCCCTTGCCCGAGGAGTCCGACCCTTGGGTCTTGGAGCTCGAGGAGCAGAGTCGGGGACCCCATCCCGAGAAGTACTTTTATTGGGGGTTGGTCCTCCAGCCACTTCCGTTCTTGGCTGGTCTTTCGCCCTACTCGTACACGGGCTATATCGGGAACCGATATACCAAAAAAGTCCTCTTCTGTAAGATAGAAAAAAGTAGCTTTTTACACTTGTATTTTTTCTTTGCTTGCCTTGCTTGTTTGTAGTATGTCCTCGCTTTTTTCTCTCCTCTTCGATTTTTGATCTTCCTCGATCTTACTAACTTGTGTTTTTTCCCTTGCAGCTTATTGGTTCCAGTGGATCATGTCGAAGACTCTCGCCGCAAAAGAGGAACAAAGGCGGAAGCAAAGGCTAGCCAACAAGCAAACCAAGATCCTTGGTTCTCTGAACTTGACCCCTCCTCGAAACGCCGCGCATCATCGGGATGCTTTGGTGCAGGAGGGGCTCGATACGAGAGAGAATCCTGTGGAGGCCATCAAGAGGGCCGAGGAGGAAGCTGCAGCGAAGAAGGCCAAGGAGGCCAAAGAGGCCGAGGAGGAGGCCCGAAACACGATCGAGGCGGAGAAGAGGCCCGAGAGGCCGGTGGCCAAGAAGGGAGCGAGGGAGCTCACCCTCGGGGGTAACAATGAACCTGCCCGGAAAAAGGGTAAGGTGGCCGCTTCTGGTGACGAAGTGAAGCGGCTCATCCAGATGAGCGACCTTGATCGGGCGCACGAGCTGAGCATGTGCTCGCTCCAGGTATTTTTCTCCCTTTATTTCGTTGCAAATTTTTCTAAGTGTAAAATTTTTCCTCCTCGCTAACTGTGTCTTTCTTTTGCAGCTCGAGAACTTAAAGGAGGCTTATGGTCAAGTTGCTGCTGATCGAGCCGATATAGGGGTGGTGATCGAGGACTTGGAAAAAAAGCTTGCTGCTTCGGAGTCAAAAGTAAAGGTCTCGGAGGCTGAGTCCGGGAAGCTACGAGCTAAGGTTGACGAGCTCGAGAAGGAGTTGTCCAGGGAGAAGTCGAGGAGCAAGAGCTTCAAGGGTGCCTATGCTACTTTATCCATTTGCATGGAAAAGTTTAAGGCAAGCATCCTTTCTTTCTTGAAGGGAAGCCGAGTCGCCGCTGCTCGCGACTTCATGTCTTCGGCCACCTACAAGATGGCTCAAAGGGACGTTCAAGTGGCGTCTCGCGAGGAGGGCTTCTTCTCGTGTGTTGGCCAGCTGAAGAGGGTTAACTTGCTCCCTGTTGACTTCGATCCTGATGATAGCGAGGACTTGCATCCAGGGCGGCGCGAGGACCTTACACCTTACCCTGACGAGGAGATTACCGAGGAGATGCACGAGGCCTGCGAGTTTGGTGAGCTGGTGACCGATCCTGAAGTTCCATATCCCAGCAAACCATCTTATCTTCCTGCCTGGGTGCCCGAGTGCTTAAGGAGCGGGATCATTTATCCGTTCGAGAAGGCAGCTCTTCGGAACGCTGCTTGGGTGAAGCTGAGCGATCCGGTCATCGGGAGGGCAGTTGACTTCGTCGAGCCTGAGCTGACTATGTATCAAAAGGCCATCGAAGAGGCTCAAGCTCAGGAGCGAGACAATGCTGAGGGCCATGAGCTGAGCTCTGCGCGAGGAGCTACAAGCGCGACCACGCCGGTCACTGAATTCACTGATAGTCGCACTCGTTAGGATCGGGGAGCCTCTTGAAGACCGAGTATGCTCGGGCATGTTGTAATTTTTCCGTTTCCGTACTTGCTTTTATTTCCGAACAACTTTCATTCGGCCCTTTGTGGCACTCTTCGAAACATATCTGTTTGTAATATATGTTTAACTGTTGTTGTTTCCTCGCTCTTTGTTTTCTTCAATAAAATTCATTGCTCTTCGCTTTCTTGCTTATACTTGTTTTTACTAATTCCAATTTTTGTTATGACGTATAACTTGGATAGAGTAGTCAAACATGTATAAGTTAGAATCGAGAACCAATGTTCTTCGCTAAGAGCTCCTCGAGCTATCAACGTAGATTCTGTGCTTCTCGATCGCTTTGACCACTAAGAAAGAATTCTAAGTGTTGAACTTAGAAAAATTCCAAGTGTTGAGTTAGAAAGAATTTCTCCTCGATTACCTTCGTCTCCTCACTTTTTCTTTTTTTCTGAATGGTTTCCTGATTAATTCTCTCATAGAGTTTAGAGAGCGGGGAGGGTTCCCCTTAATCATGGAAATCGAACAGATTTTATGTAGGTCAAGTAAGCTTTCTCTGTCGAGTAGCCCTTATTTTTGAGTATAGTAGTTCTATACTTGAACATTTTCTTGTTGAAAGATAGACATTGTATTGATTTGTTGGAAATGCAATTACAATGGGGGCTCCTCGGGCGGCTTGCCTACAACAACTTCTTAACAAAAACGAGAGGTACCTCTCACTTGAACCAGTGAGGAATCCTTCTCGGTCTACGGGCATTTCACATGGGTTTTTTCAAAAAGCTTTTTCTACCAACAACTCAAGCGTAGAATCTCTGGAGGTTAGAAGTATTCCATGGGTTTTTTAATACTCTTCCTTCCACGTCTTGAAGAAGATAACTTCCATTGGACCTTGCTTCAATTATCTTGTAGGGGCCTTCCCAATTGGGTTGCATCTTCCCAACTTTGCCCAGGATGTCTGCTCTTCGGAGTACTAGGTCTCCTACTTGGAAGTCTCTCTCTCTTACGCCTTTGTTGTAGGTTTTCGCGATCAATGCTTGATATCTGAGGATGTTGGCCAAAGCGTTGGTCCTCGCTTCACTAACTGTCTCCAGGTCGAAGAATCTCTCTGTATGATTGTCCTCGGGTTGATACCCTTGGATTCTGAGGGTTTCTACCGCCACTTCTGCTGGTATGACCGCCTCGGACCCGTAAACTAGCGAGAAGGGAGTCTCTATCGTAGCTGTTTTTGAAGTAGTGCGGTATGCCCACACCACTCCATCAAGCTCGTCGACCCAGTCCTTGTTGGTGGCGAACCTCTTCTGCAAGTTGTTGACGAGGATTTTGTTGACGGCTTCTGTTTGCCCATTGGATTGAGGATGTCCTACAGAGGTATACCTCCTCTCAATCTTCATTTCCTTGCACCATTCATTGAATCTTTGGCCACAAAATTGAGCCCCATTATCCGAGATGAGGACCCTTGGCAAGCCAAATCGACACACGATGTTCCTCCATACAAAGTTCATCACTCTTTGTTCGGTGATGTTAGATACTGCCTCAACTTCCGCCCACTTGCTAAAGTATTCGACCGCAACAATGATGAACTTCTTTTGACCCGTGCCTCTTGGAAAAGGACCGACTATGTCGATGCCCCATATGTCGAAAGGGCAAGTGATGGTGATGGGCATGAGAGGTTTCGCCGGGACGTTGATCAAATTCGCGTGCATTTGACACTCCTCGCACTTTCTCACAAATTGGGCAGCGTCTTCGCGAACAGTGGGCCAGTAGTATCCTTGTCGAATGACTTTTTGCGCGAGGGTTCTTCCTCCGGCATGGTCTCCGCAACTTCCTCGATGCATTTTTCCAAGAAGTTTTTGAACTTCATGCTCGACGACGCATCTCAAGTAGACTCCCTCGAAAGACCTTTTGTACAAGTAGTCTCCTTGCATGATGTATCGAGGAGCTTTTCCCTTGATTCTCCTCGCTTCAGCCTTGTCACGAGGAAGGCTTCCATTTTTGAGATATGTAGTTATCTCTTGCATCCAACTCGGTTGATCGTCAATTGCCAAGACGTTTGGCTTTGATGACCACAAAGATGATGCGTTGATTCTCATGAGTATCACGTTCCGGGTATCAACTCCTCCGGAGGCTGAAGCGTACTTTGATAGGGAATCTGCCCTTTGATTGAGATCCCTCGAGAACTTTTCAATCTCGCAACTTTCGAATTTTTGAATTTCTTCCGTGATGGCGCTCTTGTACTCAGCCAGTGAGTCTTTCTTGGTTCTGAATTTCCCCGAGATTTGCTTCTCGGCCAGTTGGGAATCAGTGAAGAGATGTAGCTTCTTCATTTCCAATGACTTTGCCATATGTAGAGCTATGAGGATGGCTTCATATTCTGCTTCATTGTTGGAGACGGGGAAACTAAGAGTAACGGCGTACCCGAGTTCAGCCCCTCCGGGACTCTTGAAGTATATTCCTATCCCGCCATTTTTTCCTGATGAGGATCCATCAACATGAAGAATCCAGACGTCTCCATGGTCGACTAATTCTTTGGGTTTTGAAGAGACGGTCTCCGCACCCTTTGGCTCGTCGATTTTCTCCGCCAGGAACACTTCATGCCTTTTTCTTTTGTTCTGGGACATCGCCTTAAGCTCTTTTAAAGCATCTTCCAGAGCTTGCATGGGGTTGTTTTGCTGGGGTTTCTCTTCGACCATCATCATAGCACTCTTTGTTTCTGAAGAGTTTTCCTCTGAAGTTCCTTTTGAGGGATACTCTACGAGGAAGTCGGCGATGACTTGTGCTTTCTTGGCCACGGGTGCTTGATAGTCGATGTCGTACTCACTTAGTTCAATCGCCCACCTTGCCATTCTTCCCGAATTTTCGGGTTTTCCGAGGACTTGCTTAAGAGGTTGCTTCGTCAAGACTACAACCTTGTGAGCACCGAAGTAGGGTTTTAACCTCCTTGCAGTATAAACGAGGGCAAAGGAACGCCACTCAATATCCATGTACCGCGTTTCAGCCCCGGCAAGTACTTTGCTCAAGTAGTAGATGGGCAAGTGGTCGTTTCCTTGGATTCGCACCAAGACCGAGCTGATAGCTTCCCCTGTTGCTGCCAGGTATAAATAGAGTACCTCTCCTTCTACGGGTTTCGACAATAGTGGAGGAGCGAGTAGATACTCTTTCAGCTTTTCGAAGGCTTCCTCGCACTCCTTTGTCCACTCGAAGTGGCTGCTCTTTCTTAGCACTTTGAAAAAAGGTAGATTTTTCTCGGCAGACCTCGAGATGAATCTACTCAATGCAATTGATTTTCCGACCAATTGTTGCACCTCATTGATGGATTGAGGTTGGGGAAGATCGAGGATGGCCTTTATCTTTTCTGGGTTTGCCTCTATTCCTCTTTCTGTTACCATGTAACCGAGGAACTTCCCCCCTTTGACACCAAAGGTACACTTCGTCGGGTTGAGCTTCATGCCATACTTTCTCAAGATTGAGAAGCATTTTGTCAGGTAACCAACATGTTGCTCCTCGGTTTTGCTCTTGACGAGCATGTCATCGACATATACCTCCATTGTTTTACCTAGCTCTTCTTTGAACATTTTGTTAACCAACCTCTGATAGGTCGCTCCGGCGTTCTTAAGACCAAATGGCATCACGCTGAAGCAATACACATTGCCATTAGCGAAGAAGGCAGTTTTAGGCACATCATCTTTGGCCATTTTGACCTGGTAGAAGCCCTGGTATGCATCCATGAAACTCAGGAGGGCGCATCCAGCGGTGGAATCGACCAGCTGGTCGATCCTTGGGAGAGGGTATGGATCCTTCGGGCAAAACTTGTTAAGCCTTGTGAAATTGTTGCACATTCTCCATTTTCCCGGGCCTTTCTCCACGAGGACCACATTGCATACCCAATCAGAGTATCTCACCTCCTTGATGTGGCCGGCCTTAAGAAGTCTTTGGACTTCCGCTTCTATGATGGCATTATCTTCCGCACTGAAGTCTCTTCGCTTTTCTCTGATGTGGGTGATCGATGGGTCTACGTTCAGACGGTGAACGGCGACACGTGGGTCGATCCCCTTAAGGTCCTCGGTACTCCATGCGAAGATATCGTTGTTATCCTTCAAGCACTGGATGAATTTCATCCTGACTTCAGTAGTCATTTCGGTGCCGATTTTTGTGACCTTGTCGGCACTTCCTTCGACAATTTGGATTTCTTCTAGGGCTTCTCTTGCTTCAATTTTGTTTTCCTCAAAGAATTTCTTCTTTTTGGAAGAGGGTGGGACTGGTGGAATCACTTGATACTCCTCGAGCTCCTTAACAGCTCCTACTAGAGTATCCTTGTCTTTCTTCATGATCGCTTTTCTTCGCCTAAGTGACGGACTTGGCTTTTTTGACTTTCTCTTCACTCGCCGAACCGTGTAGAAACGATAAGGCGCATTGTGAATTAGGGGTGTTTCCTCAGATGACTGCCCTGGGTTTGGTTCTCCGATTGCAACCCTAGAAGTGAACTTGGCTGACATGGTGTAGCATTCCCATGCTTCTCGTATGTCTCCTACTTCTTGTCTAATTCCCAAAGGAGTGGGGAACTTCAACTTGTTGTGGACCATGGACACTACGGCTCGGAATTGGGAGAGACCGGGTCGACCTAGGACTGCAAAATAGTCAAATGGCATATCGACGACCACGAAAGGAACCTGTTGCGTCACTCGTCTAGGAGCGCTACCCATTGACACCGTGAGGTTGATCATTCCGAGTGGCATTATAGGTTGTCCTCCAAATCCTACCAATGCGCTCCTCACTTCTCTGAGCCCTTCCCTTGGGTTCATTTGCATCCTTTTCAAGGTTCCTGTGAAAATCAAGTTCGCCGAGCACCCGGTGTCGACGAGGATCCTTCCTAGATTGTATGATTGAACATCCAAGGAAACTACGAGTGGAACGCAAGGATCATATATGTTCCCTCCTCCGGCATGCTTCAGAGGTATCTCGCTATCATCGAAAGAGATAACATTAGTTCCCGGTCGTGCGGCTTGAGCATACTTCACATCTCGTACCCTAAGGTTGTCCGCCGTAATCTCCCTTTGATTACGAGTGTCGCCGCCGGCGGGTCCTCCCGCAATTGTGAGAGTGTGGATGCTTCCATTCACAGGGCGGTTCTCATAATTGTTGTAATTATGAATGTCATCGTCCTGAGGGTTTCCTTGGTAAGGGTGCTCGCTCCCACTTCGAGGTGGTGGGGGCAGGAGTGCCAGGGGTTCCTCCTTCCGGATGTAGTTAACCAATTGACCGTTACGTATCATCCTCTCAATTTCGTTCTTGAGCTCGACACACTCATCTGAGGTGTGCCCTTTCCCCTTGTGAAACTTGCAAAATTTTTCCGAGCTCTTATTCCTTTGATTTTCCTTAATCGGGGGTGGCCACGAGACGTCTAGCTTCCTCGAGACTATATAGTTCAAGATGTCGGATCTTGGCCTATTTAAGTCTGTGTAGTTGCTATATCGTCTTGGAGGTGACCTTTGAGGAGGAGACCTCTTGTCTCTGAAATCATTTTTGGAGTTGCCCTCCTTGATCAAGCCAAATTTTTGCTCTTTCCTTTGCTTCCCGGGATTTTGGGGACGAGGAGGGTACTCCTCTTTTTCTTTTTCTTTCCCTTTTCCCTGGGAAGATTGGTTCTCACGGTGACCGTTTTTCGGAATTCCTCAGCCTCGAGGAAATCCTTGCAAACTTTGGCAAGTTGTGCTTCGTTCTCCACACACGATGCTGAGAGTACATCTTGGAATTTGATGTTGGTAGTGTTACCATACAAATATTCTTTCCTCTCATTGATCGAGTGATCTTCAACTTGTAGGGCTACTTCATGAAAACGATTGATGAAGTCCCTCAAGTCTTCGTTGTTTTTCTGAACAATTCCAGCCAAGTATCTCACCCGTCTCTTGGCGTTCATTACCTTCTCGAAACGCTTAGAGAACTCCTTACAGAGATCTCTATATGACTTGATGGATCGGTGAGGGAGGCGCGACCACCACTTCATAGCTTCTCCGGAGAGGTTAGCCGGGAAGAGGAGTGCTTTGGTCCTTGAATCATGACCGTAAGCGTCCATTTTAGTGCCAAATCTTACCAAGTAGTCTTTTGGACAACTTGTTCCATCATAGCTTTCGAAGGTGGGGAACCCTCTTTCGATTTTGGCTTGGTGGCTTCTGATCTCATCACACAAAGGGCTCGGATCTTGGTCTTGCTCTTTCTCTTGGACAGTTCCTCGTAGAGTCTCTATCTGAGCATCAAGTGCTGATTTTCTCGCGTTGTGTTCCTCCAGAGTGAGCCTCCTCCCCGTGATCGGGTCGATCGAGGGGGTTACCTCAACTACTGTTCTCAACGCTTGATTCTCCTCCACTGCCTCTTGCTGGTTTTGAGGAGTTACCTGATTGGGGGTGACTTGATTGGGGAGAGCGGGTGGTGTAGCGACCACCTGAGCTCTATTTTCTTGTCGAGCTACATTTTGTAACGATGCCCGTATCCTTCTATCAATCAAGTCTCTCAAGTCATCCGGGGCACCTTGGGGTCCTAACCTCGATTGAATTCTTGATGGTCCAAGTCGAGATTGGATCGGCCTTGTGCTGGCTCTCGAATGTGCTTCATCTTGTGCAACTGGTGCTCTTCCTTGGGATTGACGAGGAGCGACCACGGTGTCACGAGGTTGCTCTTGCACCGGCGCTGGTTGTGCTCCCTGAGCTTGTATCTCAGTGTTAACCCTAACAACCTCATTACCCCCGACGTATCCTTGTAGAGTAAGAAGGAAGAGACCGTATTGAGCTTCGTCCATCAGGAAGGGTGAAGGTCAATGCGGCCGGTTGAGGAGGATTCAGTGCTACGGGAGGTTGGTTGATTGCTACTGGAGGAGGCTGCCCTCTAGGCTCGGCGTTGTTCGGGACTCTCAACGCTCCATAGGCATTTCCTACCGGGATTCCTTGCGGGTTGTTTTCGCCCGATCTTTCATTTCGGGAGTGGGTGACATTAGTAAATGCCCCCTCCGTGTAATCCCGATTCCTTGCAACATTGTTGTTTCTTGGTTCCCTTGGAGCATCCTCCGTTCCTCCTCCACGACCGTTACTAGAGGGACGACCTCTAGGTCGAGGAGGATTCCTGGGTGGTGCATTAGCAAGACGGTTGCTTCTTCTGGGAGGCATGCTCGTAAAGAGTCACGAGGACGGTTGTGGCTCGACTAGTAGGGCAATGAATGACCTTTCGTGTCGCTTCCCACAGACGGCGCCAAATGTTGAAGGGTAATTCGTGTTTCTTTCTAAGTTCGCAGTAAATCACTAATCTAAGTCTTTTTAGTTCTTCTTCATGTAGTGTTCTCCTAAGATAGGAAGTGAGCCTTCTTGTAGCTTCCTCGTACCTGAAATAGACTAGAGGGGGGGGGGGGTTAGTGTCTCTTGCCCGGTCTGTAAGGTATCAGACCGAAGAGGCGACTTTACGAGTAGGGAGTTGTGAGGCTTCCCTAGTACGAGTAGTAAATGTGGTGGTTGAGAGGAGTTAATATTGCTTACTGTTGAGGATTAAATGAGGCCTTTATATAGTTGTGACCCTTCGACTTCCGGTAGTGTAGGATCGCGACACGTGTACGGATAGGATTGAGGCCTTCCTCGGCCCAGGCCCATTAAGGAGGTCCATGGGCCTTGGCCCAAGGGAGCAACCATGGCTGGTCGCTCAGGGTCCTCGTGCCTTCCTTGTACGTGGAAGATGCGAGTAGTGTCCTGCTCAGTTTCTGTCAAGGAGATTTACCTTGACGTAAGGTCTCCTCGAGCCCGAGAGATGCTCCTCGAGCTCACTGACAGCTTTGTCCTTGTGAGGAGCTTATTTTGAGGGTTGTCCTCCCAGTGATGGTCGGACCCTATGTTTGGTCGGTCCACACCTTAGTGACATACTTGGGTGTGGTCGTGCCCCTTGAGGGACGACCTACGATGCCTTGTCGCGCTCTTAGACCGCTCCAGTTCGTACATGCGGACTGGACATATTTCAACACTAACACCCAAGGCCTCCTCGTCGAGGTCCCCAAAAGTAGAGAAGGCAAAAGGGATGAAAGAGTATCCAGGGGCCCAAGCATCCAATCCCGCACCAGCCAAAGGAGATACACCTGTGACATTCAAACAAGCGTTTTTCCCTTGGAACCAATTGTACAACAACAGATCCGCTAGACGAAGGTCCCGCCCATCATCGGAGAGTAACCCCATAGGAGCCTCTTTCTGCACCGCAACACCAACCTTAGAGAAGATATCAACCAATGTATAGCGCACAAGATTGTGCCGGAACTTCACCCCCACCTCGCTAGAACAGTGAACAGCGTGTTCACCCCACTGGTGCATTCGATGCACATGACAACTCGAGCAAGAGGAACCATCAGGGAACAAAGGGACCGCCAGGCGATAACACAACACAGCATGGAACTCTCGAGGGTTCATCCGCTACCCCAACCCATCAATAGGAATGGTGAATATGTAATCCTGCGCATGAGAGGCACGGACATAACTGAGAAGAGCCTCCTGACGACGACTCAAACCGTAACGAGTCGTCAGATGTGCATGAATGACACCAAAATAGCTCTTTGCCAGAGACTTCATGAACTGGGGGGCAAGAGAGCTAGCGGTAACAGAGAGAGCATCAACTCCGCAAAAGGCCGTGAAATTGTCAAGAGCCGACAGAAAGATAGGACCAGAAGAAGCAATCCCAGTCCTCAACATAATTCTATCCTACAAAGAGCTATACTGCAAGCGAGAGGCGAGAAAAGCATACTGATTGACATCCTCCGCACACAGGACCCAGAGACCTCCAAGTCTGATGGAAAGAGTGGCAAGCCGCCACTGCCAGTCCCCAAAACCAGGCCCTGAACCTGTAACAATCATATCATATCCAAGGAAGTACGCAAGGCTTGATCAAACTAAACTAGAGAAACACCACAAGACAAAGGAGGGCAGGTCCTCAGAGCATAAGATAACTTCGCAACCCCCGCACAATTGCGAAGAAGAAGAAGCTCACACTGGGGGTCATCAAGCTTGCGGATAGCCTCCAATAAAGTTCGAGATGGTCTTGGAAACCCGACGCGCAACTAGATCACGGTAAAATCCAGAATCCGCACTAACAGAGCCCCCAAGGAGCTTGACACCTTGAAGAGGATGAGAGATAGAAGCAGGGAAAAGGCCAGCCATCCTTCCACGAGGGTCCTCAACTGACCTGAAAAGCTCTGTCTTATCGACATTCAGATGCAACCCATGGGATGACCCATCTACCCGATGATATCTAGCGCCTTGGCAACCATAAGAGTATCACCAATGATAGTGTCGTCATCAAGATATCAAGCCTGAAGGGAGAGCTCACACGACTGATGAATAGCATGTACCAACGGATGCAAGACTAGGAAAAATAATAAAGGACCCAAAGGATCCCCTTGTTGAACCCCCTGACAAGACGAAGAACGGAGTCCACATAGTAAAGCCGAGCAGGCCGAGAGTAACAGAACTCAACCCACAGAGAAATGGTCGGACACCTCAGGCGAGTCTCCCGAAGAAGAGCACTCCTATCAACAAGGTTAAACACATTCTTGAAATCCACCAAAAGCATAGAGAGCCCGACCTCGTCCCCTCTAGCCTCAACAAACCTGTTGACAGAATGAAGAACAGCCTCGCAACCACCCGAGACCCCAACACCAAACTGAAAATCCTCCAAGTACGTAGTCATCGAGTTCCCAACAGAAGAAGAGGCAACCTTAAAGACCAGCCTACTCCAAATAGTACCAACGACAATGGGTCGAATACCCCCACCTGACTTAATTAGAGGAGTTAAAGACTGACTTAACGAGAGGAGTTAAAGAAACGATGTCAAAAACTTCCTAGCTATTTATAGTATAAAATGTAGAAAGTAAAAGAAATTTATCTGGCATAGCATAGAGGGTGGCATAGGAACTGACATAGAAAAATCCCGCTCGCGTCACCCTCTAAAATAAGAGAAATACATGGAAACACGCGCGCGAGGAATATTTTGAGGTAAGATTTCAAGTTTAAACACTATAATTAGGAGTATAAAATTGATCAACAAGTTAACCACATAAAAGTGTAACACGAAATATATTGAATTACGAAGAGCTCTGACCCTATTGATATATAGAGCAAACAGATTTTTACCTAAAAAGGTAAAATAAAAATTGAATTTACATCTCACCCGGGATTCCTGAAAAGTTAACGGATCAACTAATGTGAAATTCGTTTTTGAATCTATCTATCTATCTATCTATATAATATATAAAAGCAGAGTTCCCATTCTAAAAATGTCATCCAATCAGAATGCTCCAATCCACGTGGCATTTTCTCAATTATTTGGATAAAAATTCAATTTAATACCCTATCTAAAGTAATTATTATTTATTTTAATATTTTTATTTGAATTAAACTATTTTATTCAACCCTAAATTCTACATTCCTAAATATAGTCAATCCTATCCCTCAGCTAAAAAATAAATCTTCTATCTACCATATGGTAGGTCTATACCGAAATAAATTAGAATTACAATAATATTCGATTCATTATGGTACTACCATATGAACTTTTAAACAATAAAAATTATTTTAGAAAATATTTATTATTATTTAATACTACCACCATCCCTGTATAAGTTTATTATTTGATTTGTATGGGGTAAAACTCATTCCAGGTACTCCGGAATGCCCCCTGTCCAATTTAGGTACTCCAGAGTGCAACCCTGTTCAATTTAGATACTTTCTAATTCAACAGGAAAAATGTGAACAATACAAGCATGTGACACCCACTAACCTGTCGGGCCAAAATTCTCAAGACAATAGGAAAAATTGTCATGTCTTATACAATGCATTAAATCCCAGTTTGGTACTCCAAAGTACCAAAAAGTGTACATAGCACCCGCCCATTTTTCATTTTTGCTTTGCATTTTTTATTCTTATTTTATTCGCTAGTTTAAATATGTTGGATGTGTGATTACCATATTTGAATTATTTAATTTTTTGTCGTTAAATTGAAAATGTATCAAAATTGGCAACGTGTTACAATAAAGTAAATAAATTGGACACGGACGCTCTCTAGAGTACCAAAAATAGATTTTATTCGAATATTATGAGTGAAAGTATGAGATGTTGATTATTGATTGGAAGAGAGAAAGTTGGAAATAAAGAGAGAAAGATGAAACCCCTAGAGAGAGGGAAAATGAGAGGAAAAAACCAAGAGGTCTTTCAAAATGTGAACAGTATTCGGGGCCTCTATAATTGAAACTCAAATGTGAGGTCAATTATAGACGTCGAGAGGCCTCTATAGTCTAAATCCAAATATGTTGTAGGAGTTTTGTTGAATGACTATTAACTCCAATAGTTGAATGGATTTGAGAAAAATAAAGTGAAGGTGATATAGGGTCTATGGCAAGTTCATGGTCACGGAAAAAATGAAAGACATTCATGTGGATGACATTGTACTGAGTCTTAATTATACCGAAATATTTATAATAGTGAATGGGTTTGTGTTCCATAATAATTAAAATAATAATTGCATTTGATGGGACAACATGTAGACTATCTATCCATAATAAGTGTATATTGGCTTTATCCTATTTTGAAATTCAAGAGATTAAGGGTTTTGCTGAATGAGAATTGAAGTCCAACATTGGAACGCATTTGAGAAAAACAGGGTGAACGTGATATGGGATCTATGGCAAGTTCTTGATCACGGGGCAATTGAAAGACATTCATGTGGATGTCATTATACACAGTCTTAAAAACAATGAATGTGTTCGAATGGTGTACTCATGTGATAATTTACAATAACAATTACAATAGATGTTACTACCCTATAGGCTATCTATCTATAATAAGTGTATTCTTGCTTATCCTATTTTGAAGTTCAACATATTAGGGATTTTGTGGAATGACTATTGAAATCCAATATTGGAACCCATTCAATTTGAGGAAAATAGAGCGAAGGTGATACATGATCCATGACAAGTTCATGGTCAGGGGAAAAATGAAAGACATTCATGTAGATGACATTATACTCAATCTTAATTATGCCGAAATAATTTATAATAGTGAATGGGTTTGACTTTGTTCAATAATAACTATAATAATGATTGCATTTGATGTGACTACCATGTAGACTATCTATCCATATAAGTGTATATTGGCTTTATCCTATTTTGAAATTCAAGAGATTAAGGGTTTTGTTGAATGGGAGTTGAAATCCAATATTGGACGCATTTGAGGAAATTAGGGTCAACGTGATATAAAATCTATGGCAAGTTCATGATCATTGGGAAAAGGAAAGACATTCATGTGGATGACATTATACTCAGTCTTAATTATGCTCAAATAGTGGATGTGTTTGATTGGTGTAATCATGTGATAATTATTTACAATAACAATCACAATAGATGGGAATACTCAGTAGATTCTCTATCTATAATAAGTGTATTCTTGCTTAACCTATTTTGAAGTACAACATATTAGGGGTTTTGTTGAATGACTATTGAACTCCAATATTGGAACCTATTTAATTGGAGGAAAATAGAGGAAGATGATATAGGATCCATGACAAGTTCATGGTCATAGGGAAAATGAAAGACATTCATGTGGATGACATTATACTCAATATTAATTATGACGCATATGAATATTATGCATGTGCATGTTAAGTTTGAAGATAAAAAAATACATCATGTTAAGTATTTTGTAAATTCAACATTTTTCTATGGTAATGGTGGAGTATTGACCATGCTCATAGGGCAAAGGAAAGACATTCATATCGAAATAGCATAGTCCCGATGGTTATTGGATGTCGATAATAGTACTAATGCCAATGAAAATGATAATTGGGTGATATTAAATTTCCATATGACATTCTAATTCAATGAAAAAATACATCCCATTAAGTTTTTGGATACTATAAGATGTTTCAAGTAAGAGTTGGTGCGTGGTAATGATTATAAGAAACATAGACCAAGTAGAGAGATAAACAATTGTGTAACAATATGCATATGAGCGATATCCTTCTTTATTTGTAGTTCGTCACAATCAAATTTATATAGTAACAAGTGTGCGCACAACTTTTTATGCCCCGTCGAGTACTCGACGGGTTAATTAACTAGTATAATATATAAAAGCAGAGTTCATATTCTAAAAATAACAACCAATCAGAATGCTCCAATCCACGTGGCATTTTCTAAATTATTTTGATTAAAAATCCAATTTAATTCACTATCTAAAGTAATTATATTATTTTCCTATATAAATGAATTATAGTAGTATTACTTTTGTCGGAAGATTATTCACGGTAACAGCGTCCTTTCTTCGTCTTTCCTCTTTTCTACAAACTTCTTATCTTATTTCTTGAAACTGATATTCTATTGAGCCCTTCTTTCCTCTTCTCTACAATTTTCTCATTTCTTTTGCCTAGATCGGTCCATTTTTCCGTTTTGAAGTCTTCTCGACGGCGAGATCATATGGAGGTCGAGCTCCAGCTCTACTTGAACTTAAGGTCACATCTATATCTATATCTATATAATATATAAAAGCAGAGTTCACATTGTAAAAACAACATGAAATATTTGCCCTTTAAAAAACATATATACTTTTCATTTGCGATCGTTTCACAACAGGTTTATTTCACAAAAACTTAAAATGACAGATGTGTTCCATGGTTCCACGATTTATAATAACAATCGCATTCGACGTGACTATTCTACAAAATCTCTATCAACAATCATGAAAGAAATATCGCTATAGATGTTTAATTAGTTTTTATTGCGATCGTATTCAAAGACTTGTTCCGATAATTTAGAATAAATGATGTCTTTGGTGGTTCTATTACACAATAAATTAGAATAACAATCGTATTTGATGGGACTATTCTATAAAAATTCTATCAATAATCATGAAATTAAAGAAATATCACAATACATTTTAATTAGTTTTTATTGCGATCATGTTCAGGGGTTATTTCGATAATTTAGAATAAATTATGTCTTTCGGTAGTTCTATTACACAATAAATTAGAATAACAATCGTATTTGATCTCATTCTTTTGTAAACTTTCTATCAATAAAATGATATAAAGCGTTGTTACACGTTTTAATTGCTCTTCATTTGCAATCGGGCTCAACAGGTTATTCCGCAATAATTCTTGAATGATAGATGTGTTCGATGGTTCTATTAATCCACAATAAATTAGTATAACAATCGCACTCAACGTGACTATTCTGCAAAATCTTCTATCAATAATAATGAAAGAAATATAGTTATACATAATTGCTTTTTATTGTGGTCGTGCTCAACGAGTTTAAACAATAATTTAGAATAATAAATATGTCCGGTGGTTCTATTCCACAATAAATTAGAATAACAATCATATTCGATGAGAGACTATTATGCAAACTTTGTCTCAATAGAAATGAAAGAAATGTGGTTATACATTTTAATTGCTTTTGAAGCGACCGTACTCAACGGGTTTATTCCGGCAATAAAGTATCAAAATTGGCAATGTGTTACAATAAAGTACATAAATTGGACACGAACGCCCTCTGGAGTATCAAAAATAGATTTTAGTCGAATATTATGAGTGAAAGTATGAGATGTTGATTATTGATTGGAAGAGAGAAAGTAGGAAATAAAGAGAGAAAGATGAAACCTAGAGATAGGGAAAATGAGAGAAAAAAACGAGGGATCTCTCAAAATGTGAACAGTACCCCGGGCCTCTATAATTGAAATCCAAATGTGAGGTCAATTATAAACGTCGAGGGGCCTCTATAGTCCAAATCCAAATATGTTGTAGGAGTTTTGTTGAATGACTATTAACTCCAATATTTGAACGCATATGAGAAAAATAGAGTGAAGTTGATATAGGATCTATGACAAGTTCATGGTCACGGGGCAAATGAAAAACATTCATGTGGATGACATTATACTCCGTCATAATCATGCCGAAATAATTTATAATAGTGGATGGGTTTTATTGTGTTCCATATAATTAAATTAATAATTCCATGTGGATGGGTTTGATTCATGTAGGCTATCTATCCATAATAAGTGTATACTGGCTTCATCGTAATGTGAAATTCAAGAGATTAAGGGTTTTTGCCCCGTCGAGTACTCGACGGGTTAATTTATATAGTAACAAGTGTGCGTACAACTTTTTTATGCCCCGTCGAGTACTCGACGGGTTAATTACCTAGTTTAATTGGACCGCATAGTTTGAAAATGACACATTCTAAAAATATCAACCAATCAGAATGCTCAATTCAAGTTCATGTTGACGTGTCAATTTCTCATTTAATTGGAATTAATTTATTTTAAAATTCACTTGGAAAACATAGACTAAAAATAGAATAAAATTAAAATTCAACTAAGCATATGCCAAAAAATAATTAATCTAACTCAAAATATAATCTCCTAAGCGTATTCTTGAAAATAAACGTGGTGAAAATATAATCTCCCCAAATTCAATTAACACTAGAATTTCTATCTTATAATCAAAATTTTGATTCCTCTGTCGAAAATTTCATGTATACATTAAAAAATAAAAAAATGACAGAAAAAGAAGGTATAATATTTTAATTACTTTGTATTTATGTCACTACTCATGAATTTATTCAACAATAATTTAGAATAATAGATATATTTGCCATGTGTATTACACAAAAAATTATAATAACACTCATATTTGGTGATACTATTTTGAATATGTCTATCAATGAAAATGAAAGAAAATATCATTATGTATTTTATTTGATATTTATTTAGCGTTTAGGTAATTTAGAACGAAAGATATGTTTGATATGTATATTCCGCAATAAATAAGAACTACAATAACATTCGAATCAATGATGGTACTATCATATAAACTTTTTATCCATAAAAATTATTTTAGAAAATAGTTATTTATTTATTATTTAATACTACCACCGTCCCTGTATAAGTTTATCATTTGCTTTGTATAGGGTAAAACTCATTTCAGTTATTCCGGAGTGCCCTTGCCCAAATTAGGTAGTCTAGAGTGCGCCATGTTCAATTTAACACACTGACCAATTTAGATACTTCATTGCAAGTTTTTAACACACTGACCAATTTTGGTACTTTTCCAATTTAACGTAAAAAATGTGAACAATACAATCGTGTGATAGCCACTCACTTGAGGGACCAATATTCTCAAGACAATAGGAAAATTGGCATGTCTTATACAATGCATTAAAATCCCAATTTGGTACTCCAAAGTACCAAAAGTGTATATAGCACCCGTCCATTTTTTTTTTTTTTTTGCAATTTTTTAATTCTTATTTTATTCGCTATTTTCGATATGTCGGGTGTGTTACCATGCTTGAATTATTCAAATTGAAAAAGTATCAAAACTGGCAACGTGTTACAATAAAGTAAATAAATTGGACACGGGCGCTCTCTGGATTACCAAAAATAGATTTATTCGAATATTACGAGTGGAAGCATGAGATGTTGATTATTGATTGGAAGATAGAAAGTTGAAAATAAAGAGAGAAAGATGAAACTAGAGAGAGGGAAATGAGAGGAAAAAAGCGAGAGGTCTCTCAAAATGTGAACAGTACCTGGTGCCTCTTTAATTGAAACCCAAATGTGAGGTCAATTATAGACGTCGAGAGGCCTCTATAGTCCAAATCCAAATATGTTGTAGGAGTTTTGTTGAAAGACTATTAACTCCAATATATGAAGGCATTTGAGAAAAATAAAGTGAAAGTGATATAGAATCTATGGCAAGTTCATGGTCACGGGGCAAATGAAAGACATTCATGTGGATGACAATATACCAAGTCTTAATTATGCCGATATAATTTATAATAGTGGATGGGTTTGATTGTGTTCCATAATAATTAAACTAATAATTGCATTTGATGGGACTACCATGTAGCCTATCTATTCATATAAGTGTATACTGGCTTTATCCTATTTTGAAATTCAAGAGACTAAGGGGTTTTGATGAATGAAAATTGAAATCCAATATTGGAACCACATTTGATGAAAATAGGGTGAACGTGATATGGGATCTATGGCAAGTTCATGATCACGGGGGAAATGAAAGACATTCACGTGGATGACATTACACTCAGTCTTAATTATGCTGAAACACTGGATGTGTTCGAATGGTGTACTCATGTGATAATTTACAATAACAATCACAATAGATGGGACTACCATGTAGGCTTCTATCTATAATAACTGTATTCTTACTTATCCTATTTTGAAGTTCAACATAATATTAGAGGTTTTGTTGAATGACTATTGAACTCCAATATTGGAACCCATTTAATTTGAGGAAAAAACAGAGCGAAGGTGATATAGGATCCATGACAAATTCATGGTCACGGGGAAAATGAAAGACATTCATGTGGATGACATCATACTTAGTCTTAATTATGATGAAATAATTTATAATAGTGGATGGGTTTGATTGTGTTCCATAATAATTAAACTAATAATTGCATTTGATTGGACTACCATGTAGCCTATCTATTCATATAAGTGTATACTGGCTTTATCCTATTTTGAAATTCAAGAGACTAAGGGTTTTTGATGAATGAAAATTGAAATCCAATATTGGAACACATTTGATGAAAATAGGGTGAACGTGATATGGGATCCATGGCAAGTTCATGATCACGGGGGAAATGAAAGACATTCACGTGGATGACATTACACTCAGTCTTAATTATGCTGAAACACGGGATGTGTTCGAATGGTGTACTCATGTGATAATTTACAATAACAATCACAATAGATGGGACTACCATGTAGGCTTCTATCTATAATAAGTGTATTCTTACTTATCCTATTTTGAAGTTCAACATAATATTAGAGGTTTTGTTGAATGACTATTGAACTCCAATATTGGAACCCATTTAATTTGAGGAAAAAACAGAGCGAAGGTGATATAGGATCCATGACAAATTCATGGTCACGGGGAAAATGAAAGACATTCATGTGGATGACATTATACTTAGTCTTAATTATGCTGAAATAATTTATAATAGTGGATGGGTTTCATTGTGTTCCATAACAATTAAAATAATAATTGCATTTGATAGGACTACCATGTAGGCTATCTATCCATATAAGTGTATATTGGCTTTATTCTATTTTGAAATTCAAGAGATTAAGGGTTTTGCTGAATCAGAGTTGAAATCCAATATTGGAACGCATTTGAGGAAATTAGGGTGAACGTGATATAGAATCTATGACAAGTTCATGATCACGGGGCAAATGAAATACATTCATGTGGATGACATTATACTCCGTCTTAATTATGATGAAATAGTGGATGTGTTTGATTGGTGTACTCATGTGATAATATACAATAACAATCACAATAGATCGGACTACCGAGTAGGCTCTCTATCTATAATCAGTGTATTCGTGCTTATCCTATTTTGAAGTTCAATATATTAGGGGTTTTGTTGAATGACTATTGAACTCCAATATTGGAACCCATTTAATTTGAGGAAAATAGAGCGAAGGTAATATATGATCCATGACAAGTTCATGGTCACGGGGAAAATGAAAGACATTCATATGGATGACATTATACTGAATCTTAATTATGACACATATGAATATTATGCATGTACATGTTAAGTTTGAAGATGAAAAAATACATCGTATTAAGTATTTTTGTAAATTCAACATTTTCCGATGGTAAAGGTGGAGTATTATATGACCATGCTCATAGGGCAAAGGAAATACATTCATATCGAAATAGCATAGTCCCGATGGTTATTGGATGTTGACAATATTATCAATACCAATGAAAATGATAATGGGGTGATATTATATTGCCATATGACATTCTAATTCAATGAAAAAATACATCCTGTTAAGTTTTTGGATACTATAACATGTTTCAGTTAAGAGTTGGTGTGTGGTAATGCAAACATAGACCAAGTAGAGAGATAAACAATTGTGTAACAATATACATATGAGCGATATCTTTCTTTATTTGTAGTTCGACACAATCAAATTTATATAGTAACAAGTGTGCGTACAAATTTTTTATGCCCCGTCGAGTACTCGACGGGTTAAAAAAGTTGTGCGCACACTTGTTACTATATAAATTTGATTATGTGGAATAACAAATAAAGAAAGATATTGCTCATATGTGTATTGTTACACAATTGTTTATCTCTCCATCTCGGTCTATGTTTATCATAAGCATTACCACTCATCAACTCTTAACTGGAACATCTTATAGTATCCAAAAACTTAATAGGATGTATTTTTTCATTGAATTAGAATGTCATATGTCAATTTAATATCTCCCCATTATCATTTTCATTGGCATTGGTACTATTATCGACCTCCAACAACCATCTACAATGCTATTTTCGATATGAATGTATTTCCTTTGCCCTATGAACATGGTCATATAATACTCCACTTTTACCAAAGGAAAAATGTTGAATTTATAAAATACTTAACATGATGTATTTTTCATCTTCAAACTTAACACGTACATGCATAATATTCATATGTGTCATAATTAAGACTGAGTGTAATGTCATCCACATGAATGTCTTTTATTTTCCCCGTGACCATGAACTTATCATGGATCATGTATCACCTTCGCTCTATTTTCCTCAAATTAAATGGGTTCCAATATTGGAGTTCAATAGTCATTCAACAAAACCCCTAATACTACCTTTTTTTCAGATTTTGTACATTCAACATTTTTCCTTTGGTAAAAGTGGAGTATTATATGACCATGTTCATAGGGCAAAGGAAAGACATTCATATCGAAAACAGCATTGTACCGATGGTTGTTGGAGGTCGATAATAGTACCAATGCCAATGAAAATGATAATGGGGAGATATTAAATTGACATATGACATTCTTATTCAACGAAAAAATACATCCTATTAAGTTTTTGGATACTATAAGATGTTCCAGTTAAGAGTTGATGAGTGGTAATGCTTATGATAAACATAGACCGAGATGGAGAGATAAACAATTGTGTAACAATACACATATGAGCAATATCTTTCTTTATTTGTTATTCCACATAATCAAATTTATATAGTAACAAGTGTGCGTACAACTTTTTTATGCCCCGTCGAGTACTCGACGGGTTAATTACCTAGTTTAATTGGACCGCATAGTTTGAAAATGACACATACTACCTTTTTTCAGAATTTAGTGTGAATATTTTTTATTTTTTATCATTATTATAATTGTATGTAGTTTTGACTTTTCACAAAATGACAAATGACAAATGAACAATCAAAACGGATGCGAAACTTTTGAATAGATAAGAAGTTTTTATATTTGACGAACACAAACAAATCATAACCATAATGAGCGAACATCCACTAAGGTCAATGTTTGACTCAAATAAATCCTTAGTTATGATAGTTAGATTTCATCTCCACCATTGAAACTCCGATAAACTCCACCATTGAAACACCATAAACTGGACTAGTGTCGTTGTAGTATTATTAAATTAAAGTATTATAATAACATAATTGATTTACATATTGATTTATTTCATAAGATAAAATACTTGAAATACTTGCAATGATAAAAGAGTTAGAAGAGAGGGGAAAATGTCATTATATTTCTTCTTTTTTTTTTTTTTGAGAAGGAAGATGGAATTTATATTATAACCAGAAAAGAAGGAGCCTGAATGCTCAGTGTACAAACAGTAAAGCCAAAAGGACAGAGCCTAGAACAATAGACAAATGACATGCGAGATCAAGGGGGCTCAACATAATCGAATGGCAGAGTAGTGTAGCCTAACGAATCTAGAGAAAAATCACGACTTAACAAATCAGCAAGCTGATTAGCAGATCGACGAACATGGCTGAGATCAAAGGCGTCCATTTGCTGCAGATGTGCACGAATCGAGGAGCATTTCAGTAAGCTGGGGTTGTTCTGTTCTGAGCCCAAGAATGACTAGTTGGGAGTCACCTTCTAGAATTATACGTGTGTAGCTCAAGTGATTAGCCAGCCATACTCCCAAACGTGCTGCGAGTGTCTCTGCAGTTTCAATACCGATCCCAACTGCTAGTTTTTTGCACGCCCAAGCTAGTGTTAAGCCTGTGTGATCACGTATGACCGCTGAAATACCACCGTTGACACCATCCCGGGGAACAGACGCGTCAAAATTCACCTTGACCCAACCTTCAGGCGGCTTAGTCCATGGTCCCTGAGTCGCCGCTGATTGTCTCGCAATAGATCTTGTAGGACGGAATCTGTTTGAGTGATAGAAATCCAGATACTCGTTGATAAAGTTAACAGACGCCATTGGATCAGGAGAGTGTTGCTCGTGTTTTGTCATGTTCCTATTATACCATAAGCTCCAACAGGTGACCACAAACTTGCAAAACTCCTTAATGTCTAGCCGCACAAAAATCCCACGGACCCATTCCCATAATGATGTAGCATCATTGTAAATGACAGCGGTTGGAAAATTGAGTACAGCCCAACAAACACGTGCAAAAGGACAGTCTCTCATCAGGTGGAAAACGGTTTCATCCTTATGGCCACAGACTGGACATATATTTTCTACCACGCAGTGGCGCCTTAATAACTCAGAAGAGGTAGGTATGGAGTTCTTTAAAAGGCGCCACAAGAAGTGCTTTACCTTACCAAGAAGATCGAGTCTCCACAGAAAGGTACATGTGTCTATCAAGGTACAAGTTGAAACCCATATTTATAGGGATCTCTTCATAACTAAGAGAGTTTGTAACTCTCACTTTACATAATGATAACAATAACTAAATTATATAAATGGAGTATAATAAGAGCCATGAACTCATGGCAATCATCATATTCATAACAATCCCCTTGAATGACATTAGTTTATTTGTCGGATACGCTTTGAAGTTACTGCCTCGTTAAAAACTTTGCTAAGAAAAACCCAGTGGGATAAAAAGTTAGTCAAGGGAAAAAGAGTGCAGTGCGTATCCGTCTCCCCTGATTCAAACATCACTTTATGTCTTTTAGTCGCAGCATTTCAATCTTTCGGGCCAATATTTGAAATGAAGATGTTGGAAGTGACTTGGTGAACAAATCTGCAATCTCGTCAATTGAGCGAATATGTTGTGCTCGGATGAACCCTTCTTGTAGACCATGATTGAAGAAGAATATTGGTCATATATGCTTAGACTTCATCTGTTGGAAAGCCTATCGAACACTTAAAGATTTAGATCTCTTCAAATCCGATAAATTGTGTCACTTGGACAATTCAAATGAATCATCTTGCCACAAAATGAGTTTAATACTCATTAGATCTCCATCGTAAAAGTAACCATTAAGGTCTATAACCTTATCTTTCGCCAATGTATCACCCATTATATGGAGATCGGGAGATAGCTATATGTGAGCTTATAATGTTAAATCGGTTAAAACCTTTCTAGGAAAACTCAATGGGATAAAAACCTAGTCGTAGGGGAAAAGAGTGTAGCAAGTCGTATGATGCGCAAAAACTCTCAATGTTGCTTATTATCTCCCCTTGTTTGCAAGATAAATTCTTTTGCATTCTTCAGGAACCTCGATAATCATAACTCATAATTCTCATGTTTCACTTATAATGAATACATATATTATACTTATCAATATGTGAAGCCATGTATGAATAGATAAGTATAAGGTTCAATCATGTATCAAAATCTAGTTCTTCAGGAACTTTTCTCATTCATTGATTCATGTTCGCCAACATGATATCTCTAGTCCATCTGGGACTGATTACTGATAGAGAGCATTCATCCCATCTTTTTAACTTTCTCAAATCATATAAATTTCATTGCCAGTTTCATGACAATTTATGTGCATCACGTGTAACCTTCAGGGCTATATATATATATATATATATATATATATATATATATATATATATATATATATATATATATATATATATATATATATATATATATATATATACATATATACATATATACATATATATATATATATATATATATATATATATATTCAATTGGTAATCTTAGATGATAATGCATACATGAAAATCCATTTAATGTCGACAAAGTGATTATAGAAAATGAGCTCATGGACCTCATGTCCATTTCATTGATGAAAGTCAAAATTTTGTACGGTACCGTTGCATTATCAAGTCAAAATTCATGTGCATCTAGATTACCACTTGAATTTTGAGTTGATAATGCAACGGTACCGTACAAAATTTTGACTTTCATCAATGAAATGGACATGAGGTCCATGAGCTCATTTTCTATAATCACTTTGTCGACATTAAATGGATTTTCATGTAAGATCCCCTTTACATGTTTAATCATCCCTATCAATTGAATTTCGCATATGCTTTTCAATTTCTCGATTCCATGTATACCGGTATATTCAATATTCAAATCTCTTTATTATATTCAGTACTAATCGTGGATATCTGAATATGTATTGTGCAGGTACCATTTTCATATCTATAGGCCATCTATTATTATTTCAGATATCTCAACATATGGACACCACTTGTATATGCCTATTTTACTCTAGAGAGTACCAACTACATTTCTTGCCATTATTTTTGTAATGATGGAACCACATTATTTACATGTTGCACTTCCGGTGCATGAATCATAATCGGAAAGATATTCAATTCTCAACACATGTCATATTTATAACTGATATGTAGCTCTGTATGCGACAAATAGGGTCATAGTTGTCCACATTCAAATGATAGAATTTCATGTTTGAAATATTGAAATAGTAACATGAAGCTGAAAATTGCATTTCGTATTTTAGTTCAAGTTTGAACTCTCAGATATATGGGGATCAATTTACTCTATGAATTGTTTTAATCAGCTTATCATGTACTTCCTACCCTAAGCTGGGAAAAACTAATTCATAGAATTAGAGTTATTGGGGGCACATAATATAAATGATCATACCCAGCTTAGATACTTATATACTCATACTTTTGTTTCAATAAGCTTCATATATGAGTTATTTTCAAGAGAAAAATACACACCCATGGGAGTGTATAACTCTAGCAGTTGGTTTATGTGTGTTGAAAATTAAATTTGCCCCAATAGGAGATACTAATCTGAGCAATAAACTCAGTTGCAGTATATCAATTATTTAGTGGGCTTCTAGCCACATCACTTTAAGGGTGCAACATTGCTCGTTATTCAAAATTTCTATTTAACAGGTTTAATCTCAATGTCATGTCTTGCCATAAATATAATTTAACTTTGACATGAGAAATCTTTTCAGCACATAATAATATTTCTTATAAAGAAAACTTCAGGTTCCTTATATAAAGGTCATTTCGTACTCGGATGTCCATGCGTGTCACATCATATGAACTTTGTTATTTTCTCACATACCAATTTCTTGTTGGTTAAATATAACAATTGTTAATAATTGAATCAGACCAGAATGATGAGAATAATGATAATCATTGTCAACTTTATATTGGCACGACTTGTAATCTCGAACTTCATGAGGAAGTGAGTCTAATGTGTGCTCTCGTTAGCATTAGCACAAATCTCTTTGAAATAATTTCTTGTGCTCTTCACGGTGCTTACTCCCATGGAAGTCTAAGTTTCACATTTCTTGGATAAAATGTTGGTTCTCATCCAAGTAACAGTGTTAAGAACACAATTTGTTACCATGTACATATGATCATTTGTTAGAATTGCATGATCAATGATATTTATAAGTATCATGACCAACATATGTATAATGATCAAGTGCTCGCACTCATTTATAAGAATGGATATAGTTTCACACATTCACTTCAGGGAATGGATACATGATATAGCTTAAAATATTCACATTCACTTTAGTGAATGGATGTGTATATATACCTCAAAATATTCACATTTCATGAGGCAATGGAGGTAGCTTTAGCTTTATCTCATTTAGTGTGATGCAGTCAAATATATTATTTGCCGTCTTGAAATAAGATACTTAACTTCTAGGAGCTTACAAATATTATCATGAAGCACCAAACAATATGTTCTCACATGTCAGATCGATAACAATTTCAGGTTGGTGAGATTTATCCATGTTTTGCATGATAACACTATTCATGCTTTTATAATATACGTCTAGTGATGTGTACAACCAATTTTTAATTACTTTTGAAATATTATAGTCATGGCTACTGGCATGAACTCTAAGTGGCAACTCAAATACCTTGATTTTAAAAAAACAAATCGTTGATGTACATGAGGTACATACAAAATCATTGATGTACATGAGGTACATATTAGCCAATGAATCATGGTTGGTGTTCTAGGCCCTTTTCAATGATCGCAAATCACAACCATACATAAGATATTTTTAACCACTTTGAGAATATGATTAATTGAATCAACTTGGCATAAGTTGGGCTATGATACAAATCTTTTGTGACGTACATATGCATAGCAACTTCAGGTGCTATATTTACTTGATGTCTCATTTTAAGAAATGGACCCAATTTGCACAAATTGTTATTTACTTACTTGATGTCTCATTTTAAGAAATGGACCCAATTTGCACAAATTGTTAATAGTGTATCTCGCAACCCTCATCAAGTATCTCTAATCACTTCACGGAATAGAGAAATCATATTGTGCAATTTCTTTCAACGATTCAAAATGATATAAAATAAATAAAGTGCAACTTATCTTTGATATATCTCAATCAGGAATCTTGCTTTTCCGTCAGAATTGAAGCACTAATCGTCCATATTCTGGTTTGGAATTGATGAAGCACGTCGTGTACTAAAAAAAAACTCATGCACATGTCCATTAACACCAAAGAAAAACATGTGTTAATAAACGAGATTAGTTAATTTGTACAATGTGCTCGTGAGAGTTTCGAATGTTCAACAGTCTACATAGAGTAAAAAAGATGTTTAGAAATATGGGAACTTTGGTTCATGTATTATGTACTATATATATTATCTTAAACATACTTGATATCTGTTTCTACTTGTACATATGAGATAGAAACCATAAGCTAACATGAATAATTAACTCATGCTATCTCAACACCACGTACACCAATAAGCATTTCATATAGGGAATATTACATCTACCTTCCTCACGGGAAACTCTAATCACAAATGTTCCCTCGCTAGTTCAACAATTACATCCAACTCCTTTTTCATCCGTAACCGTTGACCAACTCATCCCTTTCTCTCCAAATTTGACAAAACAAACAAGCCCTTAATTTTACAAATTATTTTTCCCTTTTTCTTTTTTTTTTTTTTTTGACAATTTTTTTTCCTTCTTTTTCATCTTCTTCCGGTGACCAGAATCCGGTTGCAGCCCCACCGAAGCTGCAAGCAACTCTGATTTAGAGCTGCAACAGCTCCCGGTCGGAGTTGTTTGCAGACAGCTCCGATTCGGAGATGCAAACAACTCTCGACAGGAGCTGCAACAGCTCCCGATCGGAGCTGTTTGCAGCTCCGATCTGGAGCTACATACAGCTCCCGACTGGAGCTGCAACAGCTCCCGACCGGAGCCGCAAACAGCTCCGGTCTGGAGTGATGACAGTGTTTTTTACACTATCATTCGGGTCTTTTTCACCAGTTTAGTTATCCTCTTGCATGCATTCTAGTGCATTTTGTGAGAATAGTGTCACGTTTCCATTTTCTTTGATATTTTCAGGATTTAAGTGAAAATCGCTCTTTTGGATATGATTCATGGCGAAACAATGAAGTTTTGGTGCAACGAGATCACCCGTGGTGTGTGAAGGAGTACCGAGACAAGTTTCCAGGCCAAAAGACCAAGTTTCGGAGCTCAAACCCGTGCCCAAGGCAAAATTCGCAGACCCAGAGGAAGAAAGGTATGGGCAACTCTCTGCCCGTGCCAGGCGCACCGCCTGTTGCCAGGCGGTCCGCCTGGTGTCCGGCGGTCCGTCTGGGAGGTTCCGACAGCAATATATATATTTTTTGTAAAGTTGCGAATTTTCATATCTTAGATCATTATTTTGCAGACTTAAACCCTAGAGCTTGTTCTGCGTATTTTTTCTCTTAGAACTACTTTTCTTAGCAATTTGGAGCACCAAGGTAGAGATTCGAACATCTTTTGATCTCACCTTGCTAGAAACTTGTGAGTTTAGCCATTCACCGGAGATTGACAACCCTCGGTGGTAACTTTGTATCTCACCTTTTTCATACTCTATCTTTTCAATTCAATGATGTTTTCATATATGATTGCTTGTGTTGATTTAGATTTTGATATGAGTAGCTAAGTTTCTAGTTGGTGATAGTATGTAAATTCGTAGCTAGGGTTCATATTGTGCATGATTGAGTTCTGAGTCTTTTACTTGTTTAATTATCTTAATTCGATTCTTTGATCCGACTAAGCCAATATCTTCGTATGAAAGTGTTAGAAACACTAGGACAATTCAAGATCATCGATTCAAGAATTATAATTATCAAGTACTGCTTGAACTAAGACTGACAACCTTAGCCAAGTATTAGTATAGATAGGAAGCTTTCAAAATACACGTCTACAAATCTGTCTTTTGGTATTTGTTAATTCGAATTACTTTTGAAGCAGTACGAGTTGCAGTTTCATACATAATTAGAACCCGATGCTTAGAATAAGCATACTATCACCAGCTCTCATCATATATTGTTAAGTCAAGCATTGTTAAATTTGTTTTTTTGAATTTATATATAGTTATTTAGTTAAAGCTAGTTAAGTCCCTAGAGATCGACACTCGAGGTCATCTTACCTCTGCACTACGTGTTTTGTGTAGTTGTGAGTTGGCTAAAAACAAATTTATTTGATTGTTCGAGTCTGACAATCTTGTTCATCAAATTGGCACCGTTGCTGGGGACTTTAACTCCTTTTTACTCTTTAGCTTATTTATATTTCCAGCATTCAATTTCCGGAAGTGATCTTAGTTTGTCTAGTTTAGAAGTTGATTTCCAAATTTTGGTCAGAACTAACAAGACTGATTTTGGTTGTGAGTTACTCCTGTCACAGATATCCAGGTTTTGTGATGGCTCTGATAGTGTATATGTCCTAGAGAGAGTCCTTACTAATGGCATAGTGCGTTTATAGAGGGCATATATGTACTATTACACAGGTCAACGTAATATAATATATGTTTGTTGTCTTTACTATTGAGTATCGCTTTCATATTTATATTACACCAGGCATGCAACATGTCATATCTCTATTTGTGTTTGTATTGATATTAAACATGTCCCCTCGGATAGATGACCGATCACACAGATAGTGGGAGCTATGTGAGTTATCATCTATCCCAAACTCTTCATAGTCGAGGTTCATCTCGGATGTAGGGGTCTGAATGAACCAGACGAGACTAGTATGCATGGAGGTTATACTTGTTGGAGCAAGAGTGAGCCGATTCCACGGCCACGAAACGGATTGTTGGACAATCAAGAAACGTTCCCATAACTGCGCATAGTTGTTCGAAGAAGGATTATCGAACAATGGAAGTACCCACCGAACACTCCCATCGATGTATACTCTACACCGAAGGGTCTATGAGAACCGGTAAGTTGTCGAAGTGATGCCAGTCGTCCTTTGTACTTACAGGACTTTATCATCATATTTGTTGCCCCATATCCTTGGTGGACCCGTCGATGTCAGCTCTGAATAAGCAGTTGACCTAAGACACGATCCAGGATTATGGCTACATACAAATGGGGATGATAAGTGATTCTGTGAAGGATTCTGTTGAAGGGTAATTCGTGTTTCTTTCTAAGTTCGTAATGAGTCGCTAGTCTAAGTCATTCTAGTTCTTCTTCTTGTAGTGTTCCCCTAAGGTAGGAAATGAGCCTTCTTGTAGCTTCCTCGTACCTGAAATAGACTAGAGGGGGGGGGGGTTAGTGTCTCTTGCCCGGTCTGTAAGGTATCAGACCGGAGAGGCGACTTTACGAGTAGGGAGTTGTGAGGCTTCCCTAGTATGAGTAGTGAAAGTGGTGCTCGGGTGGTGTTATTAATGCTTACTGTTGAGAAGTAAATGAGGCCTTTATATACTTGAGGCCTTTCAACTTCCGGTCGCGTAGGATCACGCCACGTGTACGGCTAGGATTGAGGCCTTCCTCGGCCCAGGCCCATTAAGGAGGTCCGTGGGCCTTGGCCCAAGAGAGCAACCATGGCTGGTCGCTCTGGGGTCCTCGTGCCTTCCTTGTGCGTGGATGATGCGAGTAGTGTCCTGCTCAGTTTCTGTCAAGGAGCGTTACCTTGACGTAAGGTCTCCTCGAGCCCGAGAGATGCTCCTCGAGCCCACTGGCCGCTTTGTCCTTGTGAGGAGCTTATTTTGAGGGTTGTCCTCCCAGTGATGGTCGGACCCTATGTTGGTCGATCCACACCTTAGTGACATACTTGGGTGTGGTCGTGCACCTTGAGGGACGGCCTATGATGCTTTGTCGCGCTCTTAGACCGCTCCAGTTCGTACATGCGGACTGGACATATTTCAACACTAACATATGTCCCCCTAGTTTCCAAGTATCTTTGTAGAAGATAGTTGAGGAACTATGTTGAAGTAGAGGTCGAGCAGAGCCTCGACTAGTAGTGGGCGAAAAAAGATTTCCGTATTCGCACCTTGGTATCTTTCCCTCCTCCTATCTCTGCCTCCCCCCCCTTTTTATAGGGTGCGATCAGACGTTGCTCGGACCGTATGAAAAGAGGTATTTTTGCTGGGAAAAGATCGGATCCGGGTAAGTATTCCTTAGTGGAATGGAATGACTTCCTGCCGCTTTTTGCTTGCAAAGTATCTCGCGGAGAGATACTTGTGTAAAAGGTAAAAGGAATTACTTCCTGCCGCTTTTTGCTTGCAAAGTATCTCGCGGAGAGATACTTGTGTAAAAGGAATGGAATGACTTCCTGCCGCTTTTTGCTTGCAAAGTATCTCGCGGAGAGATACTGTGTAAAAGGAATGGAATGACTTCCTGCCGCTTTTTGCTTGCAAAGTATCTCGCGGAGAGATACTTGTGTAAAAGGAATCTCGAGGAGAGTAGCTTCATGAGCGGATCCTCGATCCACTGCCACGTGTCCGTCGATTTTTCGCGGTTCTGACATTTTTCTCAATGTTGTCTCGAGGAGGACGGATCATGGTGGTCGATCTGTCTTTGTGTGTCTCGAGTATCTCGGTGCTCGCGCCGCGAATTGATTGCTGTGGTTAGGTAATTCGCTTCGACCTTGGGAACCGTGCCCGCTCCAGAGCGGGAGCGTGGAGGGCATAACCGGTAATTCGCCAGGCGGCCGTGATCTGGACCGTTGATCTTGGGTACGTGGTCGGTCCAGATGGCGCGAGGGCATGCGTCGTTTCGTATCCCCGAGATACCCTTCTATAAATAGGTCAACACTCGGTCATTCCACACTTTTCGCAATCCGAATATTCAGAGCAAACAAGAGAGAGCGAGGAGAATTTTAGTGATCGACGAGTGTGAGTGATCGAGCCAAGTGACGCGCGAGGAGCTTGTTCGGTGAGCAGAATCCGATTTTCAGGCGAGTTTCTGACGTTTCCGGCCTTCTTTCCGGTTTCAAACCTTCATCTACGTAACAACAAGTAAGTTTTCTTTACTTACATTGCCGTTACTTGCTCTTAATCGCTTCTTTTTTGCCTCTTTTTGCCTTATATTTCTGCTTTGTTGCTTTCTTGCTTTTCAGTTTGCTCTTTTGTTTCTCTTTCTGATTCGCCTTCCCGGAATGAATTTTTCTGAATAATCACCTGTGGATGACGGCCTAAGAACGGCCTTGGACCTAATAAACAGTAAATGGACTTGTAACCGGACTTTAATCGGAATCGATTTGGATGGATTTGATTTGCATGGCCGTAGGAGTAGCTCCCTGTTCATTATGCCTTTGTTTTCTTTCCAGTATACCCCTTGTTGCCTCCTCATTAGCGTACAGCTGTAGAAATAACTGTAGGATTTCTCTGTTTACTCGAGCGGTTGGTCGCTCGGATGCTCTTCGATTTTTGTATAGGCATGTGCTCGCTCTTATTTTGCTGTATATGCATGTGGATATGTTGCTCGACTCTTTACTTATGCTTTGAGCGGTTGGTCGCTCCTCGTATGCTCCTCGCTCTACTTTTGCTTTTCTGTAGAGTAACTTCTTGATTTATTTGCTCTTTCCTTTTTGAGATTTTTCTCCGTTCGGGAGGTCGAACTTTAATGAACATACCTAAAAGGACCTCTCAGACTATCACAAACCATCCTAACTTCTTTCTTTGCCCACCTTTAGGATGTCCGAGAGGAGCGATGACAGCCAGAACCTATCGGCCGCTGGTGAGTATGGGAGCGACCATACTACGTCGCCCGATACGTCAGACGTATCGGCGACCTTTCTCGATGATACAATAGAGGAGGCTGTCGAGGAGCCGCAACTCGAATTTGATGGCGAGGAGGGGGCACCGGCAGGTGAAAAAGCTGGCTCAGCTAATGTCGAGGAGGAAGAAGAGACTGAGAGTGAAGAGGACCTCTATCAGTTGGTGACCAGGAAGAGGCGTCGTAGCGAGGACGACGATTTTATTGATGACCGGACGGAGGCTGAGGGTGGTCCCCGCAACCCTGGTGTATCTACGGAGTTGATTACTCGCGCTGCCCAAGTCCATGGGCGTAATTATGGGGCAGTTAACGTGGTCCCTCCTGCCGATATCCGGATCGAGGAGATGGATGACACGGAGAGGCCGGAGTTGGCCTTGGCGCTTTATGAGGAGGGCGAGCATTCGGCCCAGCGCGGGAAGGCCCCGATTCCCGTTCAGATCATCGACAGCGATGAGACGGATGATGAGAGCGAGGAAGACGACGAAGCGACTTCTCCTCGGACTAGTCCCCCTTCAAAGAGGGTTAGATTCCCTCCACAGACTACTAGGAGGGCCGTGATTACCGACGAGGAGGAGGATGAAGTTCCTCTGACGATCGGGGACACTAACAGGAGTGAAGCTGGTCCGAGCACTAGTCTCCTTCCTTCTCGGAGGGGCAAAGACGTGCAATTAGGGATGCGAAGAGGTTCGCACGCGAGGAGGAGACCAGCTACCACTCTATCGATCCGACGACGATAGATTTCACTTTTCCGAGTGGGAGCCGAGCACCCAATCCACTCGAGGACCAGGAGGGTGAGATGCGGCGTGCTCAGATGGCCGCTGATAAGAAAAAGCGGAGAGGAGAGCGAGCAAGCGGTCTCGCTCCAGTAAATCAAAGAAGGCAAAGGTTGCCGTGGAGCCAGAGCCTAAAACTACTAAGGCTGCTGAGAAGAAGTTCACCAAGAGTGCTCGCACGGTTGACCTCCCCGATCCTCAGGGCGAGAAGAACGAGGATGGCATAATACCGACCACCTCTTCTACCGTCAAGATCGACGAGGTTCCCACACTTAGGTGGAAGTATTCTCTCCCTGAGAATAAGTTTGACATCCTCGTGCCCAAGGAGGATCAAACTTTTTACAATGCTCCCCCTGGGTATATGGTCGTTCACTGCCTCAGCTTGGATCGAGGATGGATACTCCCCTTCTGTGATGCTTTCCGCGACATCTTCAACACGTTGGGGATCGCTCCTTGGCAATTAGTGCCAAGTGCCTTTGGAACCCTGGTATGCTTTGGAGTCTTTTGCATGAAGAAGGGGATCGAGCTAACTTCCACAATTTCAATCAACTGTTCCGAGTCTCGATGAGCTCAGGGAACAAGTGCTTTTATTACTTCAATGCTCGGCCCGGGTTAGGCTTCATCATGGACGCTCCCAGCTCCTCGGGCTACAAGTGGTTCCATAGGTACTTCTACATCAGGAAGAGGAAGTTAGCGAACATGACCGAGGAGGAGTTGGAGTGGGGAGTGCCCAAACTCATGTTCAGAGGGAAGATAGCGGACAAGCATCCGTTGCCCGAGGAGTCTGATCCCTGGGTCATGGAGCTCGAGGAGCAGAATCGGGAACCCATCCCGAGAAGTACTTTTACTGGGGGTTGGTCCTCCAGCCACTTCCGTTTTGGCGGCCTTTCACCCTATGCTTACACAGGGTATATCGGGAACCGATATACTAAAAAAGTCCTCTTTGGTAATAAGTCTTCGCATTTTTTCTTCGCTTTGTACTTGTATTTTTCTTTGCTTGCCCTGTTTGTTTGTGATATGTCCTCGTTTTCTTTCCTTCCTCGTCGATTTTTATTGCTCCTCGATCATGCTGACTTGTGTTTATTCTCTTGCAGCTTATTGGTTCTAGTGGATCATGTCGAAGACTTTGGCCGCCAAGGAGGAACAGAGGAGAAAGCAAAGGCTAGCCAATAAGCAAACAAAGATCCTCGGTTCTCTGAACTTGACCCCTCCCCGCAACGCCGCGCATCATCGAGATGCTTTAGTGCAGGAGGGGCTCGATACCGAGAGAACCCTGTAGAGGCCATCAAGAGGGCCGAGGAGGAGGCCGCTGCGAAGAGGGCTAAAGAGGCTAAGGAGGCCGAGAGGAGGCCTTAAATACGATTGAGGCGGAGAAGAGGCCTGAGAGGCCTGCGGCGAAGAAGGGAGCGAGGAAGCTCAATCTCGGGGGAACCAATGAGCCTGCCCGGAAAAAGGGTAAGGTGGCCGCTTCTGGTGATGAAGTGAAGCGGCTCATCCAGATGAGCGACCTAGATCGGGCGCACGAGCTCAGCATGTGCTCGCTCCAGGTACTTGTCTTCTTCTTTAGTTGTAAAATTTCTCTAAGTATAAATTTTATTCTCCTCGCTAACTTTGTTTCTTTTGCAGCTCGAGAACTTGAAGGAGGCCTATGGCCAAGTTGCTGCAGATCGGGCCGACATAGGGGTTGTGATCGAGGACCTTGAGAAGAAGCTTGCTGCTTCAGAGTCGAAAGCCAAGGTCTCGGAGGCTGAGGCCGGGAAGCTGAAGATTAAGGTCGAAGAGCTCGAGAAGGAGCTGTCCCGAGAGAAGTCGAGGAGCAAGAGCTTCAAGGGTGCTTATGCTACTTTGTCCATTTGCATGGAAAAGTTCAAGGCAAGCGTCCTGTCCTTTCTAAAAGAAGCCGTGTCTCTGCTGCTCGCGACTTCATGTCTTCGGTCACCTACAAGTTGGCCCTGAGAGATGTACAAGTGGCATCGCGCGAGGAGGGCTTCTTCTCGTGTGTTGGCCAACTAAAGAGGGTCAACATGCTTCCGGCTGACTTCGATCCCGACGACCGCGAGGACCTGCATCCCGGGCGGCGCGAGGACCTGACTCCTTACCCCGATGAGGAGATTACCGAGGAGATGCACGAGGCGTGCGAGTTCGGCGAGCTAGTGACCGATCCTGAAGTACCATATCCTAGCAAGCCAGCTTACTCCCCGCCTGGGTGCCTGAGTGCTTGAGGAGCGGGATAATCTACCCGTTCGAGAAGGCAGCTCTTCGGAATGCTGCTTGGGTGAAGTTGGGCGATCCGGTTTCTCGGGAGGGCAGCCAACTTCGTCGAGCCAGAGCTAACAATGTACCAAAAGGCGATCGAAGAGGCTCGAGCTCAGGAGCGCGACGACATAGAAGGCCCTGAAACGAGCACGGTTCGAGGAGGAGCGACAAGCGCGACCACCCCGGTCACGAATTTACTGACAGCCATACTCGTTAAGATCGGGGAGCTAGCTGCTTGAAGACCGAGTATGCTCGGGGCATGTTGTAATTTTTCCCTTTTCCGTACTTGCACTTTTTTTTTTTTTTTTCGAACAATCTCATTTGGCCCTTTGAGGCACTCCTCGAAACAAATATGTTTGTAACATAAATTTTCACTGTTGTTGTTCATCGCTACTTTCTTCTTTCAAATAAAATGTAATGCTCTTCGCTTTCCTACTTATATCTGTGTTCTTACTAGTTCCATCTTTTGTTATGACGTATAACTTGGATAGAGTAGTTAAACACGTGTAAGTTAGAATCGAGAACCAATGTTCTTCGCTGCAAGCTATTCGATCTATCAACGTAGATGCTTCTCGATCGTATTGATCACTTGAGGAAGAATTCTAAGTGTTGAACTTAGCAAAATTTCCAAGTGTTGAGTTAGAAAGACTGGAAGTCTCTCTCCTCGATCACTTCCGTCTCCTCGCTTTTCTTCGTTGAGTGTTTCCTGATCGATTCTCTCATAGAGTTTAGAGAGCGGGGAGGGTTCCCCCTAATCATGGAATCGACTAGTTTTATGTAGGTCATGTAAGCTCTCGATCGAGTAGTCTTATTTTTTTGAGTATAGTAGCTCTATACTTGAACAGTTTTCTTGTTGAAAGAGACATTGTATTGATTTGTCGGAAATGCAATTACAATGGGGGCCTTCGGCCAGTTTGCTTACACAACTTCTTAACCAAAGAAAGGGTGCCTCTCACTTGAAATCCGTGAGGGAACCTCCTCGATCAATGGGCCTTCCACATAAGTTTTCAAAGCTTTTTCCTCTTGACAACTTCAAGCGTAGAATCTCTGAGGTTAGAAGTATTCCATGGATTTTTTCAATACCCTCCCTCCA
>CM051456.1:66548984-66586735 GCA_028274465.1 Plantago ovata
AACTCAATCAAACTCGTGAGAAAAACAAACAACAAACACACTAACCTTCAGTGGAGGTGGTAAGGGTAAGCTCAAGGTGATCAACCTCCCTTTGATCACTAGATATCTCGAAGTACGGCATTCACCGTGAAAGGTATTGCCCGTCTTTGGAATCAAAGAGTTTTACAGCTCCATGCGGGAGCAACTTCGATAATTTCGTATGTCCATCCCAACGAGTACGGAGCTTTCCAGGAAAATAGTCGAAGGCGAGAATTAAATACAAAGTTTTTGTCCAGGAATCAATTCCTTACGTCTATACCCGATCATGATACTTCTTAGTACGTCCTTGTAGATCTTGGCATTTTCATAAGCACCTAGTCGTAATTCATCAAGCTCATCTAGTTGCAAACAACGTTTCTCGCCAGCTTTTCCCATATCAAGATTGAGTGCTTTTATGGCCCAATATGCCTTGTGTTCCAGTCTACGGGAAGATGAATTGCTTTCCATACACAATTCTGTACGGAGTGGTCCCGATCACCGTCTTGTAATAGTCCTGTATGCCCAAAGTGCATCATTCAATTTTCCTGCCCAATCATCTATAGGGCTTCACTACTCGCTCCAGGATCTTCTTGATTTGACGGTTGCTGACTTCGACTTGTCGATGTCTGTGGGTGTGATAAGGTGTAGCGATACTATGGGTGGACACTGTATCTCTTAAGAAGGGAGGCAAACGTTCTATTGACGAAGTGTGACCCTCCATCGCTGATGATTGTCCTAGGGCACCCAAATCTCGAGAATATTACTTCCTTCAAGAACTTCATAACCCACTGCGCCGTCATTTGTTTTTGTAGGAATTGCCTCCACCCATTTAGTCACATAGTCACTGCAACAAGAATGTATTCATGCCTCCACTGGATGGAAATGGTCCCATAAAATCAATGCCCCATACATCGAAAGGTTCTACCACTAGATTCCCTTGAAGGGGATTTCATCTTTCTTGCCGACCACCACTCGTTGACATGGGTCACAATTCTTCACAAAACTTCGAGCATCTTTTATATTGTTGGCCAGAAAATCCTGCTTGCAGTACCTTGCGTGCTGTTTCAATCCACTGTAGTGCCCCACAATTAAGCTCATGGCAATGGCTCAGTACTTTGTTGCTCTTCTTGTGGCACGCATCTCTTAGAATCCCATCAGCTCCTTCCTTGAATAGATGCGGATCATCCCATATGTAAGTCCTGCATTGCTGGCAAGAGCTCTCTTGTCCGAGGCTGAAAAGTTAGTGGGGCAAATTTCATAGCCAAATAGTTTACAATTCTGCATACCATGGCTCTCATTAGCCTTCATTAAGTGCTCATTGGGAAGGTCCTCATTGATGGGTATCGGATCAACAGGGATATTAGGTATTCTAGATAAATGATCTGCTACTAAATTCTCCCTACCAGCTCTATCCACTATGGTCAAATCAAAGTCTTGCAGTAAAAGGACCCAACGGATTAATCTGGCTTAGAATCTTGCTTAGCTATCAAATGTCTCAAGGCAGCATGATCAGTATGGACATTCACAGGATGACCAATTAAATAAGACCTAAATTTTTGTAAAGCAAAGACAACAGCTAAAAATTCCTTTTCAGTAGTTGTATAATTAACCTGCGCAGAGTCTAGGGTCTTACTAACATAATAAATCACACGATACTGCTTATCAACTTTTTGGCATAAAACAGCACCCATAGCAAAATTCGAAGCATCACACATAATTTCGAAAGGAAGATTCCAGTCAGGCGGCACAACAATGGGAGCAGACACAAGCTTTTCCTTAAGGGTATTAAAAGCAACTAAGCATTCATTAGAGAAATGGAAAACCACATCTTTAGCAAGCAAGCTACTTAAAGGTTTAGCAATTTTCGAAAAATCTTTAATAAACCTCCTATGAAAACCTACATGGCCAAGAAAAGATTGCAATTTTTTCACACAAGTAGGTGGGGGAAGTTTTTCAATGATTTCGATCTTAGCCTTGTCTACCTCAATACCTCTTTCAGAAACTACATGTCCTAGAACAATGCCTTCTCTAACCATATAATGACTCTTCTCCCAGCTTAAGGTCAAGTTGCATTCAATGCACCTTTTGAAAACTAGATCCAATCTTTGCAAGCATTCATCAAATGAATCACCAAAAAGGGAAAAATCATTCATGAAAACTTCAACGAATTTAGTTATCATGTCAGAGAAAACAGAAAGCATGCACCTTTGAAAAGTGGCGGGAGCATTGCATAGTCCAAATGGCATCCTCCTATAGGCAAATGTTCCGAATGGGCAAGTGAATGTCGTCTTCTCCTGATCCTCCGGTGCAATCGGAATCTGGTAGAAACCTGATAAACCATCAAGAAAACAATAAAACTTCCGCCCCGAAAGGCGGTTTAGCATGTCATCTATAAATGGTAAAGGGAAGTGGTCTTTTTTAGTGGCGGCATTTAATCTTCTATAGTCAATGCACATCCGCCATCCAGTGGTCTTCCTAACCGGTACCAATTCTCCCTTCTCATTCTCTTCCACCGTGACTCCTGATTTCTTAGGAACTACATGTACCGGGCTCACCCATCGACTATCAGAATGGGGTAAATCATATCAACATCTAGCAACTTGATCACTTCTTTTTTTACCACCTCTTGCATGGCTGGATTTATCCTTCGCTGAGGTTGCCTAACGGGTTTGGCATCTTGTTCTAGAGTGATGTTGTGCACGCATCTTGTAGGGCTAATTCCTTTGATATCACTGATCCCCCATCCTATAGCTGCGGAGTTTTCCTTCAATACTTCAATCAGCTTACTTTCTTCATTGTCGGAGAGATGTGAGGAGACAATTACAGGCTTTTTCTGATTTTCTCCTAAGTACACATACTTGAGGTGCGCAGGAAGTGGTTTCAATTCTAAGCTAGGTTCTTCAGGAAACCCACTTTCTTCTTCTTCTTCTTCATCTAAAGGTTCAAGTACTTCTTCTCCCGCGGGAATTTCTGGGGTGCTATCCATTATTTCAACTAGTTCCCTTGCTTCTTCGGTCATGTAGCACGTCTCAGCTTGCATTGTTAGTGCCTCCTCAAGTGGTTCACGATTACCATGGCAATGATGAAATTTGGGAATTTCGGATTCGTAGCAATCGACAAATTTTAACTCCTCCGCAACTTCCTTATCTCTCATGCTACATCCTACCAACTCAATCTTCTCGCCCATTACCTCCATGGTTATTTTCTTGCCTTTAAGTTCAAGGCATGTGTTGGTAGTTGCCATGAATGGTCTCCCAAGTAGTACTACGTGCTCACGGATATGGCTCTTCCCCTCGTCCGCGGACTTCATTACTACAAAATCAGCTGGGATTATCAATTTGTCCACTTTCACAAGGATGTCTTCTATTATCCCGACTGGCCTCTTCACACTTTGGTCTTCCATTTGGACGACCATATCAGTTGGTGTCAATTCTCCGAGTTCCAGGGCCTTGTATACTGAATACGGCATCAAGTTAATGCTAGCTCCTAAGTCAAGCATTGCTTTCGTAGTTCGTCCATTCCCTAAGGCGATGTCGATGATGAAGCTTCCAGGATCCTTTTTCTTCATGGGCAATCCGACAATCGAGTTGACTGTTTCAACCCCATTCACTTCCTTTCCTGAAGTAATCCTTTTGTTCTTGATCTCACGAAAGAATTTCGTATAAGCTGGAATGTTCTGGATTAACTCTAAGAGAGGCACATTGACTTCCACTTTTGACAGGCGTTGGAATAGGGGTGAATCTTGAATATCCTTCTTGGCTGGTTTGATTCCACTCGGGTATGGCACATGTGGCTTCGGAGGCACATATGGATTGGAAGATTTGTGAAGTTCTCCTGGCATACTAGTTCCTACCTCGACTTCGTCATCATCTATGTCTATTACAGATGGTCTTGGTTCATCATTCCTTTATGGAACTTCTTGAGGTTCTTTGGAACTTCCGCTAACCTCTTGTTCTATGCTTGGTCCTATATTATCGATCTCAGTAGATTCCACCCGTTTAGGACGTACAAAGTTAGGAATTTTGGTCATCTTGCCTCCTCGGTGTAGTAGATTCACCTCTTCGCACTCATTCTCCTTAGTAGCAACAGCTGGAGGTTGCTCGGGATCAGTTTCAGGTGTCTCATCGGGAGGACTAGGATTGACCGGTTTCCTGGAGTTGGGGGGTGATTCGCTCCTCACCTCGGGTGGTTTGCTCACTACTTCCTGGGGGGTATCCTCGACTTCTTTACCGCACCTTCCACACTTCAGTAGGCTAAGCTCTTTGATAAGTTGCTCAGTTACTTCGATTGCTTCAAAAGACTTCTCGATGCGAAGATTGTTCTCAGCTTGCCCTGCGTGTCCTATCTCGAAAACACTCTCAATGGCTTTAATCCCTGCGTAAAACGCAAGTTCCTCTTCCTCACTGATGTGTTCGTCCTCATAATATCCTTCGTATAACCCGTCAGTTTCGTCTTGATTTGAGTATATGTTGGCGACTTCATTCGACATTATTTTCTCGGATTGTGCGGATCCATCGGCGTACTTTTGAAAGACCTTCACTGCCTCTTCAACTGTGCATTCTTCTAAACCTCCACGCATCCCATCCACTTGAAGCCTAACTTCATCTCGTAGTCCTCCAACAAAAAAACAAATCAGCTCCCCATCGTCGAAACGGTGGTGGGGGCACTCACGTTTATACAACTCAAAACGTTCATAGGTGTCATAGAACCGCTCGTATTCTCCTTGTTTGAAGTATTCGATCTGATTCCGAAGTGCAATTGTCTCATGGTAAGGCATGAATCGTGCCAAGAACTCCTCTACTACTTGGCCCCATGTCTTCAGTGATCCTGGTGCTAGCCTTGCTATCCATATCCTCGGTTCATATCCCAAAGCGAAAGGAAATAATTTCCTGCATAATTGATCCTCGGTGAACCCCTTTGCTGGAACTTTTGCTATTTCCTCTTTATAGGACCTGATGAAGCTTATTGGATTCATATCCTCTCCTTCTTCGAACCTTGGTATCCTTCTCACTATGGTGCTTGTTACCTCGTACCCCGATAACTCTTCTTTCAAGTATATAGCTGACCTCCTCCTGACTTGCGAGAACGTAGGTGTCAAGCGGGCTTTTAAGGTCGTCATACCTGGAAATCCGTATCAGGAGTAACTCAAAACTAAAAATTAGCCTCGTTAGAAATTTCGAAAATCGAGAATATTTCTAGATATCGAATACCACTAAGGCTAGGAAAGGAGAATTAGAAACAGACTAGGAAAGCAGTATCAGAGAGAGATTAAAAAGGAAAACTAAAACTAGTAGAATTAGGAGTCGAAAGCTGAAAATATAAACAAATTAAACAGAAAAAAGGAGTATAGTCCCCGGCAACGGCGCCAATTTGATGAACGCGGATTGTCGGGTTCCGGTTCAGTCAAATAGATTTGTTATTTAGCCAAAGGCAATTCACAACTACAACGAAAACCGTAGTATAGCAGTAGAATGACCTCGAGTGTCGTTCTCTCAGGACTATAACTAGCTTTATCTATTTAAATAGAGAATATAAAAACAGCAAACAGATAGCAAAGGGTTTTTCTAACAGATAATGGATATTGGTGATAGTATGATCCTTCAAAGCATAACGGGTCAATAATCATGCATAAATTTCTCGGTCTTGCATGAAGATCTTTGATCAATCTAATGTCCTGTTGCAATTATTAAGCACTACGAAGATAAAGGTACTGACAAGTCAATCACTATTGTCCTATTGTGTTCCGTAATTATTCTACACTACGAAGATAAACTCGCGTATAGGTCGACGAGGGTCTAATTGTGCATAATAATTAATACAACATACGAGAATTTAGGTTGAGCCTGATCAACGAAATAAAGCAATAACACGGAGTATAATGCGCGATATAGCCATTAGCATGATTATCTTCCCTTCGCTAAGAATTCACATACTACCACTAACGATAAGTTTAGCTACTCATAATAGGCATGCAATCAACAGAAATCATAGAAGAAAACATGTTGAAAGATAAATAAGAATAAGTAGAATAAACTGTAAGATACAATGGTACCGAAGGTTGTCAATCTCCAAAGAATTGCGATCCTACAAGCTCCAAACTGCTATGAAAAAGTGTCCCCCAAGCTACGATCCCCCAGAACAGGCTCTGGGAAGTTCCTACCTAAAACTACAGAGAAAGGTGAGAAAGTAGGCCTGGAAAAGTATGATTTTCGGAGAAAACTGAGCAACTATATATAGGCCTCGAATAAGTGTGGGGCGGTTCGCCCCAGAGAAAATCTCGCGGAATTCCACGTTTTCGACGCGTTTTTGGATTTCTTTCCCTTTTCGGACTCGGTTTCTGACTTCTAGTGGCCTTCTAACCTCCAGATTCGACCCCTAGACTCCAAATCCTATCCGGAAACCTTCAGATACTCCAAATAGGCTTCTGGAAGAACAATTCCTTGTCAACTTCAATATAATTGCCCGGAAATCCTCGATTTTCAACCAAAACCTGTAAAATAAAATCTAAAGGGAAACGTGACACTGTTCTAATAAAATGCACTAAAATATAGCTAAATTAACATAGAGGATAGCTAAAATAGGTGAAAAAGACTCAAATGAAAGTGTAAAATACTGATTCATCATCGACCTATGCATATCTATATCTTCGTAGTGTTGAATAATTACGGAACACAATTGGACAATAGTGTTTGACTTGTCAGTATCTATATCTTCGTAGTGTTTAATAATTACAATATGACAATTGATTGATCAAAGATCTCCATGCAAAACCGAGAAATTTACGCATGATTATTAACCCGTTATGCTTTGAAGGATCATACTATCACCAATCTCCATTATCTGTTAGAAAAACCTTTGCTTTTCCGTCTGTTGTTTTTATATTCTAAATTAGATTTGATAAAGCTAGTTATAGTCCTTAAAGAACGACACTCGAGGTCATTCTAATGCTACACTACGGTTTTCGTTGTAGTTGTGAATTGCCTTTGGCTAAATAACAAATTTATTTGATTTGCTCGGAGCACGACATCCGCGCGTTCATCAAATTGGCGCCGTTGCCGGGGACTATACTCCTTTTTTCTGTTTAATTTGTTTATATTTTCAGCATTCAATTCCTAATTCTATTAGTTTTAGTTTTCCTTTTTAATCTCTCTCTGATACTGCTTTGCTAGTCTGTTACAAATAGTGTATGCCACATACACGATCTAGAGGAACACCGCTTGCTGATTCAATTGCTGAGATCGACAGAGTCTACCACCAAAGAAGGCGACTACTTCAAAGGCGTGCACTAGAGGAAATAGAGGATACCGATTTCTCTGAATCTCTACACAGTCTTTTCAAGGAAATTGACGGAATGGCAGAAGCTAGACCACTGAAAGCATGGGTTCAACCCACCAAGGATCGTATGAGGGGACCGGCGATTGTTCTTTCGTCTGCAACTCGAGATCTGGAAATCATGAACCACGCGTTCCAACCACTTCCGAGGTTCTATGGCGTAGCAATGGAAGATGTGATGGGGTACTTGCACGATATCGATGATTTCGTCAACCAACTCTCACGGCCCGGAGCTGAAATAACAACGGATGAGTTACGGATGAAGGTTTTTGCTATGGGGCTTGGCGACAGAGCCAAGTCATGGTTGAGTTCTCTACCAGCAGGCTCGCTGGACACTTGGGAGAAGGTTTTTTCAGCTTTCATGGAAAAATACTTCCCTCACACCTTGACTACCGCGCTAAAGGCGCAAATCACTGGATTCAAACATGACTATGATGAGACCATCTACACCGCGTTTGAGAGGTTCCAAGATCTCACGAACAAGTGCCCTCACCATGGTTTTGAACTTTCTGACCTAGTCCAACACTTCTACAAGGGACTAACCTTCGAGAACCAACAAGTGGTGGATTTCCAATGCCGAGGCTATATTTGGGAGGAAACCGCCGAAGCCGTCTGGGCAGTTTTCGAAAGGCTTGCTAAGGGTTCGCAGTTCAAGGACCAAGAGCGATGGTTAGGAGACGTAGATCTAAAGCTCCACCGACTCAAGAAGCCCCTATGTATAGGGGGAATGGGGATCAATTCGAGTGCTTTACCAATGAATTGAAGCAAGTCCTCAAGAGCGCCACTGGAACAACTGTTTCAAACGAAGTATGCCGAATATGCAAGAACTATGGGCATGGGGCTCATATGTGTAGATCGGAGCTTGCGTATGATGATGGCAACTGGGTTCAAAGAGGCGAAGAGGAGGCCTTTGCTACGGAGTTTGGTACTCGAGAAGCTAGCTACGGACAAGATAGTAGGAATCCTCGAGGTGGATTTTGGAGAAGAGGGTTCCGAAATAATCAAGGATATGCACCGGCTAACCAAACTTATGGCCCTAACCAAGACCGTAGTAGGCTAAACTATGGTAATGATCACTGCGAAAACCCCGCTCCGAAAGAGCCACCGAAGTCGAAGTCAGCTCAACTCATGGAGAACTTGCAAAAGATGGTTGATCACACCCAAAGTTTTCTCAAACGTTATGAAGAAGATTCCGAGAAGACTAGGGCAAGGCTTGATAGGTTGGAATAGAGCACTAGGATTTCCCATCAAAAGATGCAAGAGTTGATCGACCGAGGAGCAAGTAGGGAACAAGGCAAACTGCCTAGCAACACTGAGAAGTCGAATTCCATTACCTTGGCGGGTGATCTAACTGACGAAATCACCATCAAGAAGGTTGCTAAGTGCGAGTGTTGCAAGAAGGAAGTACTCCCACAGGCTAAGGAAGAAGAGAAGGACCTTGGTTCTGACGAGAGTGAAGAGGAGCTAGAGGATCCCGAGCCACTCCCTAAAAGTTTCGATGTTAAGGTCGGGATTGGTGAGCTTGAAGATGTCCGTGCCACACTAGACACGGGATCCTACTCTAACGTGCTCCCTTTGAATGTGTTTGAGAAGAGTAGCCTTGGAAAACTATCTGAGCATAGGGCTATTGTGCAACTGGCGGATGGATCTTTTGTGAGACCCGAAGGCGTTGTGAAAAATGTGTTGGTCAAGATTGGTGAAGCTTCTGTATACACCAATTTTGTAGTTATGCCGGCGTCTGCACCTGGGACGTGGGATGTCATTCTCTTGGGGCGAACTTTCTTGACTAATCTACGCTCCGTGATGGACATCTACCAAAGAACTTGCACTATTGAAGTGGTGGATGGCGAGCAACATGTGTTGCAAGCCATATCTGATCCACCTAATCCGCCTGATATTCCTTACACTACTCACTACTGTGGTCTTGCAGCCTATGTTCTTTCTTATTCACAGGTTCGTGGCATGAGGAGGAGATCCATGAAGGGGAAGTCTAGTACACGCAGAAAGAAGAGCTAGGCGCAGACAGGAGTCGAGTCAAAGACTTTAAACAATGGCGCTATCCGGGAGGCAACCCGGGAGTTTTTATCGCTTTCTTTGCCGCTTTATTGCATGCATATCATTGTGTTTTATTTTATATTTTAGTATGCTTTTGGTTTCTCACGAGTTTCTTTGAGTACTATAGGTTACTGGTACAAGTTTAGCTCTCACCTTAAATTCACTTTCGACGTTCGGGACGAGCGACGACGTTCAGGTTTGGGGAGGGGGTTATCGCTGGTTATCTCTATACTTGTCTTTCTTATGATAAACTCGTGAAATTGTTTGCATTTGCATTTTCACGCTTACTGCTTTCTTAGTTTTTTAGTTGCATACACTACATTCATCCTAGGATAGTCTTGCATGTTTTATGTGGAGTTTATTGCCAAATTTTTTGAACTTTTTTATTGGGTAGATTAACTAACTATGCCATTAATCATATGCTTCATCTCTATGAATTTGTTTGAGGTCTTTCTCGCTTGGCTTGTCACATTTATGTATTGCACTTAGTTAAGCTTGGTAGTCTCGACATCACTTAGTGGTGTTTTCTCTACTGCAGTTCACGAAGGCCTTTATAATAGGATGATGCATGTTAGGGTCTTATGGTTGTTTTCCGAGTAATTATGTACCTAAGAGGCAACAAGTCTTCACCATGCTTTGAGATTGCTAAATGCCTAGGAAGGAGGTTGTGTGATCCTTTGTTTGCAACCTATTCTTTCGAATAGGTTTGGGGAGGGGGTTACACCATCATTAGACTTGTTTTTCATTTTTCATTTCCATATCGTGAGTTTATTTTTCCTTTTTCGTAAATTTTGTACTCCAACCTATTCTTTCCAATAGGTTTGCGGAAGTCGTGTGAGTCATTTTTTCTCTCTTTTCGTTATGCTACTGCTGGCTAAAAAAAATCGAAAAAAAAAGAAAGAAAAATTCCAGGAAAAAAGAAAAGAAAAAAAAAAAGAAACTGGAAAGAAAACAGAAAAAGAAAAAAGACCCCAAAAAAAGCAAAGAAGGGTCCAAAAAAGAAAGCCAAATAGCAGTTTAGCAAAGTGTTGTGTGTCTCATTTTCCAATTCTTGTAATGATCGTAATCGTGTTGTAATTTTCTATTTTTTGCCTTTTGTTTTTGAGTGTCATCTGTTCTAGACCACCCTCGTCCTGCCATTCAGGAAGTGGTGAATAACTTAAGACTTTACTTAAGAGATGGGTAGAATAGGGGAGTGTTATCTTTTATAGGGAACCCTCCTTCGTTTGATGAGAGCCAGTACTGGTTCGACCTCTTTGAGGGAAAGTCTTAAACTTGGTGAACAACAGTAAGTCCTCAGTTTCATAGGCACGGGACAACCATTCGTATCTTAGCATGCTTCATTACGTCGTCACTGACTAGGTGCAGGTAGAGAATGTTACGAGAGACTATCATGTCTTGACATAAGTGCTTATGTGGATGTGTATAAGTCAATCGAGGTATTCTTCAACCTATATTCATGCTTTGATTTATATGGTTTTTGTTCATATGTTATTTGATAGATTCAGTAGATTAGTTCATTTTATTTGGCATGAGACTCCATTTTATGTGTTGCATTAGAGTCTAGCTTAGTTGCTTGAGGACAAGCAAAGGTTCGGTTTGGGGAGTTTGATGAATGTGTATTTTACACTTTCATTTGAGTCTTTTTCACCTATTTTAGCTATCCTCTATGTTAATTTAGCTATATTTTAGTGCATTTTATTAGAATAGTGTCACGTTTCCCTTTAGTTTTTATTTTACAGGTTTTGGTTGAAAAACGAGGATTTCCGGGCAATTATATTGAAGTTGACAAGGAATTGGTGTTACAGAAGTCTATTTGGAGTGTCTGAAGGTTTCCGGATAGGATTTGGAGTCTAGGGGTCGAATCTGGAGGTTAGAAGGCCACTAGAAGTTAGAAACCGAGTCCGAAAAGGGGAAGAAATCCAAAAACGCGTCGAAAACGTGGAATTCCGCGAATTTTACTCCCGGGCGAATCGCCCCACACCGGGCGATTCGTCCGGTGCGCCCCACACAAATTCGAGGCCTATATATAGTTGCTCAGTTTTTCTCCGAAATTCATACTTTTCCAGACCTATTCTCTCACCTTTCTCTGTAGTTTTAGGTAGGAACTTCCCAGAGCCTGTTTTGGGGGTTCGTAGCTTAGGAAATACTTTTTCTTAGCAGTTTGGAGCTTGTAAGATCGCGATTCTTCGGAGACTGACAACCTTCGGTAACATTGTATCTTACGGTTTATTCTACTTATTTTTATATATATTTCAACATGTTTTGTTCTATGATTTCTGTTGATTGCATAACAATTATGAGTAGCTAAACTTATCGTTGGTGGTAGTATGTGAATTCTTAGCGAAGGGTAGATAATCATGCTAATGGCTATATCGCGCATTATACTCCGTGTTATTGCTTTATTTCGTTGATCAGGCGCAACCTATATCCTCGTATGTTGATTAATTATTATGCACAATTGGACCCTCGTCGACCTATGCATATCTATATCTTCGTAGTGTTTAATAATTACAACATGACAATTGATTGATCAAAGATCTCCGTGCAAAACCGAGGAATTTACGCATGATTATTAACCCGTTATGCTTTGAAGGATCATACTATCACCAATCTCCATTATCTGTTAGAAAAACCTTTGCTTTTCTGTCTGCTTTTTTATATTCTAAATTAGATTTGATAAAGTTAGTTATAGTCCTTAGAGAACGACACTCGAGGTCATTCTACTGCTACACTACGGTTTTCGTTGTAGTTGTGAATTGCCTTTGGCTAAATAACAAATTTATTTGATTTGCTCGGAGCACGACATCCGCGCGTTCATCAGCGAGCTAGTCTCATTCTTGTACTTCTGGTAGTTGTTACCAAGATGCTTTTTCAACTTCTCTTTTGCTTTTCGCCTTTCAAGTTCCTTACTGATGAATTTCTTCATGTGTTTGACAACCAAAGAGTTTTCATCAGCAGGCTCTTTATCATTCTTCTTTTCAGAAGATGACGGCTTTGCAGCAAGAGCAATGTTTTGCGATTTTTCAGCAAACACATTTTCTCTTTGCTTTGTCTCATAATTGACAGTAGCAAGATGAGAGCACAACTCTGTTGGTGTAATATCTGGCATTTCTTGATCGTAATAGAAATTCTGAGTGTGGATCCATTCTTGATTCAGACTTCTGATGATGGTTTTCACCTTCTCAGAATCTGAGTAAAGATTTCCAACACCCAAGGCTGCCATTTCACTAATAAGAGTTGTGAATCTAAAGTCCAAGTCTTCCAGTGACTCGTTTGTACCTTGTTTAAAGTTTTGAAACTTTAATTTAAGTACTTCAAGTTTGTTTTCCTTGGTTTTGTCAGATCCAGCACAAAGATCTTGAACCATTTTCCAAGCTTCCTTTGCAGTCTTAGCACCCCACAGTTTGCACTGTATGGTATCCGGAGTTGATCGAATGATGATGTTTCTTGCTTGACCATCAAGACGGAATCTCTTAGCTTCGTCAGAAGTCCATTCCTCTCTCGGTTTTGGCACAACGGTATCCGTTGGTTCGCCTAAGATAGTTTCCTTTCCAGCTTCAGTGGTCTTGTGAGGGAAACTCCTTTCAGCCTTAGTGATCTTGATAGGTCCATCATTAATGACAGTGACCATCTCATCACTAATGGCCTCAAGATGTAGCATCATGTTGTTTCGCCATTTCTCGTAAATTTCCAGCTTCAGCAAGGGAGCATCTCCTAAAGACATCCTGTCAATAAAGCACTACCAAACTGATCAAGTGAGAGTGATTTACGGAAAGCACCTAAGGGGATCTAGGTTCAGTGCTGAAGGTTAAAGAACCTCCAGCTCTGATACCACTTGTTGGTCCCTTTAAACAACAAGAAAAGACTAGAGGGGGGGGGTGAATAGTCTTTTCAAACTTTCGTCGTTTAAAAACTTTCTCAGCAAGTGCTTATTACTTTTCAGTAATGAGTTTGCTGATACTTAACTTTCTCAGCAAGCGTAAGTTACTTTTCAGTAACTAGGTTTGCTGATATTTAAAATGAGAGAGCGGAAGTCTTTGATACAATAAGTGCTCTTTCAGTAAATGAAGGTTTCATCAAGTGATGTGAGTGACTGTGTACAGATAGATATGATTTGCTGAAAAACCAAATACAGTAAGTAAATCACACAAACACTTTTATAGTGGTATCTGAGAGTGGCGTAATCTCTCAACTAATCCACTTTGTCCTTTCTAGGACTGAATCCACTAAGATAAGATTGAGGTTCCTTACAACACCTATCTAGATCGATTCAAACAGAAACCAAAGCACACTTGCTTCGTCTCCAACCTAAACTAGAGAACGCACCCTTGTTCTCCACCAAACTTGGTACTTTTAATAAGCAAAGCTATGCTCGATTAAGTTCCCCCTGAATATCACGCCCGAAAGGGTGTATTTTCAGTTAGAGAGGTTTGGGATGAGAAAACTTAATTATAACTTATTCAGTTACAACAAGTAATCTAAGAAACAAAACTTTGAATACTTTGCAGCAAACAAGTTTGATTGTTTCTGGTGTCAAGACTTGTTCTTGTTCGAAAGAAAGAAAGAACACTTAACTAATTTCTTAGTCGTGTAAATTCTACTTCTTTACAAGTAGCTTTTTCAAGCTTTAAGTCTTGGAACGGATCAATGGCAGTAAGAGTATTGAAGGGTATGTGAGTTTAAGCACAAGTGAGAGTATGATCACGTTGTTGACACACTTCAACTCTTTGCCGGATGACCTCTATTTATAGTGAAAATAAGGAGCCGTTTGAATTTTAAATTCCAAGGCTTTTGTTCCTTAAGATGTCACTATCTTGCTTTTGTACTTTCAGCAGCGTGCTTGTTTGTCTTCTAGTCTTCATGTCCTTCGCGTGCATGCTTTGCATTTAATGCTTATTTGAATAGAATTCAAACAGTAACATTCGAGCGCAAAATACAAGTACTTTCAGCAAGAGGTCACATATGTTCCATCAGCAAGTGGTCAGTCTCAGTTTCAGCAAGCACAACCTACTCTATCATATAGATTTTCACTTATGCAATGATGTTGCTGAAGTTTCCACTTTCTGAGCAACATGTGCCTTTGTAGATACCAGTCTTCAGAAATATTCTAGTCTTCAGATCTTCGAAATCTTCAAGTCTTCAGATCTTCAAAATCTTCAAGATTCTGAGCGGTTCTAAATGCTTCAATAGTTTGTTTGTAAAAACAAAGTACATCATCAGCAAATGCTTCAATAGGTTGTATTTCTTTTCAGAAAATAATATACATCATAAGATTTAAAACCAACCTATCTAGCACCTATTCTAAGTCTTCAGCAAACGTTCCTCTTTTACAATGTCCTTAAAATTCTAAATTTCTATGGACCTTAAGAGTACTAGTTACTGAACTTTCCTTAACTTAGAATGGTTAATTGCTCATCAAAATTACAAGTTTCCTAACACACGGGCGGTGCGCCCGGGAGAGGCAGAGGCCTGGGCGCCCCTGGGCACCCCAGGCGGACCGCCCCTCACATGGGGCGGTGCACCTGTGGGCGCCAATGCTCCGGGTGTCCAGATTTTCATCCGGACACCACGAATCACCCCTGTATGCAACCATATTGACCTTTTTACCCTTTTTATCATCCGTTTTGGTTTCTCACGAGTTTCATTGAGTAATATAGGTTACAGGTACTCTTCCAGCTCTCACCCAATATCCACTTTCGATGTTTGGGACGTACGACGAAGTTCAGGTTAGGGGGGTTATCTCTGGGTATTCCAATGACTTATATTTCTCATTTCAACTCGTGAAAGCCTTTGTTTGCACGTTTACTGTTTTCTTAGGATTTAGTTTTTTCGTATGCATTCATCCTTAGTCTAGTTTTTTCTTGATGTTGTGTGGAGTTTATTGCCAAATTTTTTGAACTTTTTTATTGTATAGACTAAGTGTTTTTGACCATTGACCATACATTGCATCTCTATGGAATAGTTTGAGGTTTGTCTCGCTTGGCTTGTCATATTCGTATGTGCACTAGTTAAACTTGGTAATCTCGACATCACTATGTGGTGTTTTCTTTACTGCGGTTCGCGAAGGCCTTATAAAATGTTGCATGTTAGAGTCTTTGGTTGTATTCTCGTGTAATTATGTACCTAAGAGGCAACAAGTCTTCACCTTGCTTTTTTGAGATTGCTAAATGCCTAGGAAAGAGGTAGAGTGAGGTGTGTGATCCTTTGTTTGAAACCTATTCTAACGAATAGGTTTGGGGAGGGGTTACCATTGTTATGACTTGTTTTTCGTATAGTTGAGTCGTGTTGAGTTTGTTTTTCTTCTTCTTTGTGAGTTTGTGCTCCAACCTATTCTTTCGAATAGGTTTGGGGAGGTCGTTGTAGAGTCATTGTTATTTCCTTTTATTGTACTTTCATTGTGCTACTGCTAGCTATATTAAAAAAAGGGAGAGAAAAAAAAAGAAAAAAATCGAAAATTCCAGAATCTGGAAAAAGGAAAAAAAAGAATAAGACCAGAAAAAAAAAAAAGAAGGGTCCAAGCAAGCCAAAAAAGCAGTTTTAGCAAAGTATTGCATTATTTTTCAGCTTTTGTAGTAGTTCGTAATCGAGTTGTAAATTCTTCCTTGTGTTTATCGTGTCGCCTAGTCCAAGGCCTGTTCTAGACCACCCTCGTCTTGCAATTCAGAAAGTGGTGAAGAGTTTTTGCTTTAAGAGTTGGGTAGAATAGGGGAGTGTTGTCTTTTAGGGAACCGTCCTTCGTTTGATGAGAGCCAGTATTGGTTCGACCTCTTTTGAGGGAAAGTCTCACTTGGTGAATAGTAGTAAGCCCTTTGTTTCATAGGCACGGGACAACCATTTGTATTTTAATATGCATCATTACATCGTCATTTACTAGGTCCAGGTAGAGAATGTTACGAGAGACTCCCTTGTTTAACAAAGTGCATATGTGAATGTGTATAGGTTCAATCGAGACATTCCTCAACCCACTTTCATGTCATGATTTGTATGGTGTTTGTTCGTAAGCATTTGGTAGATACAATCGATTAGTTCTTCTTGTTTGGCATGAGACTCCTCTTTGTGTTGCATGTAGTTTGCATAGAGTCTAGCTAGTTGCTTGAGGACAAGCAAAGGTTCGGTTTGGAGAGTTTGATGACAGTGTTTTTTACACTATCATTCAGATCTTTTTCACCAGTTTAGCTATCCCCCTGCATGCATTCTAGTGCCTTTTGTTAGAATAGTGTCACGTTTCCATTTTCTTTGATATTTTCAGGATTTAGGTGAAAATCGCACTTTTGGATATGATTCATGGTGAAACAATGAAGTTTTGGTGGAACGAGATCACCTGTGGTGTGTCAAGGAGTACCGAGACGAGTTTCCAGGCCAAAAGACCAAGTTTCGGAGCTGAAAACCGTGCCCAAGGCCAAAATCGAAGACCCGCCGCCTGGTGCCAGACGGTCCGCCTGGTGTCCGACGGTCCGCCTGGGAGGTTCCGACAGCAATATATATATATATTGTAAAGTTGCGAATTTTCATATCTTAGATCATTATTTTGCAGACTTAAACCCTAGAGTTTGTTCTGGGTAATTTTTCTCTTAGAACTACTTTTTTTAGAAATTTGGAGCACCAAGGTAGAGATTCGGACATCTTTTGATCTCACCTTGCTAGAAACTTGTGAGTTTAGACATTCACTGGAGATTGACAACCCTCGGTGGTAACTTTGTATCTCACCTTTTTCATACTCTATCTTTTCAATTCAATGATGTTTTCATATATGATTGCTTGTGTTAATTTAGATTTTGATATGAGTATCTAAGTTTCTAGTTGGTGATAGTATGTAAATTCGTAGCTAGCGTTCATATTGTGAATGATTGAGTTTCTGAGTCTTTTACTTGTTTAATTATCTTAATTCGATTATTTGATCCGACTAAGCCAATATCTTCGTATGAAAGTGTTAGAAATACTAGGACAATTCAAGATCATCTTTTCAATAATTATAATTATCAAGTACTTCTTGAACTAAGACTGACAACCTTAGCCAAGTATTAGTATAGATAGGAAGCTTTCAAAATACACGTCTACAAATCTGTCTTTTGGTATTTGTTAATTCGAATTACTTTTAAAGCAGTACGATTTGCACTTTCATGCATAATTAGAACCCGATGCTTAGAATGAGCATACTATCACCAGTTCTCATCATATATTGTTAAGTCAAGCATTGTTAAATTTGTTTTCTGAATTTATATATAGTTATTTAGTTAAAGCTAGTTAAGTCCCTAGAGATCGCACTACAAAAATTTTCATGTTTAGTAACGGACTTATCCGTCACTAAACAGCACCGATTCGTCACTAATCCGTCACTAAACAGTTTAGTGACGGATAAGGGAAGCCGTCACTACATTGAGCGTCACTAAAGATTTAGTGACGAATAAGTTAATCACTAATTAGTGATGGAATAATGACGTATAAAAGGTTGACCATGAATTTTAAGAAAAGATTAAAAAAATAAATTTTAGTGACGGATTAATCTTATCCGTCACTGAAGTTGTTGACTTCGGTCAACCAATTTAGTGACGGATAAGTTTATTCGTCACTAAATTGGTTGACCGGAGTCAACAACTTCAGTGACGGATAAGATTTATCCGTCACTAAAATTGGATATTTTAAAAATAAATTTATATTTCTTTTAATTTATATAATTCATCTACAGTGTAATAAAATATTAAAATATAATTTTTCAAATGCAATAAGGGATGCTGCGAGAATACCTCTCGCATTTAGCGAGAATCATACCACTAGACCAACCACCCATTTTTCTTTTCTTATATATACTACAAAATACAAATAACATAAATTGGAACATATTAATACAAACTACAATTGTATATGAGCTACAGATATCACATAGAAGTTAATTGTACTAGAAGTGAAGAAGTAATTAAAAGAGAAAAATGAACCCCCAATAAATATGAAGATTAATATCCAGATAAATGGAAAGACTTTAAATTCAAAATAATATCCATATTTCCTTTGATTTATTGTTGATGGAACGCGCTGGATGTCGTGTTCCAACGCGAATCAGTCAAATAAATTTGTTATTTAGCCAAAGGCAATTCACAACTACAACGAAAATCGTAGTGTAGCAGCAGAATAACCTCGAGTGTCGATCTCTAAGGACTATAACTAGCTTTATCAAATTTAATTTAGAATATAAAAACAGCAGACGATATAGCAAGGGTTTTTCTAACAGATAATGGAGATTAGTGATAGTATGGTCCTTCAAAGCATAACGGGTTAATAATCATGCATAAATTCCTCGATCTTGCATGGAGATCTTTGATCAATAAATTGTCCTGTTGTAATTATCAAACACTACGAAGATATAGATTCTGATAGGTCAAACACTATTGTCCAATTGTGTTCCGTAATTATTCAACACTACGAAGATATAGATTCTGATAGGTCAAAGACTATTGTCCAATTGTGCATAATAATTAATCAACATACGAAGATATAGATTCCGCTAGATCAAAGAAATAAAGCAATAACACGGAGTATAATGCGCGATATAGCTATTAGCATAATTATCAACCCTTCGCTAAGAATTCACATACTATCACCAACGATAAGTTTAGCTACTCATAGTTGTCATGCAATCAACAGAAATCATAGAAGAAAACATATTGAAAGATATATAAAAATAAGTAGAAAACTGTAAGATACAATGTTACCGTAGGTTGTCAGTCTCCGAAGAATTGCGATCTTACAAGCTCCAAACTGCTAAGAAAAAGTATCTCCTAAGCTATGAACCCCCAGAACAGGCTCTGGGAAGTTCCTCCCTAAAACTACAGAGAAAGGTGAGATAATAGGTCTGGAAAAGTATGAATTTCGGAGAAACACTGAGCAACTATATATAGTGTTCTAATTTGTGTGGCGCTTAAGGGCCCCACACACCGGGCGAGTCGCCTGGTGTGGGGCGATTCGCCCCACGTCCCGGGCGATTCGACCGGGAGCTTTTTTTGGGATTTTGTGCGTTTTCAACGCGTTTTTGAATTTCTTCCCCTTTTCGGACTCGGTTTCTAACTTCTAGTGGTCTTCTAACCTCCAGATTCGACCCCTAGACTCCAAATCCTATCCGGAAACCTTCAGATACTCCAAATAGGCTTCTGGAACACCAATTCCTTGCCCACTTCAATATAATTGCCCTGAAATCCTTGTTTTTCAACCAAAACCTGTAAAATAAAAACTAAAGGGAAACGTGACACTATTCTAATAAAATGCACTAAAATAAAGCTAAATTAACATAGAGGATAGCTAAAATAGGTGAAAACGACCTAAATGAAAGTGAAAAATACACATTCATCAAACTCCCCAAACCGAACCTTTGCTTGTCCTCAAGCAACTAAGCTAGACTCTAATGCAAAAAACAATGCAACACATAAAATGGAGTCTCATGCCAAATAAAATGAACTAATCTACCGAATCTATCAAAAAACATATGAACAAGAACCATATAAATCAAAGCATGAATATAGGTTGAAGAATACCTCGATTGACTCATACACATCCACATAAGCACTTATGTCAAGACAAGATAGTCTCTCGTAACATTCTCTACCTGGACCTAGTCAGTGATGACGTAATGAAGCATGCTAAGATACGAACTGTTGTCCCGTGCCTATGAAACGGAGGACTTACTGTTGTTCACCAAGTTTAAGACTTTCCCTCAAAGAGTTCGAACCAGTACTGGCTCTCATCAAACGAAGAAGGGTTCCCTATAAAAGATAACACTCCCCTATTCTACCCATCTCTCAAGTAAAGTCTTAAGCTATTCACCACTTCCTGAATGGCAGGACGAGGGTGGTCTAGAACAAATGACACTCAAAAACAAAAGACAAAAAATATAAAATTACAACACGATTACGAACATTACAAGAATTGGAAAATGAGACACAACACTTTGCTAAACTACTATTTGGCTTTCTTTTTTTTGGACCCTTCTTTGCTTTTTTGGGGTCTTTTCTTTTTTTTCATTTTTTTCTTTCCAGTTTCTTTTTTTTCTTTTTTTTTTTCTTTTTTCCTGGAATTTTTCTTTCTTTTTTTTAGATTTTTTTTTTTTAGCCAGCAGTAGCATAACAAAATGACTCACAACGACTTCCCCAAACCTATTCGAAAGAATAGGTTGGAGTACAAAATTTACGAGAAAGGAAAAATAAACTCACAACACGGAAACGAAAAACAAGTCTAATGATGGTGCAACCCCCTCCCCAAACCTATTCGAAAGAATAGGTTATAAACAAAGCATCACACAACCTCACACTACCTCCTTCCTAGGCATTTAGCAATCTCAAAGCATGGTGATGACTTGTTGCCTCTTAGGTACATAATTACTCGGGAAAACAACCATAAGACCCTAACATGCATCATCCTATTATAAAGGCCTTCGTGAACCGCAGTAGAGAAAACACCACTAAGTGATGTCGAGACTACCAAGCTTAACTAAGAGCAATACATAAATGTGACAAGCCAAGCGAGAAAAACCTCAAACAAATTCATAGAGATGAAGCATACGATTAATGGCATAGTTAGATAATCTACCCAATAAAAAAGTTCAAAAAATTCGGCAATAAACTCCATATAAAACATGCAAGACTATCCTAGGATGAATGCAGTGAATGCAACCTAAAAAACTAAGAGAGCAGTAAACATGCAAATGCAAATGCAGACGGATAAAACATGCAAGGTACTATACTCATCCTACCAATACCAAGCTCTAAACCATCAATGGCAAGCTCCAGACTAACAACACTAGATCACTTAAATCCCATCCCCCTCATGAAATTAATGCTAGTCCCTAGCAGTAAGAAAATGAGGAAATAAGATGTGATACTAGATGTTACTGCATGGTTTGGCCTCGGTCGGCTGAGTATGCTGCTTGTGAGTTATTGGGACTGCTCTGGGAGCCTTATAGGTGGTCATCAGGTCTTCTGATAGGTGCGATAGTTCCATTTATAGGCCGGATAGGAACAACTCCTCCATTAGTATCATCATTGCCCGTATGGCCTTCATTGTCACTACTGTCACGCACATCCTCACCAGTAGAGTTGCAGTGTCGAGTAGAATCCTCAAGATTAGCCGCCGTTGTATGGAATCCTCCATCCTGTAGCCCTCCAATAGGTTGTGAACTATTAAAGGGGAAAGAGAATTGGTATCAGGACCTCCCCCTCCAGCGTTTTACACCCCGAGGAGGTTACAGTAAGTTGTTCGGATACTCAGAAGTCTTCTACCATTTTTTCCAATGTCGACCACATTCTCTACGGTTGATGCGACCGATGTCTATATGATGCTCCCTTTAGAGGCAGTCAAGGGGCACCCCTAAGAGGGGCCGGGCACCCATGTCATTATGTTTTGGAACCAAGCTAGCGCTTCGGAACCTTCTAGCAACTGCGAACTCAAGATTGAATCCGTCGCGGCAAGATCGTCCCGGTGCCTTCCAGTTCACTCGAACTTTGCAGTCCTTGTGATGGATTGCTGACGTAATAATGGTATCTGTCCCTTCGGTGGTGCATGAATAGGCATAGGAGTCCTTACTCCAGGTGTACTCTAGCTCCTCCTCTTGGATAATCCGCGACGTTGCTGCAAGAGCCCGTAGCTCGAACGCACCTCTAACGAGATCACTCTCCTTGACATGGTTGTAATCGATCACCCTCCAATACTTCATAGTAATCATACGGGAATGCTCCTCTCCCTTGGCATGGTTCCTACAAACAACAGTTAGTACCTCGCATGACACAAAACTGACTCATGCATATGCTAGTGTAAGAACGAAACACACAAGTGATAAAATCAACAATCGAGCTCCCCAAATCCTTTATGTCTAGCCTATCTTCTTCAACATGCAATAGACCAATGTAACTACTACATGCAATACATCACATTATGCTCTTGCTTGACAACCAATAACCTAGATAACAAGGCTCAATTCATACCATAGAAGCGAAAAATTCTATCAACATAAATCCTCATACTCAACAATTATGCATTCTACCATCAAATCCATCATCATTACATCAATAAACATAATCATATGCAATGAAGCAAAGAAAAAGACATATTGCATAACAAGATATATCATCTAGTAGCAAAATTCCCAAATCAACAATCCAAGCATAAATAAGCATGTAATTGATAGTAAATAACGCTTCTAATCATACAAACAAACTACCCATGCATCATATAATCATAATTGAAGCTCAAATTAGAGAACCCCTAAATTTTAAAAATTAGGGTTCATAAGAAGATACCTCAGATCTGAAAAACTAATGCCCTAGGGTGAAATCTGTTCGGATGAAAACATAGATTATGTAATAGGCTTCGATTGAAGCTATAGAACACTAAATTTGGTGAAGAAATGAAGAAGTTATGAAGATTTGAAGGTATTTTCGCAAAATTCGATTTTTGGAGAGAAGAAGGTGGAGAGAATGAAGAAAATGAGCTGAAAAAGGGGAGATCCGTATTTTTGACCATTAGGGACTGTGGGGCGAGTCGCCCCGTGCGGGGCGATTCGCCCCCCATTCCCTGATGCGGGGAGACGAAATCTCCGACAAAAACGCGGTTTTTAATCCCCGAAACCATTTTTCTCATAAAACCACTCGAAAAATATCACTCAAACATAAGCACATACGACACAGAGATGAACAAATTCACATATGAGAAGAAAAAATTGTTCAAGAATGAATGCATGCAAAAAAGCAGTAAAGAAAGCGATAAAAATTCCGGGTTGCCTCCCGGATAGCGCCATTGTTTAAAGTCTTTGACTCGACTCCTGTCTGCGCCTAGCTCTTCTTTTTGCGGGTACTAGACTTCCCCTTCATGGATCTCCTCCTCATGCCACGAACCTGTGAATAAGAAAGAACATAGGCTGCAAGACCACAGTAGTGAGTAGTGTGAGAAGTATCAGGAGGATCAGGTGGATCAGATATGGCTTGCAACACATGTTGCTTGCCATCCACTTCAATAGTGCAAGTTCTTTCGTACATGTCCATCACGGAGCGTAGCTTAGTCAAGAACGTTCGTCCCAAGAGAATGACATCCCCCGTCCCAGGTGTAGACGCCGGCATAACTACAAAATTGGTGTATACAGAAGCTTCACCAATCTTGACCAACACATTTTTCACAACGCCTTCGGGTCTCACAAAGGATCCATCTGCCAGTTGCACAATAGCCCTATGCTTAGATAGTTTTCCAAAGCTACTCTTCTCAAACACATTCAAAGGGAGCACGTTAGAGTAGGATCCCGTGTCTAGTGTGGCACGGAAATCTTCAAGCTCACCAATCCCGACCTTAACATCGAAACTTTTAGGGAGTGACTCGGGATCCTCTTGCTCCTCACCACTCTTGTCAGAACCAAGGTCCTTATCTTCTTCCTTAGCCTACGGGAGTACTTCCCCCTTGCAACACTCGCACTTAACAACGTTCTTGATGGTAATTTGAACAGGTAGATCACCCGCCAAGGTAATGGAATTCGACTTCTCAGTGTTGCTAGGCAGCTTGCCTTGCTCCCAACTTGCTCCTCGGTCAATCAACTCTTGCATCTTTTGATAGGCAAGCCTAGTGCTCTCTTCCAACCTATCAAGCCTTGCCCTAGTCTTCTCAGAATCTTCTTCATAACGTTTGAGAAAACTTTGGGTGTGATCAACCATCTTTTGCAAGTTCTCCATCAGTTGAGCCGACTTCGACTTCGGTGGCTCTTTCGGAGCGGGGTTTTCGCAGTGGTCATTACCATAGTTAAGCCTACTACGGTCTTGGTTAGGGCCATAAGTTTGGCTAGCTGGTGCCTATCCTTGATTGTTTCGGAACCCTCTTCTCCAAAATCCACCTCGAGGATTCCTACCGTCTTGTCCGTAGCTAGCTTCTTGAGTACCAAACTCCGTAGAAAAGGCTTCCTCTTCACCTCCTTGAGCCCAGTTGCCATCATCGTATGCAAGCTCCGATCTACACATTTGAGCTCCATGTCCATAGTTCTTGCATATTCGGCAAACTTCGTTTGAAACAGTTGTTCCAGCGGCGCTCTTGAGGACTTGCTTCAATTCGTTGGTAAAGCACTCGAATTGATCCACATTCCCCCTATACATAGGGGCTTCTTGAGTTGGTTGAGCTTCAGGTCCACGTCTCCTAACCATCGCTCTTGGGTCCTTGAACTGCGAACCCTTAGCAAGCCTTTCGAAAACTGTCCAGACGGTTTCTGCGGTTTCCTCCCAAATATTGCCTCGGCATTGGAAATCCACCACTTGTTGGTTCTCGAAGGTTAGTCCATTGTAGAAGTGTTGGACTAGGTCAGAAAGCTCAAAACCATGGTGAGGGCACTTGTTCGTGAGATCTTGGAACCTCTCAAACGCGGTGTTGATGGTCTCATCATAGTCCTGCTTGAATCCAGTGATTTGCGCCTTAAGCGCGGTAGTCAAGGTGTGAGGGAAGTATTTTTCCATGAAAGCTGAAAAAACCTTTTCCCAAGTGTCCAGCGAGCCTGCTGGTAGAGAACTCAACCATGACTTGGCTCTGTCGCCAAGCCCCATAGCAAAAACCTTCATCCGCAACTCATCCGTTGTTATTTCAGCTCCGGGTCGTGGGAGTTGGTTGATCAAATCATCGATATCGTGCAAGTACCCCATCACATCTTCCCTTGATAAGCCATAGAACCTTGGAAGTTGTTGGAATGCGTGGTTCTTGATTTCCAGATCTCGGGTTGCAGACGAAAGAACAATCGCTGGTCCCCTCATACGATCCTTGGAGGGTTGAACCCATGCTTTCAGTGGTCTAGCTTCTGCCATTCCGTCGATTTCCTTGAAAAGACTGTGTAGAGATTCAGAGAAATCGGTATCCTCTATTTCTTCTAGTTCACGCCTTTGAAGTAGTCGCCTTCTCTGGTGGTAGACTCTGTCGATCTCAGCAATTGAATCAGCAAGCGGTGTTCCCCTAGATCGTGTATGTGGCATACACTATCTGTAACAGACTAGGAAAGCAGTATCAGAGAGAGATTAAAAAGGAAAACTAAAACTACTAGAATTAGGAATTGAATGCTGAAAATATAAATAAATTAAACTGAAAAAGGAGTATAGTCCCCGGCAACGGCGCCAATTTGATGGAACACGCTGGATGTCGTGCTCCAACGCGAATCAGTCAAATAAATTTGTTATTTAGCCAAAGGCAATTCACAACTACAACGAAAACCGTAGTGTAGCAGCAAAATAACCTCGAGTGTCGATCTCTAAGGACTATAACTAGCTTTATCAAATCTAATTTAGAATATAAAAATAGCAGACGATATAGCAAGGGTTTTTCTAACAGATAATGGAGATTGGTGATAGTATGGTCCTTCAAAGCATAACGGGTTAATAAACATGCGTAAGTTCCTCGGTCTTGCATGGAGATCTTTGATCAATAAATTGTCCTGTTGTAATTATCAAACACTAGGAAGATATAGATTGTGATAGGTCAAACACTATTGTCCAATTGTGTTCCGTAATTATTCAACACTACGAAGATATAGATTATGATAGGTCAAAGACTATTGTCCAATTGTGCATAATAATTAATCAACATACGAAGATATAGATTCCGCTAGATCAAAGAAATAAAGCAATAACACGGAGTATAATGCGCGATATAGCCATTAGCATAATTATCAGCCCTTCGCTAAGAATTCACATACTATCACCAACGATAAGTTTAGCTACTCATAGTTGTCATGCAATCAACAGAAATCATAGAAGAAAACATATTGAAAGATATATAAAAATAAGTAGAAAACTGTAAGATACAATGTTATCGAAGGTTGTCAGTCTCCGAAAAATTGTGATCTTACAAGCTCCAAACTGCTAAGAAAAAGTATCTCCTAAGCTATGAACCCCCAGAACAGGCTCTCGGAAGATCCTCCCTAAAACTACAGAGAAAGGTGAGAGAATATGTCTGAAAAAGTATGAATTTCGGAGAAAAACTGAGCAACTATATATAGTGTTCGAATTTGTGTGTGGCGAAGGGCCCCACACACCGGGCGAGTCGCCTGGTGTGGGGCGATTCGCCCGGGAGCTTTTTTCGGGATTTTGCACGTTTTCGACGCGTTTTTGGATTTCTTCCCCTTTTCGGACTCGGTTTCTGACTTCTAGTGGCCTTCTAACCTCCAGATTCGACCCCTAGACTCCAAATCCTATCCGAAAACCTTCAGATACTCCAAATAGGCTTATGGAACACCAATTCCTTGTCAACTTCAATATAATTGCCCTGAAATCCTCGTTTTTCAACCAAAACCTGTAAAATAAAACTAAAGGGAAACGTGACACTATTCTAATAAAATGCACTAAAATAAAGCTAAATTAACATAGAAGATAGCTAAAATAGGTGAACACGACCTAAATGAAAGTGTAAAATACACATTCATCAAATGTCCTTCAACATATCACCAAGAGAACGTACATTCTTGAGAATTTCAATAAGGCCGTACAGCTTTAACTGAAAAAGAGCTGAAAAAGTCTGTAGAAACAAGCTTTATAAGGATGAAGGTATGCAGTCATAAATTTAAAATACAGTGAACACACCGTTTAAATTTAAAATTTTTCTTAATAAGTTTTTTCTAGACTTTGGCATTGTTTCTAGACTTTGGCATTTTTATGTACAAAACTGAAAAAATCATGAACAACAATCATGAAAGGTTTGCAACATACCAACACACATTCACCACCCGTAGACATAAAGAGAATACCAGTTGTTGTTCCTGTATTATAAACAAAGGCACAATTAAAAGTGCATAAAATCATTTAAAAATCTAAAATCTACTACTAATACAAACCCAATCTATATCCAAACTAATAAATACTGACACAAAAGTTTTAATTCAACCATGGCTGAACTGCTCTATTTATTGACTAAAACTCAACTCAAAAGTTTCAAGCAAGCAGGAAATAAAGAAGAGGCGCTAGAGTTACATGACAGAATCATGGTCCTTTTTATATGGTTCATAAGTATACTGGAATCCACAATTGATAATCACATGAAACATGAGTTGTTTTGGTATAAATGGTTCATTCCGTAAACAATAAATAAGCCTCGGAGTACAGCTAATAAATCTATGTATTTCAAATTAAATAGACATGTACCATGTTATAACTTTTACTGAAACTAGAAAGCAGGTTCTGGATTTCATTCACCACATAACATTGTTATTATTATTATTATTGTCATACCTGAAGAAGCAAACTCAATGGAGCTACCCCAACAGCAGGACCCGAGAACTTCAATCAAAACTGATTAACTCGGCTGGGAATCAAGAAACAAGCCCAAATTATAATTACGCTCCAACCTTGTTGGTCCCTTTAAACAACAAGAAAAGACTAGGGGGTGAATACTCTTTTCAAACTTTCGTCATTTAAAAACTTTCTCAGCAAGTACTTATTACTTTTCAGTAATGAGTTTACTGATACTTAACTTTCTCAGCAAGCGCAAGTTACTTTACAGTAACTAGGTTTGCTGATACTTAAAATCAGAGAGCGGAAATCTTTGATACAATAAGTGCTTTTGTCAGTAAGTGATAGTTTCAGCAAGTGAAGTGAGTAACTGTGTACAGATAGATATGCTTTGCTGAAAACTAAGTACAATAAGTAAATCACACAAACACTTTTATAGTGGTATCTGAGAGTGGCGTAAACTCTCAACTAATCCACTTTCTCCTTTCTAGGACTGAATCCACTAAGATAAGATTGAGGTTCCTTACAACACCTATCTAGAGCAATCCAAACAGAAACCAAAGCACACTTGCTTCGTCTCCAACCTAACTAGAGAACGTAACCTTGTTATCCACCAAACTTGGTACTTTTAATCAGCAACACTATGCTCGATTAAGTTCCCCCTGAATATCACGCCTGAAAGGGTGTATTTTCAGTTAGAGAGGTTTGGGATGAGAAAACTTAATTATAACTTATTCAGTTACAACAAGTAATCTAAGAAACAAAACTTTGAATACTTTGCAGTAAACAAATTTGATTGTTTCTGGTGTCAAGACTTGTTCTTGTTCGAAAGAAAGAAAGAACACTTAGCTAATTTCTTAGCCGTGTAAGTTCTACTTCTTCACAAGTAGCTTTTTCAAGCTTTAAGTCTTGGAACGGATCAATGGCAGTATAAAGTGTTTGAAGAGTATGTGAGTTGAAGCACAAGTGAGAGTATGATCATGTTGTTGACACACTTCAACTCTTTGCCGGATGACCTCTATTTATAGTGAATCAAGGGAGACGTATGAATTTCAAATTCCAAGGCTTTGTTCCTTAAGATGTCACTATCTTGCTTTTGTACTTTCAGCAGCGTCCTTTATTTGCTTTCTAGTCTTCATGTCCTTCGCGTGCATGCTTTGCATTTAATGTTCATTTGAATGAGATTCAAACATGAACGTTGGAGCGCAAAAGCAAGTACTATCAGCAAGGAGGTCACATATGTTTTTCAGCAAGTGGTCAGTCTCAGTTTCAGCAAGCACAACCTACTCTGTCGTTTAGATTTTCACTTATGCAAGCTGTTGCTGAAGTTTCCACTTTCTGAGCAACATGTGCCTTTGTAGATACCAGTCTTCAGAAATCTTCTAGTCTTCAGTCTTCGAAATCTTCAAGTTTCTGAGCGGTTCTAAATGCTTCAATAGTTTGTTTGTGTAAACAAAGTACATCATCAGCAAATGCTTCAATAGGTTGTATTTCTTTTCAGAAAACAAGATACATCAAAAGCGGTAAGACCAACCTATCTAGCACCTACTCTAAGTCTTCAGCAAACGTTCCCCTTTTACAATGTCCTTAAAATTCTAAACTCCTATGGACCTTAAGAGTACTAGTTCATTTCATTTGGCATGAGACTCCATTTTTTGTGTTGCATTGTTTTTTGCATTAGAGTCTAACTTAGTTGCTTGAGGACAAACAAAGGTTCGGTTTGGGGAGTTTGATGAACGTGTATTTTACACTTTCATTCGAGTCTTTTTTTCACCAATTTAGCTATCCTATATGTTAATTTAGCTATATTTTAGTACATTTTATTAGAATAGTGTCATGTTTCCCTTTAGTTTGTATTTTACAGGTTTTGGGTGAAAAACGAGGTTTTCTGGGCAATTATATTGAAGTGGACGAGGAATTGGTGTTCCGAAGGCATTTTTGGAGTATCTAGAAGACTCCGGATAGGATTTGAAGTCTAGGGGTCGAGTCTGAAGGCTAAAAGATCACTAGAAGGCAAAAACCGAGTCCGAAAAGGAAAAGAAATTCAAAAACGCGTCAATTGCCAACAGAACCTCCCGGGCGATTCGCCCGGGACGTGGGGCGGTTCGCCCCACACCTGCCGAACCCCTATATATAGTTGCTCAGTTTTCTCCGTTTTTCATAATTTCTCAGACCTTTTCTCTCACCTTTCTCATTAGTTTTAGGTAGGAATTCTCCAGAGCCTGCTCTGGGGATTCTTAGCATAGGAGACACTTTTTCTTATTGTTTTGGAGCTTGTAAGATCGCGATTCTTCGAAGATTGACAACCTTCGGTAACATTGTATCTTACAGTTTTTCTATTCATATTTATTTATCTTTCAACATGTTTTCATTCAATCTTTCTATGATTTCTGTTGATTGCATGTCATCTATGAGTAGCTAAATCTATCGTTGGTGATAGTATGTGATTTCTTAGCGAAGGGTTAATAATTATGCTCATGGCGGTAAAGCGAATCAGACTTTGAGTTATTGCTTTATTACTTTGATCTATCTAAAACCTCTATCTTCGTAGTGTTGAATAATAACGGAACACAATTGGACAATTCATTTATCAAAGATCTCTATGCAAAACGATCGGGTACTTCATGCATGATTATTAACCTGCTATGCTTTGAATGATCATACTATCACTAACCTCCATTATCTGATAAGAAAAACCTTTGCTAAGTCGTCTGTTGATTTTATATTTTAAGTTAGATTAGATAAAGCTAGTTATAGTCCTTAGAGATCGACACTCGAGGTTATATTAGTGCTACACTACGGTTTTCGTTGTAGTTGTGAATTGCCTTTGGCTAAATACAAACTTATTTGATTAATTAAAATCTGACAAATTACGGTTCATCAACCTACATGACATAAGTGTACATATCTGAAACCCTAAACCCTAAATTAAAAAACAAAAAAGAATTAAAAAAATAAATGAGCCAATGCTGGCTCATTTTAAATGTAGCCACGGGTAGCTCATTTTGAGCCACCAGTGGCTGATTTCGAAAATCAGGCACCCTTTTTTTTTTTTAATTTTAGTTGTTGGTGTTTTATAATGTTGATAATATATACAAAATATATGAATAAATCGTTGTTATTTAATTGTGTTAATTTAGTGAGTTAGTGATTATACACCTAAACTTTATCATGTTTGTTTATAGTTTGAGGAGCCTGAGTACGTTGACTATGCACACCTTTTCCACACAAATAATCTCTTTGGTACTCTACAAGAAGCAAAAGATTATGTGAAAGAAATTGGAGATAACAACAATATGTTTTTCCGGATTGAATCGTCGAAACCAAAGTATGTTTATATCGGTTGTGAGCGTAGTGGGAAATATAGGAGGACCGTGTCTAAAACCGAAGATGTTGTTCACAGACACGGGGTCGGAACTAAGAAATTGGAGTGTCCGTTTAAGATTTGTTTGAAAGAAAATAGAGATGGTAATTGGGTGGTGAATATTGAAGAAGGGAGGCACAATCACAATCTTGGTTGCTATGAGAATTGGCACACCTCTAGATCGAAGTTGAAAAAACACGAGGTGGATATGATTAGAGAAGATATGGAAGATGGGATCATGCCATCAGTGACTCTTGGAAAAATTAAGAGAAACGACCCAACAAACAAAAGCAGATTAAAGCAAGTGCACAATTGGACACAAAAAATCAGGAGAGGCGACATGGGTAATATTGATCCTATCTGGTATTTTTTGTTGAAGTTGACGCAAAAGAATTACTACAAGCGTACAACTATCGCCTCGGGGATATCTTGTTTGGGTTCTATTCTTGTTGCACATCCAAAGACGTTTGACTTGGTTCGTAAGTTTCCCCATCTCTTTGTGCTAGATTGCACATATAAGACAAACGCATATGATATGTCGTTGCTTGAGGTAGTTGGTTTAGTTCCGACTGGCAAAAATTTTCATGTGGCCTTCGTGTGGATGCAAAATGAGCAAAGAACAACTTACGCTTGGGCGTTGAAGCGGTTGAAAGAGATGTTTGTACTCAGTGGTATATCTCCAGGGTTATTGGTTACGGACATGGACTTGGCACTTACTAATGTCATTGCTGATGTATTTCCAGATGCGGCACATATCCTTTGTCGGAGGCATATTGCACAAGATGTGCAGAAGAAATTATGTAGTCTATTTGGTCACAAAAAATATGAGGCTGCTATGTCAATGAGATGGACATCCATAGTGAACTCAATGTCTGAGGAGGAGTATTATCATGCTGTGGAAGGGATGCATGCACTATTTCGTGGGCATGCAAATGGAATTTCCTTTTGCAGTATCTGCATAACACTTGGTTGGATCCACATCGACAAACAAATAAAGATGTAACTTATTTCCTTAGCTTTGATGTAACTTATTTTCTGAAAAGAAAATGACCTATTGAAGCATTTGCTGAAGATGTATTTTGTTTATTACAAACAAATTATTGAAGCAAATAAGAAACCGGTCAGAATCTTGAAGACTTTTGAAGATCTGAAGACTTGAAGACTTGAAGATTGCTGAAGACTGGTAAGACACGTGTTGCTCAGAAAGTGAAATTTTCAGCAACAACATTGCATAAGTGAAAATCTGAAAGACGGAGTAGGTTGTGCTTGCTGAAAGTGAGAATGGACACTTGCTGATGAACATATGTGACCTCTTGCTGAATGTACGTGATTTTGCGCTCCATTGTTACTGTTTGAATTCTATTCAAAGGTGCATTTAATGCAAAGCTTACACACAAAGGACATGAAGACTAAAAGACAAACAAAGGTTGCTGCTGAAAGTACAAAAGCAAGATAGTGACATGTTAAGGAACAAAAGCCTTAGGATTTGAAATTCAAACGGCTCCTTACTTGCACTATAAATAGAGGTCATCCGGCAAAGAGTTGAAGTGTGTCAACAACGTGATCAAACTCTCACTTGTGCTTAAAATTCACAAACCTTCAAACACTCTTACTGCCATTGATCCGTTCCAAGACTTAAAGCTTGAAAAAGCTACTTGTGAAGAAGTAGAACAAACTCGGCTAAGAAATTAGTTAAGTGTTCTTTGTTTCGAACAAGAACAAGTCTTGACACCAGAAACAATCAAACTTGTTTACTGCAAAGTATTCCAAGTTGTGTTTCTTAGATTACTTGTTGTAACTGAATAAGTTATAATTAAGTTATCTCACCCCAAAACTCTCTAACTGAAAAATACACCCTTTCAGGCGTGATATTCAGGGGGAACTTAATCGAGCAAGATTTTGTTGATTAAAAGTACCAAGTTTGGTGGAGAACAAGGTTGAGTTCTCTAGTTTAGGTTGGAGACAAAGCAAGTGTGCTTTGGTTTCTGTTGAATCGCTTTAGATAGGAGATTGTAAGGAACCTCAATCATATCTTAGTGGATTCAGTCCTAGAAAGGACAAAGTGGATTAGTTGGGAGATTACGCCACTCTCAGATACCACTCTAAAGTGTTTGTGTGATTTACTTACTGCATTTAGCTTTCAGCAAATTATATCTGTTTGTACACAGTCACTCACATCACTTGCTGAAACTCTTTACTTGCTGAAAAAGCACTTATCGTTTCAAAGACTTCCGCTCTCTGATTTTAAGTATCAGCAAACCAAGCTACTGTAAAGTAACTTATGCTTGCTGAGAAAGTTAAGTATCAGCAACCTCATTACTGTAAAGTAATAAGTACTTGCTGAGAAAGTTTTAAACGACAAAAGTTTGAAAAGACTATTCAACCCCCCCCCCTCTAGTCTTTTCTTGTTGTTTAAAGGGACCAACAAATGGTATCAGAGCGAGGTTCTTTAGCCTTCTGCACTGAACCTAGATCCCCTTAAGTGCTTTCCGTAAATCTCTTTCACTTGATCAGTTTGGTAGTGCTTTGCTGACAGGATGTCTTTAGGAGATGCTCCCTTGCTGAAGCTGGAAAATTACGAGAAATGGCGAAACAACATGATGTTACATCTTGAGGCCATTAGTGATGAGATGGTCACCGTCATTAATGATGGACCTATCAAGATCACCAAGGTTGAAAGGAGTTTCCCTCATAGAACCACTGAAGCTGGAAATGAAACCATCCAAGGCGAACCATCAGATACGGTTGTGCCAAAACCAAGAGAGGAATGGACTTCTAACGAAGCTAAGAGATTCCGTCTTGATGGCCAGGCAAGAAATATCATCATCAGATCAACTCCGGATACCATACAGTGCAAACTGTGGGGTGCTAAGACTGCTAAGGAGGCTTGGAAAATGGTTCAAGATCTTTGTGCTGGATCTGACAAGACCAAGGAAAACAAACTTGAAGTACTTAAGCTGAAGTTTCAAAACTTTAAGCAAGGTGCTAACGAGTCACTGGAAGACTTGCACTTCAGATTCACAACTCTTGTTAGTGAAATGGCAGCGCTGGGTGTTGGAAATCTTTATTCAGATTCTGAGAAAGTGAAAACTATCATCAGAAGTTTAAATCAAGAATGGATCCATACTCAGAATTTCTATTATAATCAAGGAATGCCTGACATTACACCAACTGAGTTGTTCTCTCATCTTGCTACTGTCAATTATGAGACAAAGCAAAGAGAAAATGTGTTTGCTGAAAAATCGCAAAACATTGCTCTTGCTGCAAAGCCGTCATCTTCTGAAAAAAAGAATGATAAAGAGCCTGCTGATGAAAATGCTTTAGTTGTTAAAAACAAGAAGAAATTCATCAGTAAGGAACTTGAAAGGCGAAAAGAAAAAGAGAAGCTGAAAAAGCATCTTGGTAATAACTACCATAAGTACAAAAATGATACTAGCTCGCTGAACAAGCAAGCTCAGCAAGCTACATCATCAGAAGAACCAGCAGTTGGAAATGATCTATGTTTTTACTTCAAAAAGCCTGGACACTTCAAAGCTAATTGCCCTTTGCTGAAAGGCAAATCTGCTGAAAAGAAGAAGAAGTTCAAAGAGCTTTCATTGCTGAAGAAAAGAAGAAGCTTCAAGCAAAAATCGATGCATTGTGCATTGAGACAAGCTCCGAAGACAGTGAGGATGAAAGTTCAGACACCGACGATGAGGAAGCCACTCTAGACGTGGAGATTGGCAAAGAAGTGTGTGGGATAGCTATGGAAGCTTATCCAGATGTGTCGAACTACGAATTCTGCCTCATGGCCGGTCAGGTAAATAATTCTACCTCTGACTCTGATTCAGAAAGTGAAGACGAGATTGATCTTGACAAGATTCAAGGAGAAATCGAAAGATTTGAGAAAACTCTCAGCAAACAGAAAGAAAAACTTCAATTTGCTGAAACTCTGACCAAGCAAACTACTGAAAAGTACGCTTTGCTGAAGGAAGAGACAGAAGAAAAGGATGCTGAAATAAGGCGTCTTAAGAAATTGATTGTTGAGGCTGCAGAGAAAAATTCTCAAATGGCATTAGAATTGGAAGAGTATCAGTCCTCAATTCTAAAGTTACTTGCTGAAATTCAAGAAATGAAAAAGATAAAAATCAATTTCAAATCCTATGTGGAAGCAAGTAATACGCTGCCTGAACTAAACTCTTATTTGAGAGATCCATCTCAGAAAGAAGGTTTAGGAGCAACGTGTGAAGGTGATAACGTAGAAATCTTGAGAAAAGATAAATCACCGATCTCCTTTGTGCGTGCTACTGATAGTAGTCCACCAGTGATCTATCAGTTTGGTCAAACTAAGATTGCTGAAACATGCAATCAAGTACCTATGACCATAAAGCCCGCTGTTGCTACTCAAAGTAACAAGACTTTAAAAGGAAAACAGGTTGCTGTGAAGCAAACTGGAAAGAAAAAGAATGCCGTGAAGCATTCCGCCAAACAAGTTGCTGAAAAGCAAGTTGTTAAGTCTAAAGGCAAGATTACTAAAAGTAATCAGAAGTCCTTTGCTGACAAACCTGAATCAAGTAAGGTAGCTGATGCTAAAGCTCAGCATTCTCCAAAGAGTGGACTCGGTTTCAAAACCAAGCAAAGTCAACTCTTTCATGAGTATAAGCAAAGTCAGCAAAAATACTTCAAAGAGATGAAGAAAACCAAGCCTAAGAGTTTTGAAAAGACTCCCAATGCTAGGACTAGAAGGAACCTTGCTAGAAAAGAACTTACTGAAAAGTATGTTCAGCAAAAAGGTCAACAGAGCAAGACACCACATCAGAAAGTGGATTTGACCAGCACGAGTCAAAAGGCTTTCAGCTCAAAACCTCCTAGTTCCTCAGCAAGTAGGAAACAAGTCAAAGTTGAAAAACTTCGGACTTGGGTTTCCACTGGACGCATTCTTGAACATGTTAATGGACATCCATCATTGGATAATTAACTTGTTTGCTCTTGATTGTGCAGACTGCAGCCACGGAGACAAACGATGCAATCTGGCACTTTGATAGTGGTTGTGGAAAGCACATGACGGGCAACAAGAATAACCTTATAAACTATAGACGGTGGTCTAAAGGTCCAACAATAAGGTTTGCTGGTGGAGGCTCCAGATCTACAAAAGGCTATGGTGATGTGAAGTTGGGATGCATAACCAATTCTGGAGTTCTTTATGTCAAAAATCTTAAGTTTAACCTTTTCAGCATGAGTCAATTTGCTGACAAAGGATACTTCATCGAAATTAAAAGTGATGAATGTAAACTTGTAGATTTTGAGACTAAAAAGGTTATAATGATTGCAAGAAGATCAGGAGGCTTGTACACCGTTGATTGGTCTTCAGCAAACGTTGAAAAATGCCTTGTCTCAGATCATGATTGCCTTGTTGAAAAAGCATGGTTATGGCATAAACGAACAAGTCATCTAAACTTCAAGACGCTGAATAAGCTGTCTAAAAAGGCACTTGTAGTTGGATTACCTAGGGTTACTTTTAAGAAGGATGGTGTTTGCAATGCATGTCAGCAAGGAAAGCAAACCAAATCTTCTTCAAGAACAAGGCAGTACCGTCAACTACAAAACCTTTACAACTCTTACACATGGACTTGTTTGAATCTTCTTCAACAAGCTATGCTGGTAAGAAGTATGGTCTAGTCGTGGTAGATGACTATTCAAGATTCACTTGGGTAGTATTCATCAAACACAAATCTGAAACCAAGACTGAAATACCTAACTTGCTGAATAAGCTTGAAGTCATGAAAAATGACAAGGTAAGAGTCATAAGGACAGACCATGGTACTGAGTTTGTAAACCAGTACATAACTGAATATTGTACCTCCAAAGGTATTCAACATCAGTTATCCTCAGTAAGGACACCACAGCAAAATGGTGCTGAACGGAAGAATCGTACCCTGAAGAAGCCGCAAGAACAATGCTTGCTGACACTGAGATATGAGGCTTACTGGGTTGAAGCGATTAATACCGCCTGCTATACTCAAATAGATGTTTGATTACTAAGGAATACAACAAAACTCCTTATGAATTGTTTGTTGGAAGACCTCCTAACATCACTCATCTAAGAGTATTTGGTTGCAAGTGTTTCGTTCTTAACAATGGTAGAGAATACCTAAGAACATTTCAACCAAAGGCAGACGAAGCGATATTTCTTGGCTACTCCTTGCATAGTAAAGCTTAGAGTTTACAACAAAAAGGCACAAAAGATTGAAGAATCTGTGCATGTTGTATTCTACGAAGACACAAGGTGTGCCTGCTGAAGAAGAAATATCAGAATGTATGAAAAAGCTACATACATGAAACTAAATGAGATCAAGTCAATGAACTAAATGATGATCTGATCCTTCCCCCGAGTCATGACAAGATAAATATAGTTCACGACAAAGAATTTCCAGCAAAGATGCGGTTGCTCCGGAAGTTGCTGAAATTACGCAATCTCCAGTGCCTGCTGATGAATACCTCAACCCAGCAATGCTGAACAAGCAGTTGCTGACGAACAAATCTCAGCAGAGACACAAATTCCCAGTAGTACTGAACAAGTACATACTGAAGAGTCACATGCTGATGAGCAAACATATCCTGATCCAACAAACAGGAAACCTGTTAATAAATGGATTAGAGATCATCCCTCTACGGATATGATTGGCGATATTAATAAACGCCAAGTGACTAGATCCAAAGCTACTCAAGGACTTGCTGAAGAAGCAACTGTCGTAGAAGTAGAATCTTGTTCTCTTGCTTTGTTT
>CM051456.1:66586835-66616044 GCA_028274465.1 Plantago ovata
GATGGGCGATATTAAATAAACGCCAAGTGACTAGATACCAAGCTACTCATGACTTGCTGAAGAAGCAACTGGCGTAGAAAGGGAGAATCGTGTGTTCTCTTGCTTCGTTTCAGAAATTGAACTAAACTAGAAGAAGCTTTAAAGCCCTGAATGGATAAAGGCAAATGCAAGAAAACTGGACAATTAGAAGAAACAGTATGGAAACTTGTACCACGTGCTGAAGGCAAGAAAGCTATTGGTAAAAAGTGGGTGTTCAGAAACAAGCTGAGTGAGTCTGTAAGTAACAAGAAATAAGCACGTTTAGTTGCTCAAGGTAACTGTCAGACTGAAGGATTGGACTATGATGAGTCTTAGCACCAGTTGCAAGATTGGATGCATTAGGCTTTTCTTAGCCTTTGCTGCTCAAAATGACTTCATTGTTACCAAATGGATGTTTAAAGTGCATTCTTGAATGGTGAACTGCTGAAGAAGTCTACCTAGAACAACCCCCTGGCTTTGAACTTCCCTCAGAAATCAAGATGGTATACAAGCTTCAAAAGCTGTATATGGTCTAAAGCAAGCCCCAAGAGCATGGTATGATACCTTGGCTAAGTTCTTGCTGGAAAATGGTTTCAAGAAAGGTGAAGTTGACAAAACCTTATTTACCATGAACCATGATGGTAAATACTCTTAGTTCAAATTTATGTGGATGACATATTTTTGAATCTAAGGACAAGCACTTTGTGATGATTTTGCCAACTCATGACAAACAAGTTTGAAATGAGTATGATGGGTAAATGAATTATTTCCTAGATTGCAAGTCAAGCAACTCAAAGATGAATATTCATAATCAAGCAAAGTATGCGAAAGAAATGCTCATAAAGTTTAGGATCAAAGAGGAAGAGAAACCTGAAAAGATCCCTATGAGTGTTGGTACCAAATTGGGCTATCTAAAGAAGATAAAAGTGTTGAAGAACACAAGTATAGGAAGCTCATTGGTTTCCTTGTTGTATTTAACACAAGTAGACCTGACATTCAGTATGCTGTTTGTGTGGTGTGCAAGCCAATCGATCCAAGAGAATCACACTACAAAAGAGCAATCAAGATACTGAAATATGTCAAAGGTACAGTCAATGTTGGATTATGGTATCCTAAAGATTCTGGACTAAATTGGTTGGTTTATTCTGATGCTGATCATGGAGGATCAACTCTTGATAGAAAAGTACCTCTGGAACTTGTCAGTTTTGGGTACTAGATTAAATCATGGTTCAGCAAGAAGCAAACCTGTGTTGCCAATTCATCCACTGAATCTGAATACATTGGCAACGCGGTTGTTGCACAGCTCAAATCCTCTGGATTCAGCAACAATTAAGAGATTATGGTATTTCTGCAAAGAAAACACCATCTTTTGTGATAATACAGTGCTATTGCTATCACGCAAAATCCTAAGTTTCACTCAAGGACTAGCACATTGATATTAGACATCATTTCATTAGAGATCATGTAGAAAAAGAAGATATTGAGGTTGTGAAAGTAGGCACTGATGATCAGCTTGCTGACATCTTTACAAAGCCCTTACCAGATAATAGTTTGCAATGCTAAGGTATAACCTTGGTTGATTGAACTACCTCAATAAAGGATACATTTGGCAGAATGCTGAAACAGGTATTCACAAGTCAAAGTATTCTTATTTAAAAGCTCCGTCTACTAATTCTTCGAAGAGATGATAAGTCACTACATGTTTGCTGAAACAGGCATTCAGCAAGTAATTCCTTCAAACGGGTATTTGTTAGGAAACTTGATCACTTGCTGAGACAGGCACTCAGTAAGAGAAAAACCTAAGGATTGCTGAAACAGGTATTCAGACAATCAAAGATACTGAAACCAGGTATTCAAGTATCAAGGGAATATTCTGAGACGGGAAACTCAGAAAAAGAGCAAAACTCATTCTCAGATTTTACCAAAGGATATCTCAAGTCCAAAGAAGTTACTGATACGGAAAAATCAGAAAATATCTTTTTAAACTTAAGAAAATATGAGCTATCTAAGTAGGGGGAACTTTCAGCAAGTATCTAGGTTATTTAATGCAAACTCGCTGAAAGATTCTTGTCTATTCAGCAAGCAATCTAATCCCTTCAAACTCGGTAAATCAATTTGTGACGTTAATCGGGCACAGATAAACTCGTATAATCATGACATGAAATACAATCGTGCCCATTGATTAAAAGGAGTTATTGATGTAACGTTAATAAAACAAAAGAGAGAGAATGCTCTGACGGTTTCAAGTTAGTGGGCCACCGCATTCAATGCAAGGCTCCACTAACGCCTGTGTTTCTCTGTTTACCCTTGCTGAAGCTCAAATCGATTGAGTTTTCTCACACATCAGAGACACTATATAAAGAAGGAGTTAGAAGAAATGACAAATTCTTTAACTCACATTTCCTTTCTTCGCAAATTTTAGCCTGAATCTACTGTACCTCCGGTCCAAAAGCAAACTATCTTTTTCGTACACTTTCTTCTCTATAAAAGAAATGGCACCAAAGAGACAGTTTCTAAGTCCTCTCAAGTCATCTAAGGTTGACAGTGCTGAGACACGCACTGCTCCGGTGACTACTCCGGCAACAAACACAACGAAAGTTGTGTTGAAAAAACGATAGGATATCGGAAAAACCTATGCCTCCATCATATCTTGACACTGCAAAGTGTGAGATGTTGATGCAATGGGGTGGATTTGCAAAGGAGAAGTACATTAGGTACATCTATGAAGAAGAACTCGATGACGAGAATGAAGAGGCGCTTGAGGTTATAGCAACCCAGGCCTCATGAAACTTATCTGCGCTCGCAAGCAGTGCAGGATAGACACAATGGAATTCTAACAATAATGCAGAAATCCAGTCCCTTACTCATAGTAAAGGAGTCACTGAAAAAGTGATCTTTACTACAATTCAGAACACGCAAATTATCCTGAAATGGAGATTTAGCGGAAATATTTCAGATTCCAACCACTGGAACTGAAGATGACGTCACTGCCACTGACGAAGAAATTGAAGATTTCTACGTGACGTCAGAAATGAGAAAATGAAGAAAGGAGAGATTGCTCCCGTGACTTGGACAAAGCACGTTAAGAGGAAGCATCTCTGCCATTCACTTGGTCTAGTAGCTCTGCTACTGATAAAAGTTTTGGACTCCCAAGTCGGAGGAATAGACCAAGTAGGCCTGAGAAGATGGCCGCTGCTGATGCATATCCATGAAAATAAAACGGAACTTAACCGGACTAAGTACATTTTCAACAGGCTTGTTGATTGTGTTACTAAGTTCAAGGTAAAGGTAGAAGACAACAAGGTCTCACCTTCCTTTCCAGTTATGTATGGAATAAAGATATGCTACAATCCTTGAACATTTCAGGATTCAGCTGAGAAACCCATTGCCAATCAAGAAATCTGTATGGAATGTGGGAAGATTCTTCTACAAGCAGAATATACCTAAGACTGCTGGCAAGAAACTAGAAAAATCAAAGAAGACAACAGCTGCAAATGCTGTCAGCACAAGCCAGCAAGAAAGGTATACAACAGCTGCAGATGTCACCACTCAGCAACTTAGAGATGAAACTGCTGTAGATGGTGGTGACAAAAATGAAACTGCTGTAGATGATCAACAAGGTACATGTACACCAGCTGTTGCTGAAAATGCAACTACTAATGTATCTGCTGGGAAACTGAAGAAATCTAACAAGAAAAAGAGGAAAGCTGATGATGACACTCAGACTGCAGCGTCATCAGCAAATCATGTACCAAAGAGGAAAAGGACAGGCAACACAAGGAAGAAAACACTGGCTCGCAAGTCAGTTCCTATTGTCCATGACCTCTCAGACAATTCCCAGATAATTGCTGAAACGCAATTGCCAGTAGATGTTGACAAGGTAGTTACTGAAGCCTATGTCAGCAACATTGAAGTGTTTGCGGAAGCCTTCAATGATTGACTCAACGTTGATCCTTCTACTGAGAACAGACCACAAGGCAGTGGAAATGAAATTCCTGCCCAAGTCCCAGATATCTACATTGTAGATAATCTAGATGATCCAACTATGGAACCAGCAAGTGATATTGCTGCTGATCTGCAAAAAGCGGCACTTGCTGATGCTGCTGAAAAGATGATTGCTGAAGAAGCAACTCATCAAGTTGCTGAAACCCCGGTTGCTGAAGAACCAGTTGCTGAGAAAGCAATGGTTCAAGTTCCAGAAGTTGCTGAAACACAAGAAGCACTATTCAACGACGCATCTCGTGATGCAGAGAATACTGGCCCAAGTTCACCAAAGACATCAATTGACAAAGTCCAGCTTGTACTGGAAGCTATAAGCCAACAAATGGAGTTGGATATTGAAGAATCATCCAACAAATCCATTGATGTCTTCATGAAAAGCAGTGAGCTTAAAGGTCAAGATGCTTCTGCTCAACTTGTCATTTCAGAGACAAGGGAGATTGCTGAAACCGCGCAGCTTTCTCAAACAGAGCAAGACAAGAAGTCTGCTGAAGAAACAGTCCAAGAAGATGAAGAAACTGTTAATGCTGAAAGCATTGAGCCACAACCTGTCCTTATTCAGCAGGTAGATAATTCAACCATCAGTAAAACTTCAAATTCTGAAACTTATTCTTTTGCTAATATAATATTATCTCTACAGACTTCTCAAGATGCAAGTCAGATGGTTGCTGAAGCCTCTGCATCAGAATCAACACTCCCTACTCAGCAGGTAGTTAATGTTTTTGGTAATAAAACTAAGTTTGACAGCTTAGTACTTGTATCTAACTCAAATTTATTTCAGGATGAACAAATGGAGGATGCTACTCAAGCTCCTCAAGGAATGGAAATTGTACAACATGAGCTTGCTGAATCTCAGCAGGTAATTCATGTTTCATCTTTGAACTCTAAAGAAATTATCCAAACCAATCCTGATCTAAATATCGTTCTTTTTCAGGCTCAAAAGGAGACCACTTATGGAAATTGCAATATCAAAATCCCAATCTGAGAGACGAAGCCAAATTACAGATCGGATGTAATTCAGATGAGCTTTACCCAACAAGTAGAAGACAATTGATGATGATGGTTAGGTATGAGGTGGCTTTAGCAACCTAAGAAGATGATGAATAGATCTGCGTGGCTGAGGATTGATGATAATAAAGGTGTGAATTTGACCCAGAAAAGGCCAAAAGAAAGACCAAGTAATAATAGAGATGGTGGATTAAACAATTATGGTGAATTGTTGATAAGAAATTGGAGAAAACAGATGATTTAGAAGAAAGAAATTGTTTGCTCGGCAGAGACTTGAAGATGGCTTGATACCATGATAGGAATATTGAATTCACCTCAATTGTAGGTGTTGAGTATATTCAGTATATATACAATAACATATCTTGGACACTCAGTAATAACATATGTATACAAGGAAAATATAATTACAATAGTGTAAGAGAGATCATGTAGGATCTTGCACTGAAGATCAACAAGTAAGTTCTGAGGAACTATACTTGAATTTCAAGCAAACAACTTTGTCAAGAGTTGCTAAGTCCGTCAGCAACTGGCAAAGATACAGGCGAATGGATTTCTCTGATCTCCATCTTCATCTATCTAATGAGAAAAAGAGATCTTCTATACCAAAGCTCGAGACATTCGTTCATTCCATACTTCCTGAAGAAATGTCATATTCTCAGCAAATGAGTTCAAATCTGATTGCTCAAATCAGAGAGAAATATGAAGGCAAAATTCAAGAGTGCCTCTCCAGCTGAACAAGTTGTGATGCTCAAGGGTTTCTTTGTACCCGTGGTGGCTGATCCCCACAAAATAAATGAGGAAGAGGAAGTAACGAGTGTTGCTTTGTACAAGCATCTCGAGCTAGTAATTCTGACCGATGATGATGAAGAGGAAGAAGATGAAAATATTCCAACTGATCCCAGTGATGATGAAGGGAAAGATTCCAAGGACAAGAAAGACGATGATGATGACAATCAAGGTCCAAGTCCTGATGCTGGTGGTTTGAAATTGACAGTTGTTGAAAATACTCCACAAGACAATCAACAAGCTGAACAACCACAACCTCAGCATGAATCTCAACCTGCTCCTGCTGCTGCTGAAAATCAAGCACCTGTACAAGGTGCTGATACTGAAGAAGAATATGCCAGAAAAAGGGCTGCCTTGAAAAATGGCAAGAGCCAAATTTCTGATGCAAACCTTGATGATGATGATGAATTGGATGAAGATTACCAAAGCGCTTTACAGAACAGTCTTTTGATCCATGCAAGACATACGCAGGATCTAGAAATTTGTGAATCTTCAGGAGTAAGACCAAAGGAAGTCCCCTCCCTTCCATTTACTACTGGCGAAACTCCAGTAATTGATTCTCAAACTCAATTAAAACTAACTACTCGCGAAACTCCAGTCATTGAGTCTCAAACGTTGCCCTCAGCAACTACTCAATTAAAACTAACTACTGGTGAAACTCCAGTTGTTGAGTCTGAAGTGTTGCCATCAGCAACCACTCAACCAAAAGGAAGTGAAGCTGCTGACTTAGGTTCCAAGGTTGCTGACCTTGATGAATCTGAGGATGACGATGACTTATCAGCAAATGAGGATGAACAATCCAAAAGAGACCCAAAAGTGGTTCAAATTCCTCCTCCTGATTACATAAACGATATAGACGATGGTCTAAGAGGAGAATTGCTGATAAAGGATGATCAATTTGCTTCAGAACTGAAAGTTCATTCCTTGACTCCAAACCTAGTGCCGTTCCCAAGAGTTGAGGAGTTTACTCCTAGAATTTTGGCACTGAAGAAAGTCCATGAAGCCTGCAAAGCAGAAGATGAGGCATTGCTTGCTGAGAGCCCGCTTGATATTGGAAAAATATTGGCTACAGTGCTGAGACGCACTACTACTCTTACAATAGCTCAGAAAGACATCAGTCTTTATCACAAAAGCTATGAAGAAGATGTAAGTCAAGCACTCAGACTAGCAAAGACCGCTCTAGTGAAGGCTTAGACTTTCATGGATGATAAGGCCGCAACAGAAAAACGACATGAAGAGAACATGGTGAGCATTCAAAAGGAGTTGTCAAAAATTACTTCTGATCAGCAACAAATTATCATGAAGTATAACAGCTTAAGTACTCTTGCTAAAAATTGCAATGAGTTCTATTCTCTGCACATCACTCCGATGTTGCAATCCATGTCTAAGGGGGAAAAGAAAAATACCCGAAAAAGAAACCAAACACCTCCTACTGTTGATGAGCCACTGCCCATAGAACCGCTTGCTGAAAAAGAGCAAAGTTCTAAAAGGCAAGCAGAATCTGAGTTAAATTCAGCAAGTACCAAAAAGAGAAAAACTGCTGCTGAAACTCAAGATTTTTTCCATACTGAAAGTCATCAAAATCTGAATGAAGATGATGAAGATGATGACAATCAGACAATAGCTCAAGCCATAAGAGCTAGACCTTTAACAGCCTTGACTATGTCTGGCCATTCAAAGCATTTTTCGTCTGACTCTTCAGCAAGAGATCAAGACAATGCTAAATCAAGAAGAAGAAGGCAAAGACAGGAAGAAAAGAGGCTGGCCAGCATTGCTATTGGCTCCGGCATCGAGTATACAAAGACCAGCAATGATGAAACCACTCAGAATGTGATCAGAAACATTCATGGTTGCTGGATCTTAAAGCTGGAAGACTTGCTGGTGAATGAGTTCTTTCCTACAACCATATTGAACCAAATGTTCACATGGATTGAACTCAAGGTACAAAGAAAACAAAGGGAAGAATCTCTCCCAAGAAACGTTGCTGGGAAATGGTTGAATCTTGAGGTCTCAGTAAGAAGAACTGCCATTGGTAAGACTTATGGACAAGAACCAAATTTGATAAAACCACCTGGCATTTCTTATTACTCTGACCCAGTAACCAACAAAACAAAGAAGAGACTTGGATTGATTCCTTATGAGTATTTCTATCTCACTGCTAAGGACCAAGAAGAAGATCTTCTCTGGCTAAGAAAGATTCATCCTAAAAGCATTTCAGATACACAGCTTCTCCATGCCAGCAATTGGGGCATGCATTTGTGGGTAACTCACTACATGGAAATGAATGCTGAAAAGCATCATCATACTGCATGCAAACATGCAAGAATTCTTCAACTACAAGTCCGTAGGCTTCTGGAAAACTACGAAAAGGACTGTGTTGAATTTACTGCACTTGCTGAGAAGAGTGTAAGAGAGATTTTGAGAAAATCTTCTGGAAGAGCTTAATTCTCTGTAATAGTTTTTGTTAAAGTTTTGTTTGCTGATTCTGTTTAAGTTATCTCTGCACTTCTTGTAAACTTCTGAAAGATAACTATCAGCAATGAAGCTTTTGACTCTTATTGGTTTTTGATTATGCAATTTACTTATGCTTACTGTTTAATTATTCAAGTATGCTTGCATTAATCAACTGATTTATTCAACATTAGAAACCTCTAAAAGGGTAACAATTAATTTAGCCATGGATTGCTAACATCAAAAAGGGGGAAATTTGTTAGGAAACTTGTAATTTTGATGAGCAATTAACCATGCTAAGTTAAGGAAAGTCCAGTAACTAGTACTCTTAAGGTCCATAGGAATTTAGAATTTTAAGGACATTGTAAAAGAGGAACGTTTGCTGAAGACTTAGAATAGGTGCTAGATAGGTTGGTTTTAAAGCTTATGATGTATCTTGTTTTCTGAAAAGAAATACAACCTATTGAAGCATTTGCTGATGATGTACTTTGTTTTTACAAACAAACTATTGAAGCATTTAGAACCGCTCAGAATCTTGAAGATTTTGAAGATCTGAAGACTTGAAGATTTCGAAGATCTGAAGACTAGAAGATTTCTGAAGACTGGTAGCTACAAAGGCACATGTTGCTCAGAAAGTGGAAACTTCAGCAACAGCATTGCATAAGTGAAAATCTATATGACAGAGTAGGTTGTGCTTGCTGAAACTGAGACTGACCACTTGCTGATGGAACATATGTGACCTCTTGCTGAAAGTACTTGTATTTTGCGCTCCAATGTTACTGTTTGAATTCTATTCAAATAAGCATTAAATGCAAAGCATGCACGCGAAGGACATGAAGACTAGAAGACAAACAAGGACGCTGCTGAAAGTACAAAAGCAAGATAGTGACATCTTAAGGAACAAAGCCTTGGAATTTAAAATTCAAACGACTCCTTATTTTCACTATAAATAGAGGTCATCCGGCAACGAGTTGAAGTGTGTCAACAACGTGATCATACTCTCACTTGTTCTTAAACTCACATACCCTTCAATACTCTTACTGCCATTGATCCGTTCCACGACTTAAAGATTGAAAAAGCTACTTGTAAAGAAGTAGAATTTACACGACTAAGAAATTAGTTAAGTGTTCTTTCTTTCTTTCGAACAAGAACAAGTCTTGACACCAGAAACAATCAAACTTGTTTACTGCAAAGTATTCAAAGTTTTGTTTCTTAGATTACTTGTTGTAACTGAATAAGTTATAATTAAGTTTCTCATCCCAAACCTCTCTAACTGAAAATACACCCTTTCAGGCGTGATATTCAGGGGGAACTTAATCGAGCATAGCTTTTCTGATTAAAAGTACCAAGTTTGGTGGAGAACAAGGTTGCATTCTCTAGTTTAGGTTGGAGACGAAGCAAGTGTGCTTTGGTTTCTGTTTGAATCGCTCTAGATAGGTGTTGTAAGGAACCTCAATCTTATCTTAGTGGATTCAGTCATAGAAAGGACAAAGTGCATTAGTTGAGAGATTACGCCACTCTCAGATACCACTATAAAAGTGTTTGTGTGATTTACTTACTGTATTTGGTTTTTCAGCAAATCATATCTATCTGTACACAGTCACTCACATCACTTGCTGAAACCTTCATTTACGGAAAGAGCACTTATTGTATCAAAGACTTCCGCTCTCTGATTTTAAGTATCAACAAACCTAGTTACTGAAAAGTAACTTACGCTTGCTGAGAAAGTTAAGTATCAGCAAACTCATTACTGAAAAGTAATAAGCACTTGCTGAGAAAGTTTTTAAACGACGAAAGTTTGAAAAGACTATTCACCCCCCCCTCTAGTGTTTTCTTGTTGTTTAAAGGGACCAACACCGTGTGAGGGGCGGTCCGCCTGGGAGCGGCAAAGGCGCCCGGGCGTTCTGCCTCTCCGAGGCGCACCGCCCCGTGTGGGGGGCGGTCCGCTTGGGAGTGGTAGAGGCGCCCAGGCGTTCTGCCTCTCCCTGACGCACCGTCCCGTGTGGGCGGCGGTCCGCCTGGGAGCGGCAGAGCCTTGGCTCCGAGTTAATCATCCCCGAACTCAAAAAATATCAACTTTTTACCTATTTTATCACCAAAAACACACTCTAACACAAGGGAAAAAACAACTAAAGACTCAAAAAAGGGAAAACTACAAGCTACATATCAAAAAACTAATTGTTCGATGTATGCATGCAATGCAAGAAAGCAATAAAACTCCGGGTTGCCTCCCGGAAAGCGCCATTGTTTATTAGTCTCTTACTCGACTTCTTCTTGTTCTTTAGTTCCTTTCCAGACGGGTACTAGCCTTCCCCTTCATGGATCTCTTTCTCATACCTAGTACCTGAGAATGAGAATGAACAAACGCAGCAAGGCCAAAAAATCTTATGGGGGGAGAATCAATAGAATGTACTTGATGATCAGAAATGGCTCGCAACGTATGTTGCTTTCCATCTACCTCAATAGTGCAAGATCCCTTGTAGGTGTCGATCACAGAGCGCACCTTGGTCAAGAAAGCTCTTCCTAAAAGAACCACATCATTCATCCCACACCGCGATGCCGACATCACCACGAAATTGGTGTAAACAGAAGTGCCACCAATCCTCATTAGCACATTCCGAACAACACCTTCTGGCCTCACAAAGGATCCATCCGCCAATTGCACAATGGCCTTGTGCTTCTCTAGCTCTCCTAGACCACTCTTCTCAAACAGATTCATTGGGAGCACATTAGAGAAGGCTCCCGTATCTAGTGTAGCACGGACATCATCGAGACCACCTATCCCAACCTTAACATCAAAACTATCTGGGATTGGTTCGGGATCTTCATTCTCCTCATCACTCACATCGAATCCCAGACCCTTATCTTCCTCCTTGGCCAATGGAGGCTCACCTTGTGCACAACACTTGCACTCAGCAACCTTCTTTATGGTGATCTCCACAGGAAGGTCTCCAAGGTTATCGACATCGACTTCTCCGTGTTACTGGGCAACTTCCCTTGCTCCCTACTTGCTCCACGGCCGATCAGTTCTTGCATCTTTTGGTGAGCAAGCCTAGTACTTGCCTCCAATTGATCAAGCCTATCCCTCGTCTTCTCTGAGTCTTCTTCATACCTCTTCATAAATCTCATAGGTGAACCCATTGTAGAAGTGTTGAACTAGATCAGAGATATCCATCTCATGGTGTGGGCACTTGTTCATGAGGTCTTTGAACCTCTCGAGAGTAGTGTAGATGGTTTCATCATAGTCTTGCTTTAAACCACTGATTTGTGCCTTCAGTGCGGTAGTCAAGGTATGGGAAAAATATTTCTCCATAAAAGTAGAAAACACCTTCCCCAGGTGTCGAGTGATCCAGCCTCCAGAGTGCCCAACCATGCTTTTGCTCTATCACCGAGTCCCATAGCAAAAACCTTCATTCGCAACTCATCATCCGTAATTCCTGCTCCAGGCCTTGGGAGATTGTTAATGAAATCCTCAATGTCATTCAAGAATCCCATAACGTCCTCCTTAGCCATCCCATAGAATTTCGGAAGCTGCTGGAACATGTAATTTTTAATCTCAAAATCACGCATAGCAGCAGAAAGGACAATAGCTTGAACTCTCATCCGTACCCGGTTGGGTTGAACCCATGATTTCAAAAGTGGGCGAGCCTGTAAGAAAATATGGTCAGAGTTACCCCTAGGGTACGCAGCGGAATTTTAAAAAATTTCTTAACATACAACTTAATTGATTATGCATATGTCGTATATATATAAACACGTCAATTAGAAGACTAACCTTACTTCCAAAGCAGCTTCCAAGTCTTCGTAATATTCCGGTGTATCTTCTCCTTCGCCGAAGTCGAAGATATCTGCAATACTCTGATTATCTGCAAGACAATCAGAGTTAGTTTCCAGCTCCTAGAACCTCAACCTTGGTATCCACGGATGAACAGACTATCGGAAGAATGCTAGGATATTCTTTGTGTGACCAAGAAGACGGGGCGGCAATTCCTCCGGTAAGGTGGCGCGCGCGGATGGCTATAGAAGAGGGGAGAGTTTTACTTTCTCTAAGAAAACTGGGTTGAATGACTGTGAAAGTCTATTCAACTGTGTATCAAAAACTCTCTAATAGTCTACTATATATAGTAGTCAATAGAAGCCTAAAGCATAAGCAATTAGACTTCGTAAAGGAATAAGAATCTAATTCTTATCGCACAAGGAAACCAATATCAAGTCTAGATTCATTCCCAATCAAATTAAAACTCAATCAGGAAAATCTAACTTATCCCTTGGACTTCTAATAGAGGAAGGAGTCGCACTCCTTCCCCTATCCAGCCTACACGCGCGCGCGGTCTCCCAGGGACACTAGGTGGGTCCCGATTTTGGGACCCACTTATAGTTCTAAGGCAATTCAAACTTCAAGTAGATTTTGCCCAAGTGCATATGTTAATTCTAAATTAACATATCCATTCAAATCAAACCTCTATTGTATTTCCAAAATATAATCTTTAATTGTATTTACATAAAATACAATTAATTAGCCAATTCAATTAATAATTCCAAATCATTAATTGAGCCACCAAATATTATAATTAATTCCAAATCAATTATAATCCATCAATCACAATTAATTCCAAATTAATTGTGATTCCATCTTCAAGGATATTCTGATAAGCTGAATCACCACATAGTGTGACCCATAGGGCCTCATCGTATTAAGCAAGTCCTAGACTAGGCAACATGGAATTCCTAGACGGTTCCATTTGCAATATTAATACATGAGGACGTTTGAGAGGTTTCTCAAAGCTAACCCTTTCGTTGCGAAGTCTGTTGCGCTCAACGCGGTGATGGTAACGTCCCTTCATCTGACTTGCTCGAATGCATCTAGGATCGATGAAGTGTCTATCCCAACAATACATCCACGGGCGTCTCAGGGAGTTGCTTGGTTAAGATATACTTATGACCATCATAATATATCATTTGCACTGGCCAGTGACTTTACCAACACAACTATGCAGACTATGAGCAGTACTCTCCTGTGCTACACTTGATAGATGAATCCTTCACAGAATCACTTATCATCCCCATTTGTATGTAGCCATAATCCTGGATCGTGTCTTAGGTCAACCGCTTATTCAGAGCTGACATCGACGGGTCCACCAAGGATATGGGGCAACAAATGTGATGATAAAGTCCGGTAAGTACAAAGGACGACTGGCATCACTTCGACAACTTACCGGTTCCCATAGACACTTCGGTGTAGAGTATACATCGATGGGAGTGTCCGGTGGGTACTTCCATTGTTCGATAATCCTTCTTCGAACAACTATGCGCAGTTATGGGAACGTTTCTCGATTGTCCAACAATTCGTTCCGTGGCCGTGGGATCGGCTCACACTTGCTCCAACAAGTATAACCTCCACGCATACTAGTCTCGTCCGGTTCATTCAGACCCCTACATCCGAGATGAACCTCGACTAGGGAGAGTTTGGGATAGATGATAACTCACATAGCTCCCACTATCTGTGTGATCGGTCATCTATCCGAGGGGACATGTTTAATATCAATACAGATAGTAATAGAGATATGACATGCTGCATGCCTGGTGTAATATAAATATGAAAGCGATACTCAATAGTAAAGGCAACAAACATATATTATATTACGTTGACCTGTGTAATAGTACATATATGCCCTCTATAAGGGCACTATGCCCTTTGTAAGGACATATATGCCCTCTATAAGCCTCTCTTTGAGTCGTCCATCTTATAACGCTTCAGTATTTTGTCGATGTAGGTGGACTGTGTCATTCCTATCATCCTCTTGGATCTATCTCTAAAGATCTTGATCCCTAGGATGTAGTTCGCTTCACCCAAGTCCTTCATCGAGAAGGTACTTGATAACCAAACTTTAGTCTCTTCTAGCATAGAGACATTGTTTCCCATGATCAAAATGTCATCTACATAAATGATTATGAAAACGACTCCCTTGTCGCTGTGCCTAGCGTAGACACAGAGATCTTCCTTCGTTCTGATGAAGTCAAACGATTTGACAGCTTCATCAAAGCGGATATTCCAGCTCCTTGACGCTTGCTTTAGCCCATAGATGGATCTTTGTAATTTGCATACAGCAGTTGGCCTGGTTTTACTAATAAAACCTTTTGGCTGTACCATATAGACCTCTTCCTCAAGGTTTCCATTGAGGAAGGCAGTCTTTACATCCATCTGCCAGATTTCATAATCATAGTAGGCAGCTATCGCAAGTAGAATTCGAATGGACTTCAATTTTGCTACCGGTGAAAAGGTTTCATCGTAATCGATGCCATAGCTTTGCGTGTAGCCTTTCGCCACAAGCCTAGCTTTTTGCGTTTGTACCTTGCCATCGACATCTGTCTTTCATTTAAAGACCCATTTGCACCCAATAGGTCTAACCCCTTGGGGCAAGTCTACCAAGTTCCAAACTTGGTTCTGGTACATTGAATCCATTTCTAATTCCATGGCCTCTTGCCGTTTGTCTGAGTCAATATCAATTATTGCCTCTTTGTAGGTCTCGGGATCTTCCCGATCTGATAAGCCGACATCAAGTTCACTGATGTCTTCTATCATAAGGCTTTTCTTCTAAGGTCCTTTTAGGATCCTCTTCGACCTACGGAGCTCGACTGGTTCTGGTGCTTTTCTTTTCTGGCTTCGTGTAACACGAACATTATCAGTGGGTACTGATGCAGCTGGTCACGGGGCGCGACTCTGTTCCCTTGCGGGAGGCCGCTCTTGTGCAACTTGTTGCACAGGTTGGTTGACAACTGGTTCTATTGGTGTGGTTTCAACTGTTGATCTAATCACAGGACTCCCACTGACTATGACATGCCTAGCAAGTGTCATATCATCACCCTTGTCTGCTTTGAAAGCTCCCACTGAACTTGAGTCCAAATCAGAAGATTTAGAGACCTCATGTTCGCGCGTGTCAAAGTCTTGAATTTCTTCAAGTTCTATCATGTCATCTAACCTCTCTTCTTCGAGGTATTCAGCTTCTAAAAACTTCACGTTTCTAGATACGATCACCTTGTGATCTTCAGCATGATAGAATTCATAGCCTCTCGTCTGACGAGGATAGCCTATGAAATATACTTTGACACCCTTGGCATCTAACTTATCAGTGAGCATCAGTTTGACTATCGCAGGACAGCCCAAGGTCTAAGATAGCCCAGTGAGGGCTTCTTTCCCTTTCATAACTCATAAGGAGTTTTCTCCACTGACTTAGATGGTACACGGTTCAGAATGTAGATTGCAGTTTGTAGTGCATATCCCCACAAATATTTTGGGAGAGTCGAGAATCCAATCATTGATCTTACCATGTCTAACAGGGTTCGATTCCTCCTCTCAGACACACCATTTAACTGTGGTGTTCCAGGAGGAGTCCATTGCGATTGAATTCCATTTTCCTTCAAGTAGTCGATAAATTCTTCACTAAGGTATTCACCTCCTCGATCTGATCGAAGAGTGACTATCCCTAAGTTCAATTCATTCTCGACTTCATTCCTAAACTCCTTGAATTTCCCAAAGGTCTCGGATTTATTCTTCATAAGATAAATATATCCATACCTTGAGAAATCGTCAGTAAAGGTAACGAAGTAAGGATAACCCCCACGCGCATGGACTTTTAAAGGTCCACATACATCGGTATGTATGAGCTCTAAGCAGCGAGTGGCACGAACACCTTGTCCAACAAAAGGTTTGTTCGTCATCTTACCCTTAACACATGATTCGCATGTACCATATGATTCAAAATCAAATGGTTCTAAGTAGTCCAACTTCCTTAGTCTTTGAATCCGTGTTTCATTGATATGGCCTAACCGACAATGCCATAGATAAGATGGATTATTCTTCCTACTTGAAGACGGTTGTTCGTTATGTATTTGAAATAAAGGTAGACTACTTTGCAAAATATATAAACCATTCACCAAGACAGCACGGAGCGAGATACTCGCCATATCTAATATCCTAAGGAGAAATAATATAGAACGAAAATAATAAATCAACTATTGAAATATTATTTCTAAATACACAGTCAACATAACTAAACAACAAGGTCCTTTAGCTGTTTAGCTCCCACTATTTTCACATATGCTTGCCCCCACAACAAGCATACGGGTAATGTCCAACAAGTTACCGTAGTGGCCAAGATCCAAATCCATACTATGCTATACTCCAACGGGGGCTGGTCGCATAGCATAATATGACCGGTAGGACTATCCAATTGCGTCACGCAACTCTTGGTTGTTAAATGTAATTTAACCCGATGCCCTACATACTGTACCTATCGAGGTCGCTAGATACAATATGCAGTAAGTCATAACCATAGGCTTACTCTAATCTGACGATCACTGCGAGTCTGTAAGACGAGGTCGCCAATACAAGAAAATGCAATGAAAGTTCAGAATTAAAGCACCCTATGGAAAGCATCTCAGAAATACATACATATATATATTTCTGTACTTATATTGGTTGGGGATTGTAGCTTGAGGGTTGTTATCAGTCATCTACAAACAAATAAGGGCGCCGCCTACCCATCATGCATGAACGGTCTACAGGTAATGGATGCCGCCTTTCCATTCTAGTTCTAAACGCGGTCAAGCACATAATGGGTGCCGCCTACCCATACATAAATATGCGGTCCGACATATAAGAGGGCGCCGCCTACCCTCGCATGCATAGCGGTCGAACGGAAAGTAAAATACTTGGTATTTAAACATGCATTGTCAAACAATAGCATATCGAGCATATGAAACAAGTAGTAGCCTATGTGGATGACAAATGACTTCATAATTTCATTATGAAAATTATAATCCCATACTTATAATCTCTATGAAATAATTGAAAATTTGTACTAGATTGAAAAATAGAAAATTCTATTGACCAAGTAGCAATTTTCGAAAACTGAAGGACTTAATTGTAATTTTTGAAACCTTGGAGGTGTTAAATCTAAAATTCAAAAGTAAAAGGACTAATTTGCAATAAACAATAAATTGATACATTATGAATAAGCCCTTTAACTTTATACTAATTAAATTTAACCCCTCTAGTTAAAAACAATTACAATTAAATCATATTTATATTCCAAATATAAAATTCAATCCTCAAAACTTTCAAAATTCGATTTTGGGTCCAACCCGGAAAATATATATATATTTATTAAAACATGGGACGGGACTAGACGGGACCTAGTCCCGTCCCCACGGTGCTTGCGGCCACAGGCGCCCGGCGCCGGCGGCACGCAGGCACCGGCGCTGCGGGTGCAAATGCCCGGCGCGCGGGCGCCTGTGTCCGCAGGCCCGGGTACCTGCGTCCCGCAGGTACCCGGGTGCCCGCGGCACGCGGGCCCGGGCGCCTGCGTCTGTAGGCGCCCGCCGCCGCCTGCGTCGCGCGATCTGCCCCTAGGGTACTCAGCGGAATTTCATATAAAAACAAAACTTTTGAAAATCGAATTAATCATAGAATCAATTGCATCCACATATCTACAAAATCATACAATATATATACATATATACGTAATCAATTAACCTCGCTCTGATACCACTGTAAGAAAATATGGTCAGAGTTACCCCTAGGGTACTCAGCGGAATTTCAAAAAATTTCTTAACATACAGGTTAATTGATTATGCATATGTCGTATATATATAAACACGTCAATTAGAAGACTATCCTTACTTCCAAAGCAACTTCCAAGTCTTCGTAATATTCCGGTGTATCTTCTCCTTCGCCGAAGTTGAAGATATCTGCAATACTCTGATTATCTGCAAGACAATAAGAGTTAGTTTCCAGCTCCTAGAACCTCAACCTTGGTATCCACGGAGGAACAGCCTATCGGAAGAATGCTAGGATATTCTTTGTGTGACCAAGAAGACGGGGCGGCAATTCCTCCGGTGAGGTGGCGCGCGCGGATGGCTATAGAGGAGGGGAGATTTTTATTTTCTCTAAGAAAACTGGGTAGAATGACTGTGAAAGTCTATTCAACTGTGTATCAAAAACTCTCTAATAGTCTACTATATATAGTAGTCAATAGAAGCATAAAGCATAAGCAATTAGACTTCGTAAAGAAATAAGAATCTAATTCTTATCGCACAAGGAAACCAATATCAAGTCTAGATTCATTCCCAATCAAATTAAAACTCAATCAGGAAAATCTAACTTATCCCTTCGACTTCTAATAGAGGAAGGAGTCGAACTTCTTCCCCTATCCAGCCTACGCGCGCACGCTCTCCCAGGGACACTAGGTGGGTCTCGATTTTGGGACCCACTTATAGTTCTAAGGCAATTCAAACTCCAAGTAGATTTTGCCCAAGTGCATATGTTAATTATAAATTAACATATCCTTTCAAATCAAACCTCTATTATATTTCCAAAATATAATCTTTAATTGTATTTACATAAAATACAATTAATTAGCCAATTCAATTAATAATTCCAAATCATTAATTGAGCCACCAAATATTATACTTAATTCCAAATCAATTATAATCCATCAATCACAATTAATTCCAAATTAATTGCGATTTCATCTTCAAGGATATTCTGATAAGCTGAATCACCACAGTGTGACCCATAGGGCCTCATCGTATTAAGCAAGTCCTAGACTAGGCAACATGGAATTCCTAGACGGTTCCATTTGCAATATTAATACATGAGGACGTTTGAGAGGTTTCTCAAATCTAACCCTTTCGTTGCGAAGTCTGTTGCGTTCAACGCGGCGATGGTAACGTCCCTTCATCTGACTTGCTCGAATGCATCTAGGATCGATGAAGTGTCTATCCCAATAATACATCCACGGCGTCTCAGGGAGTTGCTTGGTTAAGATATACTTATGACCATCATAATATATCATTTGCATTGGCCAGTGACTTTACCAACACAACTATGCAGACTATGAGCAGTACTCTCCTATGCTACACTTGAGAGATGAATCCTTCACAGAATCACTTATCATCCCCATTTGTATGTAGCCATAATCCTGGATCGTGTCTTAGGTCAACTGCTTATTCAGAGCTGACATCGACGGGTCCACCAAGGATATGGGGCAACAAATATGATGATAAAGTCCTGTAAGTACAAAGGACGACTGCCATCACTTCGACAACTTACCGGTTCTCATAGACCCTTCGGTGTAGAGTATACATCGATGGGAGTGTTCGGTGGGTACTTCCATTGTTCGATAATCCTTCTTCGAACAACTATGCGCAGTTATGGGAACGTTTCTCGATTGTCCAACAATCCGTTCCGTGGCCGTGGAATCGGCTCACACTTGCTCCAACAAGTATAACCTCCACGCATACTAGTCTCGTCTGGTTCATTCAGACCCCTACATCCGAGATGAACCTCGACTATGGAGAGTTTAGGATAGATGATAACTCACATAGCTCCCACTATCTGTGTGATCGGTCATCTATCCGAGGGGACATGTTTAATATCAATACAGACAGTAATAGAGATATGACATGTTGCATGCCTGGTGTAATATAAATATGAAAGCGATACTCAATAGTAAAGGCAACAAACATATATTATATTACGTTGACCTGTGTAATAGTACATATATGCCCTCTATAAGGGCACTATGCCCTTAGTAAGGACTCTCTCTAGGACATATACACTATCAGAGCCATCACAAACCTGGATATCTGTGACAGGAGTAACTCACAACCAAAATCAGTCCTGTTAGTTCTGACCAAAATTTGGAAATCAACTTCTAAACTAGACAAACTAAGATCACTTCCGGAAATTGAATGCTGGAAATATAAATAAGCTAAAGAGTAAAAAGGAGTTAAAGTCCCCAGCAACGGTGCCAATTTGATGAACGAGATTGTCAGACTCGAACAATCAAATAAATTTGTTTTTAGCCAACTCACAACTACACAAAACACGTAGTGCAGAGGTAAGATGACCTCGAGTGTCGATCTCTAGGGACTTAACTAGCTTTAACTAAATAACTATATATAAATTCAAAAAAACAAATTTAACAATGCTTGACTTAACAATATATGATGAGAGCTGGTGATAGTATGCTTATTCTAAGCATCGGGTTCTAATTATGTATGAAAGTGCAACTCGTACTGCTTCAAAAGTAATTCGAATTAACAAATACCGGAAGACAGATTTGTAGACGTGTATTTTGAAAGCTTCCTATCTATACTAATACTTGGCTAAGGTTGTCAGTCTTAGTTCAAGCAGTACTTGATAATTATAATTATTGAATCGATGATCTTGAATTGTCCTAGTGTTTCTAACACTTTCATACGAAGATATTGGCTTAGTCGGATCAAAGAATCGAATTAAGATAATTAAACAAGTAAAAGACTCAGAACTCAATCATGCACAATATGAACCCTAGCTACGAATTTACATACTATCACCAACTAGAAACTTAGCTACTCATATCAAATCTAAATCAACACAAGCAATCATATATGAAAACATCATTGAATTGAAAAGATAGAGTATGAAAAAGGTGAGATACAAAGTTACCACCGAGGGTTGTCAATCTCCGGTGAATGGCTAAACTCACAAGTTTCTAGCAAGTTGAGATCAAAAGATGTTCGAATCTCTACCTTGGTGCTCCAAATTGCTAAGAAAAAGTAGTTCTAAGAGAAAAATATGCAGAAAAAGCTCTAGGGTTTAAGTCTGCAAAATAATGATCTAAGATATGAAAATTCGCAACTTTACAAAAAAAAAATATATTGCTGTCGGAACCTCCCAGGCGGACCGCCGGACACCAGGCGGACCGCCTGGCAACAGGCGGTGCGCCTGGCACGGGCAGAGAGTTGCCCATGCCTTTTCTTCCTCTGGGTCTGCGAATTTTTCCTTGGGCACGGGTTTGAGCTCCGAAACTTGGTCTTTTGGCCTGGAAACTTGTCTCGGTACTCCTTGACACACCACGGGTGATCTCGTTGCACCAAAACTTCATTGTTTCGCCATGAATCATATCCAAAAGTGCGATTTTCACTTAAATCCTGAAAATATCAAAGAAAATGGAAACGTGACACTATTCTCACAAAATGCACTAGAATGCATGCAAGAGGATAACTAAACTGGTGAAAAAGACCCGAATGATAGTGTAAAAAACACTGTCATCACTCCAGAACGGAGCTGTTTGCGGCTCCGGTTGGGAGCTGTTGCAGCTCCAGTCGGGACCTGTATGTAGCTCCAGATCGGAGCTGCAAACAGCTCCGATCGGGAGCTGTTGCAGCTCCTGTCGAGAGTTGTTTGCATCTCCGAATCGGAGCTGTCTGCAAACAACTCCGACCGGAGCTGTTGCAGCTTTAAATCAGAGTTGCTTGCAGCTCCGGTGGGGCTGCAACCGGATTCTGGTCACCGGAAGAAGATGAAAAAGAAGGAAAAAAAATTGTCAAAAAAAAAAAAAGAAAAAGGGAAAAATAATTTGTAAAATTAAGGGCTTGTTTGTTTTGTCAATTTGGAGAGAAAGGGATGAGTTGGTCAACGGTTACGGATGAAAAAGGAGTTGGATGTAATTGTTGAACTAGCGAGGGAACATTTGTGATTAGAGTTTCCCGTGAGGAAGGTAGATGTAATATTCCCTATATGAAATGCTTATTGGTGTACGTGGTGTTGAGATAGCATGAGTTAATTATTCATGTTAGCTTATGGTTTCTATCTCATATGTACAAGTAGAAAAAGATATCAAGTATGTTTAAGATAATATATATAGTACATAATACATGAACCAATGTTCCCATATTTCTAAACATCTTTTTGACTCTATGTAGACTGTTGAACATTCGAAACTCTCACGGGCACATTGTACAAATTAACTAATCTCGTTTATTAACACATGTTTTTCTTTGGTGTTAATGGACATGTGCATGAGTTTTTTTTGAGTACACGACGTGCTTCATCAATTCCAAACCAGAATATGGACGATTAGTGCTTCAATTCTGACGGAAAAGCAAGATTCCTGATTGAGTTATATCAAGATAAGTTGCACTTTATTTATTTTATATCATTTTGAATCGTTGAAAGAAATTGCACAATATGATTTCTCTATTCCGTGAAGTGATTAGAGATACTTGATGAGGGTTGCGAGATACACTATTAACAATTTTTGCAAATTGGGTCCATTTCTTAAAATGAGACATCAAGTAAATAACAATTTGTGCAAATTGGGTCCATTTCTTAAAATGAGACATCAAGTAAATATAGCACCTAAAGTTGCTATGCATATGTACGTCACAAAAGATTTGTATCATAGCCCAACTTATGCCAAGTTGATTCAATTAATCATATTCTCAAAGTGGTTAAAAATATCTTATGTATGGTTGTGATTTGCGATCATTGAAAAGGGCCTAGAACACCAACCATGATTCATTGGCTAATATGTACCTCATGTACATCAATGATTTTGTATGTACCTCATGTACATCAACGATTTGTTTTTTTAAAATCAAGGTATTTGAGTTGCCACTTAGAGTTCATGCCAGTAGCCATGACTATAATATTTCAAAAGTAACTAAAAATTGGTTGTACACATCAGTAGACGTATATTATAAAAGCATGAATAGTGTTATCATGCAAAACATGGATAAATCTCACCAACCTGAAATTGTTATCGATCCGACATGTGAGAACATATTGTTTGGTGCTTCATGATAATATGTGTAAGCCCCTAGAAGTTAAGTATCTTATTTCAAGACGGCAAATAATATATTTGACTGCATCACACTAAATGAGATAAAGCTAAAGCTACCTCCATTGCCTCATGAAATGTGAATATTTTGAGGTATATATACACATCCATTCACTAAAGTGAATGTGAATATTTTAAGCTATATCATGTATCCATTCCCTGAAGTGAATGTGTGAAACTATATCCATTCTTATAAATGAGTGCGAGCACTTGATCATTATACATATGTTGGTCATGATACTTATAAATATCATTGATTATGCAATTCTAACAAATGATCATATGTACATGGTAACAAATTGTGTTCTTAACACTGTTACTTGGATGAGAACCAACATTCTATCAAGAAATGTGAAAATTAGACTTCCATGGGAGTAAGCACCGTGAAGAGCACAAGAAATTATTTCAAAGAGATTTGTGCTAATGCTAACGAGAGCACACATTAGACTCACTTCCTCATGAAGTTCGAGATTACAAGTCGTGCCAATATAAAGTTGACAATGATTATCATTATTCTCATCATTCTGGTCTGATTCAATTATTAACAATTGTTATATTTAACCAACAAGAAGTTGGTATGTGAAAAAATAACAAAGTTCATATGATGTGACACGCATGGACATCCGAGTACGAAATGACCTTTATATAAGGAACCTGAAGTTTTCTTTATAAGAAATATTATTATGTGTGCTGAAAAGATTTCTCATGTCAAAGTTAAATTATATTTATGGCAAGACATGACATTGAGATTAAACCTGTTAAATAGAAATTTTGAATAACGAGCAATGTTGCACCCTTAAAGTGATGTGGCTAGAAGCCCACTAAATAATTGATATACTGCAACTGAGTTTATTGCTCAGATTATGATCTCCTATTGGGGCAAATTTAATTTCAACACACATAAAACCAACTGCTAGAGTTATACACTCCCATGGGTGTGTATTTTTCTCTTGAAAATAACTCATATATGAAGCTTATTGAAACAAAAGTATGAGTATATAAGTATCTAAGCTGGGTATGATCATTTATATTATGTGCCCCCAATAATTCTAATTCTATGAATTAGTTTTTCCCAGCTTAGGGTAGGAAGTACATGATAAGCTGATTAAAACAATTCATAGAGTAAATTGATCCCCATATATCTGAGAGTTCAAACTTGAACTAAAATACGAAATGCAATTTTCAGCTTCATGTTACTATTTCAATATTTCAAACATGAAATTCTATCATTTGAATGTGGACAACTATGACCCTATTTGTCGCATACAGAGCTACATATCAGTTATAAATATGACATGTGTTGAGAATTGAATATCTTGCCGATTATGATTCATACACCGGAAGTGCAACATGTAAATTATGTGGTTCCATCATTACAAAAATAATGGCAAGAAATGTAGTTGGTACTCTCTAGAGTAAAATAGGCATATACAAGTGGTGCCCGTATGTTGAGATATCTGAAATAATAATAGATGGCCTATAGATATGAAAATGGTACCTGCACAATACATATTCAGATATCCACGATTAGTACTGAATAAAATAAAGAGATTTGAATATTGAATATACCGGTATACATGGAATCGAGAAATTGAAAAGCATATGCGAAATTCAATTGATAGGGATGATTAAACATGTAAAGGGATCTTACATGAAAATCCATTAATGTCGACAAAGTGATTATAGAAATGAGCTCATGGACCTCATGTCCATTTCATTGATGAAAGTCAAAATTTTGTACGGTACCGTTGCATTATCAACTCAAAATTCAAGTGGTAATCTAGATGCACATGAATTTTGACTTGATAATGCAACGGTACCGTACAAAATTTTGACTTTCATCAATGAAATGGACATGAGGTCCATGAGCTCATTTTCTATAATCACTTTGTCGACATTAAATGGATTTTCATGTATGCATTATCATCTAAGATTACCAATTGAATATAATATATATATATAATATGTATATATTATGTATGATGTATGTAATTAGTATATATGTATAGGTATGTATGTATTATGTAGTAGTATATAATATATATATACATATACATATATATACTATATATATATATATATATATATATATAGCCCTGAAGGTTACACGTGATGCACATAAATTGTCTGAAACTGGCAATGAAATTTATATGATTGGAGAAAGTTAAAAAGATGGATGATGCTCTCTATCAGTAATCAGTCCAGATGGACTAGATATCATGTTGGCGAACATGAATCAATGAATGAGAAAAGTTCCTGAAGAACTAGATTTTGATACATGATTGAACCTTATACTTATCTATTCATACATGGCTTCACATATTGATAAGTATAATATATGTATTCATTATAAGTGAAACATGAGATTATGGTTATGATTATCGAGGTTCCTGAAGAATGCAAAAGAATTTATCTTGCAAACAAGGGAGATAATAAGCAACATTGAGAGTTTTTGCGCATCATACGACTTGCTACACTCTTTCCCCTACGACTAGGTTTTTATCCCATTGGGTTTTCCTAGAAAGGTTTTAACCGATTTAACATTATAAGCTCCATATAGCTATCTCCCGATCTCCATATAATGGGTGATACATTGGCGAAAGATAAGGTTATAGACCTTAATGGTTACTTTTACGATGGAGATCTAATGAGTATTAAACTCATTTTGTGGCAAGATGATTCATTTGAATTGTCCAAGTGACACAATTTATCGGATTTGAAGAGATCTAAATCTTTAAGCGTTCGATAGGCTTTCCAACAGATGAAGTCTAAGCATATATGACCAATATTCTTTCAATCATGGTCTACAAGAAGGGTTCATCCGAGCACAACATATTCGCTCAATTGACGAGATTGCAGATTGTTCACCAAGTCACTTCCAACATCTTCATTTCAAATATTGGCCCGAAAGATTGAAATGCTGCGACTAAAAGCATAAAGTGATGTTTGAATCAGGGGAGACGGATACGCACTGCACTCTTTTTCCCTTGACTAACTTTTATCCCACTGGGTTTTTTCTTAGCAAAGTTTTTACGAGGCAGTAACTTCAAAGCGTATCCGACAAATAAACTATGTCATTCAGGGATTGTTATGAATATGATGATTGCCATGAGTTCATGGCTCTTATTATACCCATTTATATATTTAGTTATTGTTATCATTAGGTAAAGTGAGAGTTTACAAATCTCTTAGTTATGAAGAGATCCCTATAAATATGGGTTTCAACTTGTACCTTGATAGACACATGTACCTTTCTGTGGAGATCGATCTTCCTGGTAAGGTAAAGCACTTCTTGTGGCCCTTTTAAAGAACTCCATACCTACCTCTTCTGAGTTATTAAGGCGCCACTGCGTGGTAAAAAATATATGTCAGTCTGTGGGCCATAGGATGAAACCGTTTTTCCACCTGATGAGAGACTGTCCTTTTGCACGTGTTTGTTGGGCTGTACTCAATTTTCCAACCGCTGTCATTTACAATGATGCTACATCATTATGGGAATGGGTCCGTGGGATTTTTTGCGGCTAGACATAAGGAGTTTGCAAGTTTGTGGTCACCTGTTGGAGCTTATGGTATAATAGGAACATGACAAAACCGAGCACACTCTCCTGATCCAATGGCGTCTGTTAACTTTATCAACGAGTATCTGGATTTCTATCACTCAAACAGATTCCGTCCTACAAGATCTATTGCGAGACAATCAGCGGCGACTCAGGGACCATGGACTAAGCCGCCTGAAGGTTGGGTCAAGGTGAATTTTGACGCGTCTGTTCCCCGGGATGGTGTCAACGGTGGTATTTCACGGTCATACGTGATCACACAGGCTTTAACACTAGCTTGGGCGTGCAAAAACTAGCAGCTGGGATCGGTACTGAAACTGCAAGACACTCGCAGTACGTTGGGAGTATGCTGGCTAATCACTTGAGCTACACACGTATAATTCTAGAAGGTGACTCCCAACTAGTCATTCTTGGGCTCAGAACAGAACAACCCCAGCTTACTGAAATGGTGCGTTATGCCCTCGATTTGTGCACATCTGCAGCAAATGGACGCCTTTGATCTCAGCCATGTTCGTCGATCTGCTAATCAGCTTGCTGATTGTTAAGTCGTGATTTGCTCTAGATTCGTTAGGCTACACTACTCTGCCATTCGATTATGTTGAGCCCCTTGATCTCGCATGTCATTTGTCTATTGTTCTAGGCTCTGTCCTTTTGGCTTTACTTTTGTACACTGAGCATTCAGGCTCCTTCTTTTGGTTATAATATAAATTCCATCTTCCTTCTCAAAAAAAAAAAAAAAAAAAAAAAGAAATATAAGGACATCTCCCCTCTCTTCTAACTCTTTTATCATTGCAAGTGTTTCAAGTATTTTATCTATGATAAATCAATATGTAATCAATTATGTTATTATAATACTTTAATAATACTACAACGACACTAGTCCAGTTTATGGTGTTTCAATGGTGGAGTTTATTGGAGTTTCAATGTGGAGATGAAATCTAACTATCATAACTAAGGATTTATTTGAGTCAAACATTGACCTAGTGGATGTTCGCTCATTATGGTTATGATTTGTTTGTGTTCGTCAAATAAAAAATTTCTTATCTATTCAAAAGTTTCGCATCCGTTTTGATTGTTCATTTGTCATTGTCATTTTGTGAAAAGTCAAAACTACATTCAATTATAATATGATAAAAATAAAAAAATATTCACACTAAATTCTGAAAAAAGGTAGTATGTGTCATTTTCAAACTATGCGGTCCAATTAAACTAGGTAATTAACCCGTCGAGTACTCGACGGGGCATAAAAAAGTTGTACGCACACTTTTACTATATAAATTGATTGTGTGGAACAACAAATAAGAAAGATTTGCTCATACGTGTATTGTTACACAATTGTTTATCTCTCTACTGGGTCTATGTTTATCATAACCATTACCACACATCATTCTCTTAACTGAACATCTTATAGTATCCAAAAACGTAATAGGATGCATTTTTTCATTGAATTAGAATGTCATATGACAATTTAATATCACCCCATTTCATTTTCATTGGCATTGGTACTTTATCAACCTCCAATAACCATCAGGACTATGCTCTTTCGATATAAATGTCTTTCCTTTGCCCTATGAGCATGGTCAACAATACTCCACCTTTACCATAGAAAATGTTGAATTTACAAAATACTTAACATGATTTATTTTTTCATCTTCAAAATTACACGTAATGCATAATATTCATATGTGTCATAATTAAGACTGTGTGTAATGTCATCCACTGAAGTCCCTTTCATTTGCCCCGTGATCATGACTTGCCATAGATTCCATATTAAATTTTGACTCACCTATTTTTCTCAAAGGCGTTCCAATATTAGATTTCAATTCTCATTCAGCAAAAACCCTTAATCTCTTGAATGTCACATTACGATGAAGCCAGTATACACTATTATGGATAGATAGCCACATGAATCAAACCCATCCACATGGAATTATTAATTTAATTATATGGATCACAATAAAACCCAGCCACTATTATAAATATTTCGGCATGAATTATGACAGAATAATGTCATCCACATGATGTTTTTTCATGTGCCCCGTGACCATGAACTTGTCATAGATCCTATATCACCTTCACTCTTTTTTCTCATATGCGTTCAAATATTGGAGTTAATAGTCATTCAACAAAACTCCTACAACATATTTGGATTTGGACTATAGAGGGCCCCTCGACGTTTAAAATGACCTCCCATTTGGGTTTCAATTATAGAGGGCCCCGGTACTGTTCACTTTTGAGAGATCCCCGTTTTTTTTCTCATTTTCCCTATCTCTAGGTTTTTCATCTTTCTCTCTTTATTCCTACTTTCTCGCTTCCAATCAATAATCAACATCTCATACTTTCACTCATAATATTCGAACTAAATCTAGTTTGGTACTCCAGAGGGCGTCCGTGTCCAATATATGTACTTTAATGTAACACATTGCCAATTTGTGATACTTTATTGCCGAATTTAACCCTTTTACGGTCGCTTCAAACAATTAAATGTATAACCACATTTCTTTCATTTCTATAGAGACAAAGTTTGCATAATAGTCGCTCATCGAATATGATGTTATTCTAATTATTGTGGAATAGAACCACCGGACATATTTATTATTCTAAATTATTGTTTAAAACTCGTTGAGCACGACCACAATAAAAAGCAATTATGTTAAGAACTATATTTCTTTCATTATTATTGATAGAAGATTTTGCAGAATAGTACACGTTGAGTGCGAT
>CM051456.1:66616144-66912362 GCA_028274465.1 Plantago ovata
GGTCTGCCTTTGGTTGAAATGTTCTTAGGTATTCTCTACCATTATTAAGAACGAAACACTTGCAACCAAATACTCTTAGATGAGTGATGTTAGGAGGTCTTCCAACAAACAATTCATAAGGAGTTTTGTTGTATTCCTTAGTAATCAAACATCTGTTTTGAGTATAACAGGCGGTATTAATCGCTTCAATCCAATAAGCCTCACTTATTTCAGTGTCAGCAAGCATTGTTCTTGCGGCTTCTTTTAGGGTACGATTCTTCCGTTCAGCAATACCATTTTGCTGTGGTGTTCTTACTGAGGATAACTGATGTTGTATACCTTTTGAGGTACAATATTCAGTTATGTACTGGTTTACAAACTCAGTACCATGGTCTGTCCTTATGACTTTTACCTTGTCATTTTTCATGACTTCAAGCTTATTCAGCAAGTTAGGTATTTCAGTCTTGGTTTCAGATTTGTGCTTGATGAATACTACCCAAGTGAATCTTGAATAGTCATCTACCACGACTAGACCATACTTCTTACCAGCATAGCTTGTTGAAGAAGATTCAAACAAGTCCATGTGCAAGAGTTGTAAAGGTTTTGTAGTTGACGGTACTGCCTTGTTCTTAAAAGAAGATTTGGTTTGCTTTCCTTGCTGACATGCATTGCAAACACCATCCTTCTTAAAAGTAACCTTAGGTAATCCAACTACAAGTGCCTTTTTAGACAGCTTATTCAGCGTCTTGAAGTTTAGATGACTTGTTCGTTTATGCCATAACCATGCTTTTTCAGCAAGGCAATCATGATCTGAGACAAGGCATTTTTCAACGTTTGCTGAAGACCAATCAACGGTGTACAAGCCTCCTGATCTTCTTGCAATCATTATTACCTTTTTAGTCTCAAAATCTACAAGTTTACATTCATCACTTTTAATTTCGATGAAGTATCCTTTGTCAGCAAACTGACTCATGCTGAAAAGGTTAAACTTGAGATTTTTGACATAAAGAACTCCAGTAATGGTTATGCATCCTAACTTCACATCACCATAGCCTTTTGTAGATCCGGAGCCTCCACCAGCAAACCTTATTGTTGGACCTTTAGACCACCGTCTATAGTTTATAAGGTTATTCTTGTTGCCCGTCATGTGCATTCCACAACCACTATCAAAGTGCCAGATTGCATCGTTTGTCTTCGTGGCTGAAGTCTGCACAATCAAGAGCAAACAAGTTAATTATCCAATGATGGATGTCCATTAACATGTTCAAGAATGCGTCCAGTGGAAACCCAAGTCTGATGTTTTTCAACTTTGACTTGTTTTCTACTTGCTGAGGAACTAGGAGGATTTAAGCTGAAAGACTTTTGACTCGTGCTGGTCAAATCCACTTTCTGATGTGGTGTCTTGCTCTGTTGACCTTTTTGCTGAACATACTTTTCAGTAAGTTCTTTTCTAGCAAGGTTCCTTCTAGTCCTAGCATTGGGAGTCTTTTCAGAACTCTTAGGCTTGATTTTCTTCATCTGTTTGAAGTATCTTTGCTGACTTTGCTTGTACTCATGAAAGAGTTGACTTTGCTTGATTTTGAAACCTAGTCCACTTTTCGGAGAATGCTGAGCTTTAGCTTCAGCAACCTTACTTGATTCAGGTTTGTCAGCAAAGGACTTCTGATTACTTTTAGTAATCTTGCCTTTAGTCTTAACAACTTGCTTTTCAGCAACTTGTTTGGCGGAATGCTTCACAGCATTCTTCTTCTTTCCAGTTTGCTTTTCAGCAACATGTTTTCCTTTTAAAGTCTTGTTACTTTGAGTAGCAACAGCGGGCTTTATGGTCATAGGTACTTGATTGCATGTTTCAGCAACCCTAAATTGACCAAACTGATAGATTTCTGGTGGACTACTATCAGTAGCACGTACAAAGGAGATGGGTGATTTATCTTTTCTCAAGATTTCTACGTTGTCACCTTCGCACGATGCTCCTAAACCTTCTTTCTGAGATGGATCTCTCAAATAAGAGTTTAGTTCAGTCAGCGTATTACTTGCTTCCACATAGGATTTGAAATTGATTTTCATCTTTTTCATTTCTTGGATTTCAACAAGTAACTTTAGAATTGAAGACTGATATTCTTCCATTCTAATGTCATTTGAGAATTTTTCTCTCCAGCCTCAGCAATCAACTTCTTAAGACGCCTTATTTCAGCATCCTTTTCTTCTGTCTCTTCCTTCAGCAAGACGTACTTTTCAGTAGTCTGCTTGGTCAGAGTTTCACCAACTTGTAGTTTCTCTTGCTGTTTGCTGAGAGTTTTCACAAATCTTTCGATTTCTCCTTGAATCTTGTCAAGGTCAATCTCGTCTTCACTTTCTGAGTCTGAGTCAGAGGTAGAGTTGTTTACCTGACCGGCCATGAGGCAGAATTCGTAGTTTGACACATCTGGATAAGCTTCCATAGCTATTCCACAAACTTCTTTGCCAATCTCCACGTCTAGAGTGGCTTCTTCATCGTCGGTGTCTGAACTTTCATCCTCACTGTCTTCGGAGCTAGTATTAATACACAATGCATCGATTTTTGCTTGAAGCTTCTTCTTTTCTTCAGCAATAAAAGCTCTTTTGAACTTCTTCTTCTTTTCAGCAGATTTGCCTTTCAGCAAAGGGCAATTAGCTTTGAAATGTCCAGGCTTTTTGCAGTAAAAACATAGATCATTTCCAACTGCTGGTTCTTCTGATGATGTAGTTTGCTGAGCTTGCTTGTTCAGCGAGCTAGTATCATTCTTGTACTTATGGTAGTTGTTACCAAGATGCTTTTTCAGCTTCTCTTTTGCTTTTCGCCTTTCAAGTTCCTTGCTGATGAAATTCTTCATGTTTTTGACAACCAAAGAATTTTCATCAGTAGGTTCTTTTTCATTCTTCTTTTCAGAAGATGACGGCTTTGCAGCAAGAGCAATGTTTTGCGATTTTTCAGCAAATACACTTTCTCTTTGCTTTGTCTCATAGTTGACAGTAGCAAGATGAGAGAACAACTCTGTTGGTGTAATGTCTGGCATTCCTTGATTATAATAGAAATTCTGAGTGTGGATCCATTCTTGATTCAAACTTCTGATTATAGTTTTCACTTTCTCAGAATCTGAATAAAGGTTTCCAACACCCAATGCTGCCGTTTCACTAACAAGACTTGTGAATCTGAAATCCAAGTCTTCCAGTGACTCGTTTGCACCTTGCTTAAAGATTTGAAACTTTAATTTAAGTACTTCAAGTTTGTTTTCCTTGGTCTTGTCAAATCCAGCACAAAGATCTTGAACCATTTTCCAAGCTTCCTTTGCAGTCTTAGCACCCCATAGTTTGCACTGTATGGTATCCGAAGTTGATCGAATGATGATATTTCTTGCTTGGCCATCAAGACGGAATCTCTTAGCTTCGTCAGAAGTCCATTCCTCTCTTGGTTTTCGCACAACCGTATCTGATGGTTCGCCTAGGATGGTTTCCTTTCCAGCTTCAGTGGTCTTGTGAGGGAAACTCCTTTCAACCTTGGTGATCTTGATAGGTCCATCATTAATGACGGTGACCATCTCATCACTAATGGCCTCAAGATGTAGCATCATGTTGTTTCGCCATTTCACGTAATTTTCCAGCTTCAGCAAGGGAGCATCTCCTAAAGACATCCTGTCAGCAAAGCACTACCAAACTAATCAAGTGAGAGTGATTTACGGAAAGCACCTAAGGGGATCTAGGTTCAGTGCTGAAGGTTAAAGAACCTCAAGCTCTGATACCACTTGTTGGTCCCTTTAAACAACAAGAAAAGACTAGAGGGGGGGGGGGTGAATAGTCTTTTCAAACTTTCGTCGTTTAAAACTTTCTCAGCAAGTACTTATTACTTTTCAGTAATGAGTTTGCTGATACTTAACTTTTTCAGCAAGCGTAAGTTACTTTACACTAGCTTGGTTTGCTGATACTTAAAATCAGAGAGCGGAAGTCTTTGATACAATAAGTGCTCTTTCAGTAACTAAAGGTTTCAGCAAGTGAAGTGAGTGACTGTGTACAGACAGATATGATTTGCTGAAAACTAAATACAGTAAGTAAATCACACAAACACTTTTATAGTGGTATCTGAGAGTGGCGTAATCTCTCAACTAATCCACTTTGTCCTTTCTAGGACTGAACCCACTAAGATATATTGAGGTTCCTTACAATCTCCTATCTAAAGCGATTCAACAGAAACCAAAGCACACTTACTTTGTCTCCAACCTAAACTAGAGAACTCAACCTTGTTCTCCACCAAACTTGGTACTTTTAATCAGCAAAACTATGCTCGATTAAGTTCCCCCTGAATATCACGCCTGTTAGGAAACTTGTAATTTTGATGAGCAATTAATCATGCTAAATTAAGGAAAGTCCAGTAACTAGTACTCTTAAGGTCCATAGGAATTTAGAATTTTAAGGACATTGTAAAAGAGGAACGTTTGCTGATGACTTAGTTAGGTATTAGATAAGTTATTTCTTTTGCGTATGATGTATTTTATTTTCTGAAAAGAAAATAACTTATTGATGCTTAGCTTTAATGTATCTTATTTTCTGAAAAGAAAATAACCTATTGAAGCATTTGCTGAATATATATTTTGTTTATTACAAACAAATTATTGAAGCAAATAGAAACCGCTCAGAATCTTGAAGACTTTTGAAGATCTGAAGACTTGAAGAATTTGAAGATCTGAAGACTAGAAGATTGCTGAAGACTGGTATCTACAAAGGCACGTGTTGCTCAGAAAGTGGAATATTCAGCAACAGCATTGCATAAGTGAAAATCTGAAAGACAGAGTAGGTTGTGCTTGCTGAAACTGAGACTGACCACTTGCTGATTAACATATGTGACCTCTTGCTGAATGTACGTGAATTTGCGCTCCAATGTTACTGTTTGAATTCTATTCAAATGTGCATTTAATGCAAAGCATGCACGCGAAGGACATGAAGACTAGAAGACAAACAAAGACGCTGCTGAAAGTACAAAAGCAAGATAGTGACATGTTAAGGAACAAAAGCCTTAGGATTTGAAATTAAAACGGCTCCTTACTTACACTATAAATAGAGGTCATCCGGCAAAGAGTTGAAGTGTGTCAACAACATGATCAAACTCTCACTTGTGCTTAAAAACTCACAAACCTTCAAACACTCTTACTGACATTGATCCGTTCCAAGACTTAAAGCTTGAAAAAGCTACTTGTGAAGAAGTAGAACAAACTCGGCTAAGAAATTAGTTAAGTGTTCTTTCTTTCGAACAAGAACAAGTCTTGACACCAGAAACAATCAAACTTGTTTACTGCAAAGTATTCCAAGTTGTGTTTCTTAGATTACTTGTTGTAACTGAATAAGTTATAATAAAGTCATCTCACCCCAAAACTCTCTAACTGAAAATACACCCTTTCAGGCGTGATATTCAGGGGGAACTTAATCGAGCATAGTTTTGCTGATTAAAAGTACCAAGTTTGGTGGAGAACAAGGTTGAGTTCTCTAGTTTAGGTTGGAGACAAAGCAAGTGTGCTTTGGTTTCTGTTGAATCGCTTTAGATTGGAGATTGTGAGGAACCTCAATCATATCTTAGTGGATTCAGTCCTAGAAAGGACGAAGTGGACTAGTTGAGAGATTACGCCACTCTCAGATACCACTATAAAAGTTTTTGTGTGATTTACTTACTGTATTTAGCTTTCAGCAAATTATATCTGTCTGTACACAGTCACTCACTTCACTTGCTGAAACCTTTACTTACTGAAAGAGCACTTATTGTATCAAAGACTTCCGCTCTCTGATTTTAAGTATCAGCAAACCAAGCTACTGTAAAGTAACCTACGCTTGCTGGGAAAGTTAAGTATCAGCAAACTCATTACTGAAAAGTAATAAGTACTTGCTGAGAAAGTTTTAAACGACGAAAGTTTGAAAAGACTATTCACCCCCCCCCCTCCTCTAGTCTTTTCTTGTTGTTTAAAGGGACCAACAAGTGGTATCAGAGTAGGAGGTTCTTTAACCTTCTGCACTGAACCTAGATCCCCTTAGGTGCTTTCCGTAAATCACTCTCACTTGATCAGTTTGGTAGTGCTTTGCTGACAGGATGTCTTTAGGAGATGCTCCCTTGCTGAAGCTGGAAAATTACGAGAAATGGCGAAACAACATGATGCTACATGATGAGGCCATTAGTGATGAGATGGTCACTGTCATTAATGATGGACCTATCAAGATCACCAAGGTTGAAAGGAGTTTCCCTCATAGGACCACTGAAGCTGGAAAGGAAACCATCCAAGGTGAACCATCAGATACGGTTGTGCCAAAACCAAGAGAGGAGTGGACTTCAGACGAAGCTAAGAGATTCCGTCTTGATGGCCAAGCTAGAAATATCATCATTCGATCAACTCCGGATACCATACAGTGCAAACTGTGGGGTGCTAAGACTGCAAAGGAAGCTTGGAAAATGGTTCAAGATCTTTGTGTTGGATCTGACAAAACCAAGGAAAACAAACTTGAAGTACTTAAATTAAAGTTTCAAAACTTTAAGCAAGGTGCAAACGAGTCACTGGAAGACTTGGACTTCAGATTCACAACTCTTGTTAGTGAAATGGCAGCGTTGGGTGTTGGAAACCTTTATTCAGATTCTGAGAAAGTGAAAACTATCATCAGAAGTTTGAATCAAGAATGGATCCACACTCAGAATTTCTATTATAATCAAGGAATGCCAGACATTACACCAACAAAGTTGTTCTCTCATCTTGCTACTGCCAATTATGAGACAAAGCAAAGAGAAAATGTGTTTGCTGCAAAATCGCAAAACATTGCTCTTGCTGCAAAGCCGTCATCTTCTGAAAAGAAGAATGATAAAGAGCCTGCTGATGAAAATGCTTTAGTTGTTAAAAACATGAAGAAGTTCATCAGTAAGGAACTTGAAAGGCGAAAAGCAAAAGAGGCTGAAAAAGCATCTTGGTAACAACTACCATAAGTACAAGAATGATACTAGCTCGCTGAACAAGCAAACTCAGCAAGCTACATCATCAGAAGAACCAGCAGTTGGAAATGATCTATGTTTTTACTGCAAAAAGCCTGGACACTTCAAAGCAAATTGCCCTTTGCTGAAAGGCAAATCTGCTGAAAAGAAGAAGAAGTTCAAAAGAGCTTTTATTGCTGAAGAAAAGAAGAAGCTTCAAGCAAAAATCGATGCATTGTGTATTGATACTAGCTCCGAAGACAGTGAGGATGAAAGTTCAGACACCGACGATGAAGAAGCCACTCTAGACGTGGAGATTGGCAAAGAAGTGTGTGGAATAGCTATGGAAGCTTATCCAGATGTGTCGAACTACGAATTCTGCCCCATGGCCGGTCAGCTAAACAACTCTACCTCTAACTCAGATTCAGAAAGTGAAGACGAGATTGACCTTGACAAGATTCAAGGTGAAATCGAAAGATTTGTGAAAACTCTCATCAAACAGCAAGAGAGACTAGAACTTGCTGAAACTCTGACCAAGCAAACTACTGAAAAGTACGTTTTGCTGAAGGAAGAGACAGAAGAAAAGGATGCTGAAATAAGGCGTCTTAAGAAGTTGATTGCTGAGGCTGCAGAGAAAAATTCTCAAATGGCATTAGAATTGGAAGAGTATCAGTCCTCAATTCTAAAGTTACTTGCTGAAATCCAAGAAATGAAAAAGATGAAAATCAATTTCAAATCCTATGTGGAAGCAAGTAATACGCTTACTGAACTAAACTCTTATTTGAGAGATCCATCTCAGAAAGAAGGTTTAGGAGCAACGTGCGAAGGTGATAACGTAGAAATCTTGAGAAAAGATAAATCACCTATCTCCTTTGTACGTGCTACTGATAGTAGTCCTCCAGTAATCTATCAGTTTGGTCAAACTAAGGTTGCTGAAACATGCAATCAAGTACCTATGACCATAAAGCCCGCTGTTGCTACTCAAAGTAACAAGACTTTAAAAGGTAAATAGGTTGCTGAGAAGCAAACTGGAAACAAGAAGAATGCTGTGAAGCATTCCGCCAAACAAGTTGCTGAAAAGCAAGTTGTTAAGACTAAAGGCAAGATTACTAAAAGTAATCAGAAGTCCTTTGCTGACAAACCTGAATCAAGTAAGGTTGCTGAAGCTAAAGCTCAGCATTCTCCGAAAAGTGGACTAGGTTTCAAAACCAAGAAAAGTCAATTTTTTCATGAGTATAAGCAAAGTCAGCAAAGATACTTCAAAGAGATGAAGAAAATCAAGCCTAAGAGTTCTGAAAAGACTCCCAATGCTAGGACTAGAAGGAACCTTGCTAGAAAAGAACTTACTGAAAAGTATGTTCAGCAAAAAGGTCAACAGAGCAAGACACCACATCAGAAAGTGGATTTGACCAGCATGAGTCAAAAGTCTTCAGCTCAAATCCTCCTAGTTCCTCAGCAAGTAGAAAACAAGTCAAAGTTGAAAAACTTCAGACTTGGGTTTCCACTAGACGCATTCTTGAACATGTTAATGGACATCCATCATTGGATAATTAACTTGTTTGCTCTTGATTGTGCAGACTGCAGCCACGGAGACAAACGATGCAATCTGGCACTTTGATAGTGGTTGTGGAAAGCACATGATGGGCAACAAGAATAACCTTATAAACTATAGACGGTGGTCTAAAGGTCCAACAATAAGGTTTGCTGGTGGAGGCTCCGGATCTACAAAAGGCTATGGTGATGTGAAGTTAGGATGCATAACCATTTCTGGAGTTCTTTATGTCAAAAATCTTAAGTTTAACCTTTTCAGCATGAGTCAATTTGCTGACAAAGGATACTTCATCGAAATTAAAAGTGATGAATGTAAACTTGTAGATTTTGAGACTAAAAAGGTTATAATGATTGCAAGTAGATCAGGAGGCTTGTACACCGTTGATTGGTCTTCAGCAAACGTTGAAAAATGCCTTGTCTCAGATCATGATTGCCTTGCTGAAAAAGCATGGTTATGGCATAAACGAACAAGTCATCTAAACTTCAAGACGCTGAATAAGCTGTCTAAAAAGGCACTTGTAGTTGGATTACCTAGGGTTACTTTTAAGAAAGATGGTGTTTGCAATGCATGTCAGCAAGGAAAGCAAACCAAATCTTCTTTCAAGAACAAGGCAGTACCGTCAACTACAAAACCTTTACAACTCTTGCACATGGACTTGTTTGAATCTTCTTCAACAAGCTATGCTGGTAAGAAGTATGGTCTAGTCGTGGTAGATGACTATTCAAGATTCACTTGGGTAGTATTCATCAAGCACAAATCTGAAACTAAGACTGAAATACCTAACTTGCTGAATAAGCTTGAAGTCATGAAAAATGACAAGGTAAAAGTCATAAGGACAGACCATGGTACTGAGTTTGTAAACCAGTACATAACTGAATATTGTACCTCAAAAGGTATTCAACATCAGTTATCCTCAGTAAGAACGCCACAGCAAAACGGTGTTGCTGAACGGAAGAATCGTACCCTGAAAGAAGCCGCAAGAACAATGCTTGCTGACACTGAAATAAGTGAGGCTTATTTGGGTTGAAGCGATTAATACCGCCTGCTATACTCAAAATAGATGTTTGATTACTAAGGAATACAACAAAACTCCTTATGAATTGTTTGTTGGAAGACCTCCTAACATCACTCATCTAAGTGTATTTGGTTGCAAGTGTTTCGTTCTTAACAATGGTAGAGAATACCTAAGAACATTTCAACCAAAGGCAGACGAAGCGATATTTCTTGGCTATTCCTTGCATAGTAAAGCTTATAGAGTTTACAACAAAAAGGCACAAAAGATTGAAGAATTTGTGCATGTTGTATTCTACGAAAAGTCACAAGGTGTACCTGCTGAAGAAGAAATATCAGAATGTATGAAAAAGCTAATCATACATGAGCAAAGAACTGAATCTGATGCTAGGCAAATCAAGTCAATTGAACTAAATGATGATTCTGACAATGACTCTCCTCCCCGAGTCATGACAAGATAAATATAGTTCACGACAAAGAATTTCCAGCAAAAGACGCGGTTGCTCCGGAAGTTGCTGAAATTACGCAATCTCCAGTGCCTGCTGATGAAATACCTCAATCCAGCAATGCTGAACAAGCAGTTGCTGACGAACAAATATCAGCAGAGGCACAAATTCCCAGTAGTACTGAACAAGTACATACTGAAGAGTCACATGCTGATGAGCAAACATATCCTGATCCAACGAACAGGAAACCTGTTAATAAATGGATTAGAGATCATCCCTCTACGGATATGATTGGCGATATTAATAAACGCCAAGTGACTAGATCCAAAGCTACTCACGGACTTGCTGAAGAAGCAACTGTCGTAGAAGTAGAATCTTTGTTCTCTTGCTTTGTGTCAGAAATTGAACCTAAAACCATAGAAGAAGCTTTGAAGCATTCTGAATGGATAAAGGGAATGCAAGAAGAATTGGATCAATTTGAAAGGAACAAAGTCTGGAAACTTGTGCCACTTGCTGAAGATAAGAAAGCTATTGGTACAAAGTGGGTGTTGAGAAACAAGCTAAGCGAGTCTGGTGAAGTAACAAGAAATAAAGCACGCTTGGTTGCTCAAGGTTACTGTCAGACTGAAGGATTGGACTATGATGAGTCTTACGCTCCAGTTGCAAGATTGGATGCAATTAGGCTTTTCTTGGCCTTTGCTGCTCACAATGACTTCATTGTTTACCAAATGGATGTTACAGGTGCATTCTTAAATGGTGAACTTGCTGAAGAAGTCTACCTAGAACAACCCCCTGGCTTTAAACTTCCCTCAGAAATCAAGATGGTATACAAGCTTCAGAAAGCTGTATATGGTCTAAAGCAAGCACCAAGAGCATGGTATGATACCTTGGCTAAGTTCTTGCTGGAAAATGGTTTCAAGAAAGGTGAAGTTGACAAAACCTTATTGACCATGAACCATGATGGTAAATTAATCTTAGTTCAAATTTATGTGGATGACATAATTTTTGGATCTAAGGACAAGCAACTTTGTGATGATTTTGCCAAACTCATGACTAATAAGTTTGAAATGAGTATGATGGGAAAATTGAATTACTTCCTAGGGTTGCAAGTCAAGCAACTTAAAGATGGAATATTCATAAATCAAGCAAAGTATGCGAAAGAAATGCTCATAAAGTTTAGGATCAAAGAGGATGAGAAACCTGAAAAGATCTCTATGACTGTTGGTACCAAATTGGGCTATACTAAAGAGGACAAAAGTGTTGAAGAACACAAGTATAGGAAGCTCATTGGTTCCTTGTTGTATCTAACAGCAAGTAGACCTGACATTCAGTATGCTGTTTGTGTGTGTGCAAGATTCCAATCTGATCCAAGAGAATCACACTACAAAAAGGCAATCAAGATACTGAAATATGTTAAAGGTACAGTCAATGTTGGATGATGGTATCCAAAAGATTTTGGACTTGAATTGGTTGGCTATTCTGATGCTGATCATGGTGGATCAACTCTTGATAGAAAAAGTACCTCTGGAACTTGTCAGTTTTTGGGTACTAGATTAATATCATGGTTCAGCAAGAAGCAAACTTGTGTCGCCAATTCATTTACTGAATCTGAATACATTGCAGCTGGTTGTTGCACAGCTCAAATTCTATGGATTCAGCAACAATTAAGAGATTATGGTATTTCTGCAAAGAAAACACCAATCTTTTGTGATAATACAAGTGCTATTGCAATTACGCAAAATCCTAAGTTTCACTCTAGGACCAAGCACATTGATATTAGACATCATTTCATTAGAGATCATGTGGAAAAAGGTGATATTGAGGTTGTGAAAGTAGGCACTGAGGATCAGCTTGCTGACATCTTCACCAAGCCCCTAACGGATAATAGGTTCGCAATGCTAAGGTATAACCTTGGATTGATTGAACTACCTCAATAAAGGATACATTTGGCAGAATGCTGAAACAGGTATTCAGCAAGCCAAAGTATTCCTGTCTAAAAGACCAAGTCACTGATTTCTTCTAAGAAATGATAAGTCACTACATGATTGTTGAAACAGGCATTCAACAAGTAATTCCTTCAAAATGGGTATTTGTTAGGAAACTTGACCACTTGCTGAGACAGGCATTCAGTAAGAGAAACAACTTATGGATTGCTGAGACGGGTACTCAGACAATCAAAAGATACTGAAACAGGTATTCAAGTATCAAAGGAACTTTCTGAGACGGGAACTCAGAAGAAGAGCGAAGCTCATCTCTCAGATTTTACCAAAGGATGTCTCAAGTGCAAAAGAATTTACTGATACGGGAAATCAGAAATGTCTTTTAAACTTAAAGAAAATATGAGATATCTAAGTAAGGGGGAACTTTCAGCAAGTGTCTAGATTGTTAATTCAAACTCGCTGAAAAGATTCTTGTCTATTTCAGCAAGCAATATATCCCTTATTACTCGGTAAAATCAATTTGTGACGTTAAGCTGGCACAGATAAACTCGCAATAATCATAACATGAAATTCAATCGTGGCCATTGATTAAAAGGAGTTACTAATCTAACGGCTAACAAAACAAAGAGAGAGAGTGCTCTGACGGTTTTAGTTAGTGGGCCACTACGCATTCAATGCAAGGGCTCCACTAACTCCAGTGTTTCTCTGTTTTACCCTTGCTGAGAGCTCAAATCGATTGAGTTTCTCACACACCAGAGACACTATATAAAGGAGTTAGAGAAATGACAAAATTCTTTAACTCACATTTCCTTTCTCTGCAAATTTTAGCCTGAATCTACTGTACCTCCGGTCAAAAAGCAAACTATCTCTTTTCGTACAATCTTTCTTGCTCTATATAAGAAATGGCTCCCAAGAGACAGTTATCTAAGTCCTCAAAATTGTCAAAGGTTGATAGTGCTGAAACACGCACTGCTCCGGTGACTACTCTGGCCCCAGACACAACGAAAGTTGTGTTGAAAAACGACCGAATCACTGTAAAACCTATGCCTCCGTCATATTTTGACACTGCAAAGTGTGAGATGTTGATGCAATGGGGAGGGTTTGCAAAAGAAAAGTACATTAGGTACTTTTATGAACAAGAACTTGATGACCAAAATGAAGAGGCACTTGAATTCATCAAGCAGCAAGGCCTCATGAACTTTATCTCTGCTCGCACTAAGCAAGTGAGCATGATTGATACAATGGAATTCTACAACAATGCAGAAATCCAGTCCCTTACAGACAGTAATGGAGTCACTGAAAAAGTGATCCTTACTTATGTTCAGAACACGCAAATCGTCCTGAAATGGACTGATTTAGCGGAGATTTTTCAGATTCCAACCACTAGAACTGAAGATGACGTCACTGCTTCTGACGAAGAAATTGAAGCTTTCTACAGTGACGTCAGAAATGCAAAAATGAAGAAAGGCGAGATAGCTCCCGTGACTTGGACAAAGCACGTTAAGAGAAAGCATCTCTGCCATTCACTTGGTCTAGTAGCTCTACTACTGATAAAAGTTCTTGACTCCCAAGTTGGAGGAAGTGACCAAGTAGGCCTGAGAAGATGGCCATTGCTGATGCATATCTATGAAAATAAATCGGAACTTAACTGGGCTAAGTACATTTTCAACAGGCTTGTTGATTGTGTCACTAAGTTTACGGTAAAGGTAGAAGACAACAAGGTCTCACCTTCCTTTCCAGTTATGTATGGAATCAAGATATGCTATATCCTTGAACATTTCAGGATTCAGCTAAGAAACCCATTGCCAATCAAGAAATCTGTGTGCAATGTGGGAAGATCTTTCTACAAGCAGAATGTACCTAAGATTGCTTGAAAGAAAACTAAGAAGACAACAACTGCAAATGTTGTCAGCACAAGCCAGCAAGAAAGGTATACAACAACTGCAGATGTTACCACTCAGCAACCTAGAGATGAAACTGCTGTGGATGGTGGTAACACAAATGAAACTGTTGTAGAAAATCAACAAGGTACGTGTACAACACCTGTTGCTGAAAAGGCAACAATAGATGACTCTGGGAAACTGGAGATAAAAAGAAAAAGAGGAAGGCTGATGATGACTGTCACGCCCCAAAACCAAAATACGATTTTTAAAGATTTTCAAAAGACGCGACCGACCGTGTATCGTAAGATGGTCTTACGCCAACACGAAGTCTCAACAAAACATAAGCATAACTTTGCGGAAACATAAACTTTTTAAAAAGGAACTGTGTCCAAGAGTAAATATCAGAGCAAACTAAAACCCAAAACAACAGTCTTCGAAACTAGCTACAAGCCTCTAGCTCTAACAAACCTAAAAGCCAGGTCTGAACAAAAAGAAATCCTACAAAGAACAATAACTCGAAAACACCCAAGCAAACTCTAACACTGCTCACCCTGCTGACCGTCTGTAAAAAAAGAGTAAGGGGTGAGCTACAAACTCAGTAAGAGAATATCCTGGCACCTCCACCCGGATCAAGTAATGCTTCAAAATTATACATATATACATACAATAATATCACACGTAACAAAAGGTGCATGGAAAATGTAACGAAACATTTCGGCTCAACAGGCATGTACCTATGGCCACTAGTATAAGTCCGGTGGCACAGAGGTCGGCTTTACATAACAGAACAAAACAAAGTACCCTACCAAAGGGCATAACAAAAAGGCCTAGCACGACAAAATTCCCCGAAGGGTACAGAACAGTTCACAGGCACATCTGGAGCTCAAACATAACATTAGTCCATGCACTAGACAAAAGCGATTTACATTCATCACATGCAAAATTTCGAAACATTTACTTTGGGTAACACACTTGATCCTTATTTTCCTACTATATCAAGCCCCATAACTTGATATAATAGTTTTTATGAAAATCATTCACAAAACTTGAATATACAATAAATCATACTTTTTTATAGGTAATAATAGTACTCAAATTATAAGCTTTGGTGTCAGAATATCCCGTTACCTCAAATTAACCGTAAGCTCCAAAACTCACTAAGCTGCTAACTTAACCTAAGTACCTAACAAAACAGAACGGAGTAGTATAAATACTACGCGAAGAATTTCTAGCAGATGAACTTAAACACAGTAAAACAACTAAATGGGGACAAGGGGACAAGGCTTAGTGCTCTCTTATGTCATCATGACATCAGCACTGGAAAAGGACAAACACTTGGCTCTACAACATATACGGAGGAATTGGAATGAAGAATGAAAAGGATGGTAAATTGCATAAAGAAGCCCCTCTAAGAGACCCTTGAACTCCAATTTACCAAACAAATTAACAAAAGAAATACAAATTCCCACAAAAGGACGAGAACAATAAGGTTTCTGATGATGGCATAAACAATAAACAAAAGCTCTTGACCAATACAAGAAAGCTGTAGGATGGTGGGAACAGAGAAATTACCTTGGGTTAATCAGTGAGTACGAAACGTCCAGGGTACACAGGTACGAGCCAATTAGAATTCTGAACAACTACCCCAGACACCCAGAAGGAAAAATAAAAGGATTCAGACTCAAAAACATACAGATAAGAAAGGATTGAAAGTAATGGAAAAGCAAGAATTACCAGAGAATTGGTGAGGACGGCGTTGAAGAGAGGAAGAGACGAAACCTAGTTTTCTTCTGTGTTTAACGTAGTATCTGAAGAATATAAATAATAAGTCAGAAAAGTCTAAATAGGAAATTTACTTAATTCCCACTCCTTTTCTTATTTGACTTATTAAACCCACTTCTTTTAATATTCTACTTAATAATACCTTTTTTAATAAATAAAATATTAAATAAGCAAAATAAATTTCTGGGATTTTACATCCTTCCCCCCTTAAAATAGGTTTCGTCCTCGAAACTTGAAATAAAATAAAATACATACCTTCATTTTCGAACAGCTGAGGGTATGACTTTCTCATTTCCTCTTCCAACTCCCAAGTAGCTTCCTGAGGTGAGTGATTTGACCACTGAACCTTCACGAAAGGTATCGAACGTCGTCTCAACTCTTGCACCTTACGATCAAGTATACCAATTGGAACCTCTTCGTAGGATAAATCCTCCCGAACTTCTAGAGGTTCATAACTCAATACATGAGTAGGATCAGGTACATATTTCCTCAACAATGATACGTGGAAAACATTATGCACACGTGATAGGTCCGGCGGTAATGCCAAACGATAAGCCACTTCACCAACTCTATCAAGAATTTCAAATGGTCCGATATAACGAGGGCTCAACTTCCCACGCTTTCCAAAACGCATCACGCCCTTCCATGGAGAAATTTTCAAATGAACTGAATCACCAACCTCAAACTCCAAATGTCTTCTCTTCAAATCCGCCCAACTTTTATGTCGGTTTTGAGCCACTTCAAGTCTTTTCTTTATTATCGGTATCTTCTCTTCGGCAATTCTGGCCAACTCTGGACCCAATAATCTCTTCTCACCAATGTCATCCCAATGTATCGGAGATCTACACTTCCTCCCATATAAGGCTTCATACGGTGCCATGCCAATGTTACTCTGATAGCTATTGTTGTAAGCAAACTCCACTAACTTCAGATTATCACCCCAACTTCCTTTGAAGTCCATTACACAAGCTCTCAACATATCCTCCAAAATCTGAATTGTTCTTTCTGACTGTCCATCTGTCTGCGGATGAAAAGCCGTACTAAACTTCAACTGTGTTTCGAGAGCAGACTGTAGACTCTTCCAAAACTGAGAAGCAAACCTTGGATCACGATCAGAAATTATGCTCACTGGAACTCCATGCAGGCACACTATATGCTTCACATACTTCTTCGCTAGCTTATCCAGTGGTGTCGTTTTCTTTGTCGGTAAGAAATGAGCTGATTTGGTAAGTCTATCCACAATCACCCATACAGAATCATGTCTCTTCCTCGGTGTAGGAGGTAAACCAGTAACAAAATCCATGGTTATGTGTTCCCACTTCCACTCAGGAATTTCCAAGTTCTGTAATGTACCAGCAACTCGTTGATGTTCTATCTTGACTTGCTGACAAGTGATGCATCTTGCAACAAAATCTGCTATATCACGCTTCATGCCCTTCCACCAGAAATGTTTTATCATGTCTCGGTACATCTTAGTGCTGCCGGGATGTACTGAAAATCGAGACTTGTGAGCATCTGTTAGAATCTCTTCCTTCAGTTCAACATTCGATGGAACACATATTCTGTTTCCGTACCTCAACGATCCGTCTCCATGAATCCCAAACCTGGGGTATAGATCTTTCCCCACACCATCAATAATCTTAACCAACTCCGGATCAGATTTTTGTGCTTCCTTAATGCGATCAATCAACATCGGCTGAGCAATAAGGCTAGCAATCATGCTCCCATGACCATTGGTAACCACCTCGATTTCAAGGTTCTCCAACTCTTCCAGAATCTTTCGCTGTGTAGTCAACAAGGATGCAATCACCGGAGCTTTTCTGCTAAGTGCATCAGCGACGACATTAACTTTACCAGGATGGTAATTAATACCCACATCATAATCTTTGAGTAGCTCTAACCACCTTCGTTGCCTCATGTTCAGCTCTTTTTGCGTAAACAGATACTTGAGGCTCTTATGGTCAGTATATATCTCACATCGCACACCATACAAATAATGTCGCCATATCTTCAAGGCAAAAATCACTTCTGCCAATTCCAAATCATGAGTAGGGTAATTTCGCTCATACGGCTTCAACTGTCGAGAGGCATAAGCTATCACCTTCTCCTTCTGCATCAAGACACACCCTAAACCATTTTTCGAAGCATCACTGTAGATAACATAGTCTTCGACTTCGTTAGGTAAAGCCAAAACCGGCGCAGAGATCAAACGATTCTTCAGCTCTTCGAAACTCTTGGCGCACTCATCAGACCACTCAAACTTGACTCCTTTCAGAGTCAACCGAGTCAAGGGAAAGGATAATAAGGAGAATCCTTCAACAAACTTCCTGTAATAACCGGCGAAACCGAGAAAACTCCTTACTTCAGTCACATTGGTTGGACGAGGCCAACTCGTCACGACTTCCACCGTAGACGGATCAACAGAAATTCCTTCACTCGATACGACATGGCCCAGAAATGCAACACTATCCAACCAGAACTCGCACTTACTGAATTTCGCAAACAACTGCTCTTCTCTCAGTCTTTCCATTACCAACCTCAAGTGTTCTGCATGTCCTTCCTCACTCTTCGAATAAATCAAAATGTCATCGATAAAGACCCCCACAAACTGGTCTAAGTACTGCTTGAACACCGTATTCATCAAGTCCATAAAGGCTGCAGGAGCATTGGTTAGACCAAAAGGCATAACAACAAATTCGTAGTGGCCATACCTCGTGCGAAAAGCTGACTTAGGCACATCTCCAGCCTTAATCTTCAACTGGTGGTAGCCTGATCTCAAGTCGATCTTCGAGAAAACCTTACCACCACGCAACTGGTCAAACAGATCATCTATCCTCGGAAGAGGATACCTATTCTTCACGGTAACTTTGTTCAGCTCCCGATAGTCGATACAAAGGCGCATACTTCCATCCTTCTTCTTCACAAATAACACCGGGGCTCCCCACGGAGATACACTCGGTCGAATAAAACCCTTGTCGAGTAACTCCTGAAGTTGAACTTTAAGTTCTCGCAACTCTGCGGGTGCCATTCTATACGGTGCCTTCGAAATCGGTTCAGTACCCGGGGCAAGTTTAATCTCAAACTCAATATTTCTATCCGGGGGTACACCCGGTAAATCTTCGGGAAACACATCAGGATACTCTTTAATGATCGGAATATCATCAAGCTCTAAAATTTTCTTCCGGGAATCAATTGCATAAGCTAAAAAGCCGGTACAACCCTATCTCAAAGCTTTTCGAGCTTGCACAGCTCAAATTATCGGCACACAAGACTTTTGAGTAGACACATCTCCCTGGAACATCGCTTCAGCCTGTCCTGGAACTTGGAAATAGATCCTCTTCTCGAAACAATCTATCTTAGCATGGTAATTCGATAACCAGTCCATCCCCAGAATTACATTAAAGTCTAACATATCGAGTACTACTAAATTGGCACTAAACTCTTTCTCACCTATGCGAACTATGCACTCCTTACAATAGTCATCACACACAACATTCTTTTTCACAGGAGTAGTTACATGCATAGAATCCGTAAGTTTAGAAAGCAAAAAGTTCTTTGACTGGACAAACTTTCTGGAAATAAACGAATGAGAAGCACCAGAATCAAATAGCACAAATGCATCAACAGAATTAACTGAAAGGGTACCTGTAACAACATCGGTACTAGCATTAGCATCGCCTTGGGTGATAGTGAAAACCCTTCCATTGTTCTTCCCTTTGTTTGGTGCTCGACCACCAGGTGCTACTGCAGACTGCGACCCTTGGTCATTTTTCGGGCAGTCCCTAATCTGGTGACGCGTATCACCACAACGAAAGCAACCACGTGTCTTCCAGCGACACTCCCCAGGATGATTCCTCTGACAATTCTGACAAAACTTCGATAGAAAACGAGCCCCATCTCCTTTAGCCACTTTGTTGCCACCTGAGTTGTTGCCTCTGCGAAACTGATCATGCGGCCTCTTCAAATCTCTCTTCGGTGGTAGATTCTTTGGCAGTGCCCTCTCCACAACCTTTGCACGCTCCACCGCATCAACTAGCGACTTATCCATGTGAGGGACCACACTCATACGAATATCCTCCCTCAAACAATTGCAGAATAAAGTGACTTTGCTGCTTTCGGACGCCATGTAAGCTGGGGAGAAACGTCCCAACTCATGGAACTTATCCACCAAATCCAAAACACTCATATCCCCCTGTTTCAGGTTAAGGAACTGCAGCTGCAACTCTAACTTCATGGACTCGGGAAAGTACTGCTGAAGAAAAAAAAGTTCTTTGAAGCGCACCCAAGTCATCGGGTTGGCGGCACTCTCCTGGGTAATCTTCGTCGCATCCCACCAGAACTTAGCATTCCCAGCTAAATGAGGGACAGTGACCCTCAACCAAACTTCCTCTGGAAACTCCAATGCCCGAAACCTCTCTTCAATTCCAGTGATCCATTTTTCAGCCTTAAGTGGATCCGAACCACCCTCAAACTCCGGATAGTGAGTCCTCTGAAACCTCTCAAAGCATGAAACTGAGGACTGTCTCGGTGCCAACAACTGTTGCTGCTGCTCCAACAAGGTTGCCACCGCATTCAGTGCTCTAGCAGCATCATCCTGCTGCGGAGGAGGTGATGGAGATCGATACATCGCTTCCGGGTTCTCACGTTCGTCTCCATGGCGACCACCAGTCCGACCTCCGTTGCCTCCACCTCTTCCTCTTTTCTTACGACCAGCCATTTTCGCACTGTTGCAGAGTTAACCAAAGGATTAAGAATGAAACGCAAAGGTCCTAACAAAACAGAGGCAAACTCCTAAACTAAACTTTCAAGATCAAGTCCTAAGGAGGTCTAGACAGCCAAAAGATTCAAACCTGGCTCTGATACCACTTTTGTCACGCCCCAAAACCAAAATACGATTTTTAAAGATTTTCAAAAGACGCGACCGACCGTGTATCGTAAGATGGTCTTACGCCAACACGAAGTCTCAACAAAACATAAGCATAACTTTGCGGAAACATAAACTTTTTAAAAAGGAACTGTGTCCAAGAGTAAATATCAGAGCAAACTAAAACCCAAAACAACAGTCTTCGAAACTAGCTACAAGCCTCTAGCTCTAACAAACCTAAAAGCCAGGTCTGAACAAAAAGAAATCCTACAAAGAACAATAACTCGAAAACACCCAAGCAAACTCTAACACTGCTCACCCTGCTGACCGTCTGTAAAAAAGAGTAAGGGGTGAGCTACAAACTCAGTAAGAGAATATCCTGGCACCTCCACCCGGATCAAGTAATGCTTCAAAATTATACATATATACATACAATAATATCACACGTAACAAAAGGTGCATGGAAAATGTAACGAAACATTTCGGCTCAACAGGCATGTACCTATGGCCACTAGTATAAGTCCGGTGGCACAGAGGTCGGCTTTACATAACAGAACAAAACAAAGTACCCTACCAAAGGGCATAACAAAAAGGCCTAGCACGACAAAATTCCCCGAAGGGTACAGAACAGTTCACAGGCACATCTGGAGCTCAAACATAACATTAGTCCATGCACTAGACAAAAGCGATTTACATTCATCACATGCAAAATTTCGAAACATTTACTTTGGGTAACACACTTGATCCTTATTTTCCTACTATATCAAGCCCCATAACTTGATATAATAATTTTTATGAAAATCATTCACAAAACTTGAATATACAATAAATCATACTTTTTTATAGGTAATAATAGTACTCAAATTATAAGCTTTGGTGTCAGAATATCCCGTTACCTCAAATTAACCGTAAGCTCCAAAACTCACTAAGCTGCTAACTTAACCTAAGTACCTAACAAAACAGAACGGAGTAGTATAAATACTACGCGAAGAATTTCTAGCAGATGAACTTAAACACAGTAAAACAACTAAATGGGGACAAGGGGACAAGGCTTAGTGCTCTCTTATGTCATCATGACATCAGCACTGGAAAAGGACAAACACTTGGCTCTACAACATATACGGAGGAATTGGAATGAAGAATGAAAAGGATGGTAAATTGCATAAAGAAGCCCCTCTAAGAGACCCTTGAACTCCAATTTACCAAACAAATTAACAAAAGAAATACAAATTCCCACAAAAGGACGAGAACAATAAGGTTTCTGATGATGGCATAAACAATAAACAAAAGCTCTTGACCAATACAAGAAAGCTGTAGGATGGTGGGAACAGAGAAATTACCTTGGGTTAATCAGTGAGTACGAAACGTCCAGGGTACACAGGTACGAGCCAATTAGAATTCTGAACAACTACCCCAGACACCCAGAAGGAAAAATAAAAGGATTCAGACTCAAAAACATACAGATAAGAAAGGATTGAAAGTAATGGAAAAGCAAGAATTACCAGAGAATTGGTGAGGACGGCGTTGAAGAGAGGAAGAGACGAAACTTAGTTTTCTTCTGTGTTTAACGTAGTATCTGAAGAATATAAATAATAAGTCAGAAAAGTCTAAATAGGAAATTTACTTAATTCCCACTCCTTTTCTTATTTGACTTATTAAACCCACTTCTTTTAATATTCTACTTAATAATACCTTTTTTAATAAATAAAATATTAAATAAGCAAAATAAATTTCTGGGGTTTTACAATGACACTCAGACTGCAGCGTCATCAGCAAACCCCGTACCTAAGAGGAAACGGACAAGCAACAAAAGAAAGAAGACACTGGCTTCCCAGTCAGTCCCTGATGTCCAAGACTCCTCAGTCAATTCCCAGACTAATGCTGAAACGCATTTGCCAGTAGATGTTGCTGAAGTGATTACTGAAACCTATATCAGCAATGTTGAAGTGTTTGCGGAAGCCTTCAACAATCAACTCAACGTTCATAACTCTACTGAGAATAGACCACAAGGCAGTGGAAATGAAATTCCTGCCCAAGTCCCAGATATCTACATTGTAGATAATTTAGATGATCCAACTCTGGAACCAACAAGTGATATTGCTGTTGATCTGCAAAGAGCGGCACTTGCTGATGCTGCTGAAAAGATGGTTGCTGAACAAGCAACTCATCAAGTTGCTGAAACCCAGCTTGCTGAAGAACTAGTTGCTGAAATAGCAATGGTTCCAGTTCCTGAAGTTGCTGGAACTCAAGAAGCATTATTCAAAGACGCATCTCTTGATGCTGAGAATACTGGCCCAAGTTCACCCAAGACATCAATTGACAAAGTCCAGCTTGTACTGGAAGATTTAAGCAAACAAATGGAGTTGGAGATTGAAGAATCATCCAACAAGTCAATTGATCTCTTCATGACAAGCAGTGAGCTTAAAGGTCAAGATGCTTCTGCTCAACTTGTCATTTCAGAGACAAGGGAGATTGCTGAAACCGCACAGCTTTCTCAGATAGAGCAAAATCAGAAGTCTGCTGAAGAAACAGTCCAAGAAGCTGAAGAAACTGTTAATGCTGAAAGGACTGAGCCACAACCTGTCCTTCCTCAGCAGGTAGTTAATTCAACCATCAGTAAAACTTCAAATTCTGAAAATTGTTCTTTTGCTAAAATTATTCTTTCTCTACAGACTTCTCAAGATGCAAGTCAGATGGTTGCTGAAGCCTCTGCACCAGAACCAACACTTCCTGCTCAGCAGGTAGTTAATAATTTTGGTATAAAAACTAAGTTTGACAGCTTAGTACTTGTGTCTAATTATAATTTATTTCAGGATGAACAAATGGAGGATGCTACTCAAGCTCCTCATGGAATGGAAATTGTACTACATGAGCTTGCTGACTCTCAGCACGTAAATCATGTTTCAGATTTAAACTCTAAAACAATTTTCCAAACCAATCCTGATCTAAATAAAATTCTTTTTCAGGCTCAAAAGGAGACCACTGAAGTGGTACTCATCACTGAAGATCAGCAAGTAAGTTCTGAAGAACTTTACTTGAACTTCAAGAGGACAACTTTGTCACGAGTTGCTAAGTCTGTCAGCAACTGGCAAAGGTACAGGAGAATGGATTTCTCAGATCTTCACCTTCATCTCTCAAATGAGAAAAAGAGATCTTCACTGTTAAAGCTCGAAACATTTGTCCACTCCATCCTTCCTGAAGAAATGACATATTCTCAGCAAATGAGCTCCAATCTGATTGCTCAATATGAAGGCCAAATTCAAGAGTGCCTCTCCAGCTGAACAAGCTGTGATGCTCAAAGGTCTTTTTGTTCCTGTGGTGGCTGATCCCCACAAATTAACTGAGGAAGAGGAAGTGACAAGTGTTGCTTTGTATAAGCACGTTTGGCTAGTCATTCTGACAGATGATGAAGAAGAAGAAGAAGATGAGAACATTCCCACTGATCCCAATGATGATGAAGGGAAACATGAAGATGATGACAATCAAGGTCCAAGTCCTGGTGCTGGTGGATTGAAGTTAACAGTTGCTGAAAATACTCAATCTGACAATCAGCAAGCTGAACAACAACAATCTCAGCAAGAATCTCAACCTCCTCCTGCTGATGCTGAAATAGAATACGCCAGAAAAAGGGTTGCCTTGAAAAATGGCAAAAGTCCAGTTTCTGATGCCAAGGTTACTGAAGAAAACCTTGAAGATGAGGATGAAGAAGATGAAGATTACCAACGCGCTCTACAAAACAGTCTCGTGATCCATGCAAGGCATACGCAGGATCTAGAAATTGGTGAATCTTCAAGACCAAAATCAAAGGAAGTTCCATCTCTTCCACTTACTACTGGCGAAACTCCAGTTATTGAGTCTCAAACGTTGCCTTCAGCAACTACTCAATTAAAACTAACTACTGGCGAAACTCCAGTAATTTAGCCACAAACTCAATTGAAACAACTATCTACTGGTGAAACTCCAGTCGTTGAGTCTGAAGCGTTGCCATCAGCAACCACTCAACAAAAAGGAAGTGAAGCTACTGACAAAGGATCAAAAGTTGCTCAACTTGATGAATCTGAGGATGATGACGACTTGTCAGATCATGACGATGAACAATCAAAGCAAGACCCAAAAGTCGTTCAGATTCCTCCTCCTAATTACCTCACTTATGAAGGAGATTCATTAAGAGCCGAGCTGCTTTTACGAGATGATCAGTTTGCTACTGAACTTAAGGCTCACTCCTTGACACCTCATTTAGTGCCATTCCCAAGAGTTGAGGAGTTTACTCCCAGAATTCTAGCACTAAAGCAAGTCCATGATGCCTGCAAAGCTGAAGATGAGGCATTGCTTGCTGAGAGGCCACTTGACATTGGAAAAATATTGGCTACAGTGCTGAGACGCACTACAACTTTGACAATAGCTCAGAAAGACATCAGTCTTTATCACAAGAGCTATGAAGAAGATGTAAGTCAAGCGCTCTTGCTTGCAAAGAATGCTCTCGTCAAGGCTCAGAATATTATGGATGAGAAGGCCGCAACAGAAAAAAGACATGAAGAGAACATGATGAATATTCAAAAAGAGTTGTCAACAATGAACTCTGACCAACAGGCAATCATCATGAAGTATAACAGTCTCAACACTCTAGCTGAAAATTGCAATGAGTTTTATTCTCTGCACATCACTCCGATGTTGCAATCCATGTCTAAGGGGGAAAAGCAGAATACTAGAAAAAGCAATCAAACCCCTCCTACTCCTGCTGCTAATGTGCCACTTCCAATAGAACCTCTTGCTGAAAAAGAGCAAAGTTCTAAAAGACAAGTAGAATCTGAGTTAAATTCAGCAAGTACCAATAAGAGAAAAACCGCTGCTGAAACTCAAGATTTCTATCACACTGAAAGTCATAATAATCTGAATGAAGATGATGAAGAAGATGATGACAATCAAACAATAGCTCAAGCCATAAGAGCTAGACCCTTAACAGCCGTGACTCCGTCTGGCCACTCAAAGCATTTCTCGTCTGACTCTTCAGCAAGAGATCAAGACAATGCTAAAACAAGAAGAAGAAGGCAAAGACAGGAAGAGAAAAGGCTGTCCAGCATTGCTATTGGCTCCGGCATCGAATATACAAAGACCAGCAATGAGGAAACCACTCAGAATGTAATCAGAAACATTCATGGTTGCTGGATTTTAAAGCTGGAAGACTTGCTGGTAAATGAGTTCTTTCCTACAGCCATATTGAATCAAATGTTCAAATGGATTGAACTCAATGTCCAAAGAAATCAAAGGGAAGAATCCCTCCCAAGAAATGTTGTTGGGAAATGGTTGAATCTAGAGGTCTATGTAAGAAGAGTTGCCATTGGTAAGACATACAAGCAAGAACCAAATCTGATCAAACCACCTGGCATTGCTTACTACGCTGACCCGGTAACAAAGAAACCTAAGAAGAAACTTGGATTGATTCCTTATGAGTACTTCTATCTCACTGCTAAGGATCAAGAAGAAGATCTTCTCTTGTTAAGAAAGATTCATCCGAAAAGCATTTCAGATACACAGCTTCTCCATGCCAGTAATTGGGGCATGCATTTGTGGGTAATTAATTACATGGAAATGAATGCTGAAAAGCATCATCATACTGCCTGCAAAAACGCAAGAATTCTTCAACTACAAGTCCGTAGGCTTCTGGAAAACTACGAAAAGGATTGTGTTGAATTCACTACACTTGCTGAGAAGAGTGTAAGAGAGATTTTGAGAAAATCCTCTGAAAGAGCTTAAGTCCCTGCAATAGTTTTTGTTAAAGTTTTTATTTGCTGATTCTGTTTATGTTATCTATGCTTTTTCATGTAAACTTCTGAATGATAACTTTCAGCAATGAAATCTTTTGACTCTTATTGGTTTTTTATTATGCAACTTACTTATGCTTACTGTTTAATTATTCAAGTATGCTTGCATTAATCAACTGATTTATTCAACATCAGAAACCTCTAAAAGGGTAACAATTTTTTTAGCCATGGATTGCTAACATCAAAAAGGGGGAAATTTGTTAGGAAACTTGTAATTTTGATGAGCAATTAACCATGCTAAATTAAGGAAAGTCCAGTAACTAGTACTCTTAAGGTCCATAGGAATTTAGAATTTGAAGGACATTGTAAAAGAGGAACGTTTGCTGATGACTTAGTTAGGTATTAGATAAGTTATTTCTTTTGCGTATGATGTATTTTATTTTCTGAAAAGAAAATAACTTATTGATGCTTAGCTTTAATGTATCTTATTTTCTGAAAAGAAAATAACCTATTGAAGCATTTGCTGAAGATATATTTTGTTTATTACAAATAAATTATTGAAGCAAATAGAAACCGCTCAGAATCTTGAAGACTTTTGAAGATCTGAAGACTTGAAGAATTTGAAGATCTGAAGACTAGAAGATTGCTGAAGACTGGTATCTACAAAGGCACGTGTTGCTCAGAAAGTGGAATATTCAGCAACAGCATTGCATAAGTGAAAATCTGAAAGACAGAGTAGGTTGTGCTTGCTGAAACTGAGACTGAGCACTTGCTGATTAACATATGTGACCTCTTGCTGAATGTACGTGAATTTGCGCTCCAATGTTACTGTTTGGATTCTATTCAAATGTGCATTTAATGCAAAACATGCACGCGAAGGACATGAAGACTAGAAGACAAACAAAGACGATGCTGAAAGTACAAAAGCAAGATAGTGACATGTTAAGGAACAAAAGCCTAGGATTTGAAATTCAAACGGCTCCTTACTTGCACTATAAATAGAGGTCATCCGGCAAAGAGTTGAAGTGTGTCAACAACGTGATCAAACTCTCACTTGTGCTTAAAAACTCACAAACCTTCAAACACTCTTACTGCCATTGATCCGTTCCAAGACTTAAAGCTTGAAAAAGCTACTTGTGAAGAAGTAGAACAAACTCGGCTAAGAAATTAGTTAAGTGTTCTTTCTTTCGAACAAGAACAAGTCTTGACACCAGAAACAATCAAACTTGTTTACTGCAAAGTATTCCAAGTTGTGTTTCTTAGATTACTTGTTGTAACTGAATAATTTATAATAAAGTCATCTCACCCCAAAACTCTCTAACTGAAAATACACCCTTTCAGGCGTGATATTCAGGGGGAACTTAATCGAGCATAGTTTTGCTGATTAAAAGTACCAAGTTTGGTGGAGAACAAGGTTGAGTTCTCTAGTTTAGGTTGGAGACAAAGCAAGTGTGCTTTGGTTTCTGTTGAATCGCTTTAGATAGGAGATTGTAAGGAACCTCAATCATATCTTAGTGGATTCAGTCCTAGAAAGGACGAAGTGGACTAGTTGAGAGATTACGCCACTCTCAGATACCACTATAAAAGTGTTTGTATGATTTACTTACTGTATTTAGCTTTCGGCAAATTATATCTGTCTGTACACAGTCACTCACTTCACTTGCTGAAACCTTTACTTACTGAAAGAGCACTTATTGTATCAAAGACTTCCGCTCTCTGATTTTAAGTATCAGCAAACCAAGCTATTGTAAAGTAACCTACGCTTGCTGAGAAAGTTAAGTATCAGCAAACTCATTACTGAAAAGTAATATGTACTTGCTGAGAAAGTTTTAAACGACGAAAGTTTGAAAAGACTATTCACCCCCCCCCTCTAGTCTTTTCTTGTTGTTTAAAGGGACCAACAACGCCTGAAAGGGTGTATTTTGAGTTAGAGAGTTTTGGGTGAGATGACTTAATTATAACTTATTCAGTTACAACAAGTAATCTAAGAAACACAACTTGGAATACTTTGCAGTAAACAAGTTTGATTGTTTCTGGTGTCAAGACTTGTTCTTGTTCGAAAGAAAGAACACTTAACTAATTTCTTAGCCGAGTTTGTTCTACTTCTTCACAAGTAGCTTTTTCAAGCTTTAAGTCTTGGAACGGATCAATGGCAGTAAGAGTATTTGAAGGTTTGTGAGTTTTAAAGCACAAGTGAGAGTTTGATCACGTTGTTGACACACTTCAACTCTTTGCCGGATGACCTCTATTTATAGTGTAAGTAAGGAGCCGTTTGAATTTCAAATCCTAAGGCTTTTGTTCCTTAACATGTCACTATCTTGCTTTTGTACTTTCAGCAGCGTCTTTGTTTGTCTTCTAGTCTTCATGTCCTTCGTGTGTAAGCTTTTGCATTTAATGCACATTTGAATAGAATTCAAACAGTAACATTGGAGCGCAAATTCAAGTACTTTCAGCAAGGGGTCACATATGTTCCATCAGCAAGTGGTTAGTCTCAGTTTCAGCAAGCACAACCTACTCTGTCTTTTAGATTTTCACTTATGCAATGCTGTTGCTGAATTTTCCACTTTCTGAGCAACACGTGCCTTTGTAGATACCAGTCTTTCAGCAATGTTCAAGTCTTCAGATCTTCAAATAATCTTCAAGATTCTGAGCGGTTTCTATTTGCTTCAATAGTTTGTTTGTAAAAACAAAGTATATCGTCAGCAAATGCTTCAATAGGTTATTTTCTTTTCAGAAAATAAGATACATCATAAGCTTCAGCATCAATAAGTTATTTTCTTTTCAGAAAATAAAATACATCATACGCAAAAGAAATAACTTATCTAGCACCTAATCTAAGTCTTCAGCAAACGTTCCTCTTTTACAATGTCCTTAAAATTCTAAATTCCTATGGACCTTAAGAGTACTAGTTACTGGACTTTCCTTAATTTAGCATGGTTAATTGCTCATCAAAATTACAAGTTTTCTAACAGGTTATATTGTGTTTGATTACGCTAATAGAACAAATTTTTAGTTTTGAGTTACTCTTACTACAGAAATACAGGTATGATGTCCATGCGCGCTCGCATGACACTCCAATTCTTGCAGGTGAGGAGAGGATCATCTGTATACTTGGAAGATGAGTTAAGGAGGTATGAGGTGACGGAGTCCATGGTGAGGTACTTACCAAGGTACGAAGATGGAGTAGGGATGGACCCATGGAGTTTCATTCGATCCTATGAGTAGGAAATAGAAAGAATTCCAGCAGAAGGGTTTACTAAGGACCAATTGTGCAGGAAATTATTTTCTTTTGCCCTTGGGTATGAGCCGAGGCGTTGGATTGTAAGGTTAGAACCAGGATCACTGAGAACTTGGGGCCAAGTAGTAGAGGAGTTCTTGGCGCGGTTCATGCCTTATCATGAGACAATTGTCTTACGTGATAGGATCCCATATTTCGAGCAAGGAGAGTATGAGCAGTTTTGTGACGCCTACGAACGTTTTCAGCTGTATAAACGTGAGTGCCCCCACCACCGTTTCGAAGATGGGGAGTTGATTTGGTGCTTCGTTGGTGGACTTCGTGAAGAGGAACGACTTAAAGTGGATAGGTTGAGCCGCGGTCTGGGAGAATGTACGATCGACGAGGCAGAAGAAGTCCTCCGTAAGTACGCCAGAGGTTCAACACAATCTGATGAGGTCATACCAATTCACATCACCGGAAAGGAAGTAGATCGAGGTGAAGCAGGAAGCTCATCCGAGGAGTATTTTGAAGTCGAAGGAATCAGTGAGGAAGATGAAATTGCACATGCCGAGCAAGTTGAAGATGACCTTCGTATAGCAAAAGTTGTTGAAGAAGTTGAAGTAACTGAGCATCTTAAGGAAAATTCAGCTTGTTAAAATGTGCGGAGGTAGAAGAGGTTCGAAAATTTGAAGAGGAAGAAGGATTGGAAGACGATGCCCCCCTGGAGGTGGGGGGTGGTTCGCCCAGCATGGGGGGCGAACCGCCTCCCATGACCAGTGAGCTGGCGGGCGGTTCTGGGGAGCCGGACGACCCCAGCTCCCCTGTTTCTTTACTCGCAGACATTCGCATCAATCCAAAGCCACTTCCTTCCGTTACTACTGAGGTTCTTGAGTACAAAGAGATGAATCTACTCCTCCGAAGTGGAAGACTTGACAAGCAAGATACACAGGAGTCACCACTAAACAAGCACCTCGATGAAGTCAAAGTGAATGTCCTCCTATTGATAAAGTCTTTATTGGATATGCCTGCAAAGCATACCAGTCCGTTCACCTTGGTGAGATCTTTCAAGCTTCCTAGGTCTCTTTGCTACATCGGACCAAGAGAATGGCGGCCACCATGGGGAGGTACTCTTGAATCAGAAGTCCATACTCAGCCGACCGAGGCCAAACCGTTCGGTAACATCTAGTATCACTTTTTATTTACTCATTCTCTTTTGCTAGGGACTAGCTTAAGTTTCATGAGGGGGATGGGATGTGAACCATGATGTTAAGTATTGTTTGGCTTTGTGATGTTGAGTATGGTATCTTGTTTTTTCTTTGCATTTGCACGTTTACCGCATTCTTAGTATTTAGTTGCATACACTACATTCATCCTAGTATAGTCTTGCATGTTTTATGTGGAGTTTATTGCCAAATTTTTTGAACTTTTATATTGGGTAGATTAACTAATTATGACATTAATCATGGTTTGAGGTTTTTCTCGCTTGGCTTGTCACATTTATGTATTGCACTTAGTTAAGCTTGGTAGTCTCGACATCACTTAGTGGTGTTTTCTCTACTGCGGTTCACGAAGGCCTTTATAATAGGATGATGCATGTTAGGATCTTATGGTTTTTTTCCCGAGTAATTATGTACCTAAGAGGCAAAAGCCTTCACCTTGCTTTGACATTGCTAAATGCCTAGGAAGGAGGTAGTGTGAGATTGTGTGATCCTTTGTTTGCAACCTATTATTTCGAATAGGTTTGGGGAGGGGGTTACGCTATCATTAGACTTGTCTTTCATTTTTAGAGTGTATTGTGATTTTTATTTTTTCCTTTTTTCGTAAATTTTGTACTCCAACCTATTCTTTCGAATAGGTTTGGGGAAGTCGTTCGTGAGTCATTTTTGTTTCTTTTTCATTGTGCTACTGCTGGCTAAAAATAAATAGAAAAAAAAAGAAAAGAAAAATTCCAGAAAAAAGAAAAAAACTGGAAAAGAAAAAAAGAAAAAAAAAAAGAAAAGACCCCAAAAAAGCAAAGAAGTGTCCAAAAAAAAAAGAGCCAAAAAGCAGTTTAGCATAGTGTTGTGTCTCATTTTCCAATTCTTGTAATGTTCGTAATCGTGTTGTAATTTTCTATCTTTTCTTTTATTTCAATGTCATCTGTTCTAGACCACCCTCGTCCTGCCATTCAGGAAGTGGTGAATAGCTTAAGGCGTTGCTTGAGAGATGGGTAGAATAGGGGAGTGTTATCTTTTTTAGGGAACCCTCCTTCGTTTGATGAGAGCCAGTATTGGTTCGACCTCTTTGAGGAAAAGTCTTAACTTGGTGAACAGCAGTAAGTCCTCAGTTTCATAGGCACGGGACAACCATTCGTATTCTAACATGTTTTATTACGTCGTCACTGACTAGGTCCAGGTAGAGAATGTTACGAGAGACTATCTTGTCTCGACATAAGTGCTTATGTAAATGTGTATGAGTCAATCGAGGCATCCTTCAACCTATATTCATGTTATGATTTGTATGGTTTTTGTTCATATGTTTTTTGATAGATTCAATAGATTAGTTCATTTCTTTTGGCATGAGACTCCATTTTTTGTGTTGCATTATTTTTTGCATTAGAGTCTAGCTTAGTTGCTTGAGGACAAGCAAAGGTTCGGTTTGGGGAGTTTGATGAATGTGTATTTTACACTTTCATTTGAGTCTTTTTCACCTATTTTAGCTATCCTCTATGTTAATTTAGCTATATTTTAGTGCATTTTATTAGAATAGTGTCACGTTTCCCTTTAGTTTGTATTTTACAGGTTTTGAGGGAAAACCGAGGTTTTCCGGGCAATTATATTGAAGTAGGCAAGGAATTGGTGTTCCGAAGGCCTAATTGGAGTACCCGGAAGATTCCGGATAGGTTTTGAAGTCTAGAGGTCGAATCTGGAGGCTAAAAGGTCACTAGAAGGCAAAAACCGAGTCCGAAAAAAAGAAGATATCCAAAAACGCGTCGAAAATGCGTATCTGGCCGAAAAAGTCTCCCGGGCGAGTCGCCCGGGACGTGGGGCAAATCGCCCCACACCAGGCGAATAGCCCGTTGGGGCCCTTCGCCCCACACCTGCCGAATACCTATATATAGTTGCTCAGTTTTCTCCGTTTTTCATACTTTCTCAGACCTTTTCTCTCACCTTTCTCAGTAGTTTTAGGTAGGAATTCTCCAGAGCCTGTTCTGGGGGTTCTTAGCTTAGGAGATACTTTTTCTTAGCGTTTTGGAGCTTGTAAGATCGTGATTCTTCGGAGATTGACAACCTTTCGGTAACATTGTATCTTACAGTTTTTCTATTTATATTTATATATCTTTCATCATGTTTTCATTCATTCGTGGTATGATTTCTGTTGATTGCATGACATCTATGAGTAGCTAAACTTCTCGTTGGTGATAGTATGTGATTTCTTAGCGAAGGGTTAATAATTATGCTAATGGCTATATCGCGCATTATACCTAGAGTTATTGCTTTATTTCTTTGATCTATCTAGATCTGTATCTTCGTAGTGTTGAATAATTACGGAACACAATTGGACAATTCATTGATCAAAGATCTCTATGCAAAACCGGGAAATTTATGCATGATTATCAACCTGCTATGCTTTGAATGACCATACTATCACCAATCTCCATTATCTGCTAAGAAAAACCTTTGCTAAGTCGTTTGTTGATTTTATATTCTTATGTTAGATTAGATAAAGCTAGTTATAGTCCTTAGAGATCGACACTCGAGGTTATTCTACTGCTACACTACGGTTTTCGTTGTAGTTGTGAATTGCCTTTGGCTTATTACAAATTTATTTGATTAATTGAGTCTGACAAATTCAGTTCATCAATTATTATTATTATTATTATTATTATTATTAGTATTATTATTATTATTATTATTATTATTATTATTATTATTATTATTATTATTATTATTATTATAGGGTTTTTGGGTTTAGGGTACAGGGTTTAGGGTATTTGTAATATTACAATCAATGCACATCAACTTTGTTATAATGCTGCAGCATAGATTGGGAAAGTTCTTCTACGTCACAACTTCTAATGCCATTGCAATGTGTTTACATCGATACAGCATTGGTGCTTACTGTAATCCTATTGTAATATATTTACAACAATGCAGCATTGATGCTTACTGTTGACTGCGATGCTGCATCAATATTAATACAATGCTGCATCATTGCTTATTTCGTGAATTTTTTTCATTCTTATCGGTTGTCTTTCCATAGCCCATCTTTTCATCATCGAGTTTATCTTTATATAATTTCGATTGGGAGGGTGGTAGTGGTGGCTTGGACTGCGGCGTGGTGGTGGTGGTGGTGGTGGAATATTAAAATATGATATTTAATATTTGGCATTTGAAAATTGATAATTATTAAAATTATTTTTCTCCTATTTTGACAAACAATTTGTTGTATTTATAAATTATTATTTTATTAAAAATTTTGCCAAGTGTCAACTTTTAAATGGTGTGCTAAAATTAGTACAGTGCGAAGGGTACTGAAATAAGCCAATCCCTTGAAAGTATGTTCATTTAGTATGATGTTATTAATTGCATCCTGTAAACACTCTCTTATGCAATTGTTTTACTTAGTATGTGGTTGATGTATGATCTTGCTTGGTTCTATCATACTGTGATCTATTGTTTAACCAAAGCCGACATAAATTATTGGCAGGCGACCGACTGTTTAAGTGATTCATGTTAACTGGGGTCAAATGAATGGTCACTTTGTGAGAAAACACTTTTATTGCATGCATAACGTTTATGATGCTTTTCTGCAACATATGAATTTGTTACTTATGATTTATCATTGTTTTATTTATTTATTTATGTCTGACTTGCATGCTAGGTTAGACACACTCGAGGATTTACTTAATGATAAGTTACTATCTTAGTAATGACTCCCTAATTTGAATCTGACCTTAGTAATTTTGTTTACTTTGACGCGTCTCCTGCTCGTTCACGTTAGATTGATTTAAGTTAGTGCCTTAGTTCACGTTACGCCTTAGGATAGTCACGCTCGAGGATGTTACTTACGTTATTGACCTTAGACTAATTGCAAAAGGATGGCTCCAAGGAATAACACTCGTGTAACGGCAGCACCAACAATGGCAATAACAACAATGCCGACAATTTAGGACCAAGTAGAGCGGATCATTGCAGCTTTGGGAAACTTCAGTGAGAACATGCGCCACGCTAAACCGCAACTTGCTCAGCCGGTTACATCGCTACCGCCACCGCCTCAACCGATCGATCAAGCTGCTGAACATTTCACTCGTTTTCATCCCGACAGGTTCGATGGGGCGCCTAACGCCCGCAAGGCTGAGCTCTGGCTAGAGAGCATGGAGAACTTGTTCTCAATTCTACACTACCCGGACGAGAGAAAGATTGAACTTGCAGCGTTCCAGTTCGTGGGAGTAGTAAGAAACTGGTGGAGGACCGTAGATGCAAGGTGGAGACAAGAGGAAGTGGCCCGCACTTGGGAGAACTTCGAGAAGGAGTTCATGGACAAGTTCGTGCCTCGCCTAGTTCGCGAGAACAGGAGAGATGAGTTCCAAGACTTGGTGCAAGGAAGAATGAATGTCGCCGATTACGACTCAGAATTCACTCGACTACTAAAGTACGTGCCACACTTTCAGAATGATGAGAGGGAGAAGGTATGTCATTTTGTGATGGGACTGAACTCAGAAATTCGAGACAGCTTGTTTGGGATTGAAATGTCTACTCACGTTGTGGCCGTTGAAAGAGCTGGTGAAGTAGAGGATGGTTTGGGAGAACTTGAGTTATGAACCACACCATTCTAGAAAAAGGAGTTACATTCACAGGAGTAGCAAGGGTCATCATTTTCCATCCATGTATTCTCGCAATCAACAGGAAAGTCAACCACGTCATGTGGCTGAAACTACTGAACCGTCCTTCCAAAGAAATTGCAACTTCTGCGGAGGAACAACTCTTGATGAGAGGAATTGTTGGAGGAAGCAAGGTGTATGTTTGACTTGTGGTAGCAAGGAGTATAAGATTAGTGTTTGTCCGATACGTAACTCCCTGGCTAAAGAAGGAAGATCTGGAGGCACGATTTCCAAGAGTCAAGGAAGTAGTGCGAAAGCCAAGCCAAGAGTCTCTAGCATGGTTAGATTTGAGACTCCCTCGGTGAATGTGCCTAAAGGAACGCTCATTTGAACGACCATCTTCTGGAATTTGGGTTGTTTATCGTGTTGCACTTCTTTCGCTAGGATAGATTCACTTGAAGTTTAAGTATCGAGTTTTTATCGACGATATGTGGTTCGAACTGTTTTGGTTTAAGACATAAGCTTTGTTTTCCTTAGGTTAGTTACGACCTTGTTAACTTTTGTGTTGCAAAGTTTGATCTTTTATCCGACGTTTGAAGTTGAAGACTTTCGTTTCTCCGTTCCACGTTCGTTAGTTTTACGCTAGTTAAGTTTCGAGGACGAAACTTCTTTTAGGGGGGGGGGGGAGGGGTGGAGTGTAACATCCCGTATTTTCTACGTAATTTTAAATTTTATTTATTTAATTACCTGACTAATTTATTTTATTTGATAATTAATTAATTTCTTTCCCGCGTCGTTGAATTCGAGCTAGAAGACTACCGTTTAATGGACCGACTGCTTTTCATTTGGACCAAGAGAAGTACTCCAGCTTTGGTAGACTCATCTGAGTCCATTTTGTCTGCCCAAGACTTGGCCCAATTCCATGTCCAGTCAAAGCCCATTCCTCTAGTCAAAAACCCTAACCTAGTTTTAACTTTCTCCACCCTTCCCACTCCTCATTTCCAACGCCACCTAGAGGTGTTATCTGGGCCGTCCGTAGAACATTCCGGCCCGGACAGCCCGCCAAATTTAACAGTCCGGAACAGCCCGTTTAAAATGAGCCCGGAACAGCCCGTGAACATTTAAAGCAGTGGGCTATATGGGCCTTACTCCTAGTGGCCCGCGACAGCCCGGCCCGCGAACACTTAAACCCGGGTGACAGCCCGGGACCGTCACAACCCGTGGCCCGTAACAGCCCGTCACGTTTAGACTGTGTAGCACGCGTATTTTGTTTGATTATAGAATTATATATTATAAATTTGGATTGGTAATTTTAATTGGCTCATTCTAATTCCAATACTAAACCCATTTTCTTCATTAAACAAACCCAAGTCCAACTCACAAGTCACAAAACACACACACGCCGCCACACACACATCACACGGCAACACAAACACCGCACAATTCAATCTAATCTCAATTCACCTTCTTCAATCTATTTTCTTCCCTTTTTACCTTTTCTTTTCCTTATTTTCCAACGGTCATCAAGATGTTGCAGAAGAACGTTGCTCTTGAACGTTGCTCTTGACCGTTGCTATAGCTACAAGTTCCAACCAAGTGTTTGCTTGATTACTTTTATTCAATTTGAATGTAATCTACAAAAAGAAGGAGATTGAATGGCCCATTTTGAAGTTAAACGAGCAGCCCATTTAACACATACACGTGACGGCCCGCCAAGAAGCCCATATAAATCATAAACGTTTTGGCCCAGCAAACAGCCCATTTAAAAGCATAATTGTGTCAGCCTGGCACAACCCGTTAACAGTCCGACCTGTCACATTTATAAATGTCACATGGGCTGGGCCGGGCCTCAATATCTTTTAAAAAGCCCGGCCCGGCCCGGTTATAAAAAGGCCCACGACAACCCGCCTCTTAAATGTAGCGGGCTAAAGCGGGCTGGCCCGGCCCGGCCCGACCCCGACCCGAATAACACCTCTAACGCCACCTGAAGAAACGAAAGAGATAAATCTCCCCTTCCATTTTGAATCTTTGATTTCGTTTCATCATCTTCATCACCATTATCAATTTATCATCATCCCCTACGTCTCACCACCATTACAACAACATCATCATCCTTCATCCATTCATCCTCTCGATCCCCATCATCATATTTTCGTCATCCTCTGTCAACGACCGTACCGGAGTGGCCCAGACCGTCTCAGTGCTATTCTGCTCCGATTCCGTTCTGGCTTTGTTCTGTTCGCGACCCCCTACTCTGTTCAGTTCTCCGTCTGACTTCATTTTTGTCCCATTCTGTTCGTTATGCCGTTACAGTTCCGGTAAGTAGCATACTGCTCCGTCTACGCTCGTTTCTAGGTTCATTTGGCAAGTCGAATCTGGTTTTAACACCCTTTTACCTTTCAAATCTCAGTTCAATTCGCTTCTGTGACCGTTCGAAGGTAACATTTATGAATCTCATTTCGCTTTTGTTTTACTTTTATGACCGTTTTGCCCCTGTACCGTCTCTGGCCATGAACTGAACTTGAATCTGGATTCTAACTTGGATTAGGATAGTTTAGGAACTGTGTTGTGTTGTTTTGGACAGACTGTTGAACTTGACTTTTCGATTTTGATCAACCTTGACAGTTTGATCATATGGGGACTGACTTGGACTCTGATATTTTAATTTGAGAAACCAGAGGACGGAACTGTAATAGACAAAAACAAAATGAAAAGAAATAACAACGACTCTACAACGACCTCCCCAAACCTATTCGAAAGAATAGGTTGGAGCAAATACTCACAAAGTAGAAGAAAAAACAAACTCAACATGACTCAACAAGACAAAAAACAAGTCATAACAATGGTAACCCCCTCCCCAAACCTATTCGTTAGAACATGTTTCAAACAAAGGATCACATACCTCACTCTACCTCCTTCCAAGGCATTTAGCAATCTCAAAAAGCAAGGTGAAGACTTGTTACCTCTTAGGTACATAATTACACGAGAATACAACCAAGGACTCTAACATGCAACATTTTATAAGGCCTTCGTGAATCGCAGTAGAGAAAACACCACATAGTGATGTCGAGACTACCAAGTTTAACAAGTGCGCATACGAATATGACAAGCCAAGCGAGACAAACCTCAAACTATTCCATAGAAATGCAATGCATGGTCACTGGTAAAAAACACTTAGTCTTTATACAATAAAAAGTTCTAAATATTTGGCAATAAACTCCACACAACAACATGCAAAACTAGACCTAGGATGAATGCATACGAACAAACTAAATCCTAAGAAAGCGGTAAACGTGCAAACAAATGCTCTCACGAGTTGAAATGAGAAAAAGAAGTCATTGGAATACCCAGAGATAACCCCCCCCCGTAACCTAAACTTCGTCGTACGTCCCGAACGTTGAACGTGGATGTTAGGTGAGAGCTGGAAGTGTACCTGTAACCTGTATTACTCAATGAAACTCGTGAGAAATCAAGACGGGTGATAAAAGGGGTAAAAAGATTAATATGCTTGCATACAGGGGTGATTTGAGGTGTCCGGATGAAAATATGAACACCCGGAGCTCTGGTGCCCACAGGCGCACCGCCCCATGTGAGGGGCGGTCCGCCTGGGGTGCCCAGGGGCACCCAGTCTTCTGCCTCTCCCGGGCGCACCGCCCCGTGTGAGGAGCTGTCCGCCTGGGGTGCCCAGGGGCGCCCAGGAGTTCTGCCTTTCCCGGGCGCACCGCCCCTCGTGAGGGGCGGTCCGCCTGGGGTGCCCAGGGGCGGTCCGCCTGGGGTGCCCAAGGGCGCCCAGGCGTTCTGCCTCTCCTGGGCGCACCGCCCCGTGTGAGGGGCGGTCCGCTTGGGAGCGGCAGAGTCCTGGCGTCGAGTTAATCATCCCCGAACTCAAAAATACCAAATTGTTTACCTATTTCATCACCAAAAACACACTCTAACACAAGGGGAAAAACAACTAAATATACAAAAGGAAAAAGTACAAGCTACATACTCTCATGTGAAGGTGGGAGAGGTGAGTTTGAGATGATCAACCTCCATTTGATCACTGGGAAGCTCAAAGTATGGTTTCACTCGTTGCCCATTCACCTTGAAGGTGTCGCCAGTCCTCGGGTCCAAAAGTTCTACAGCTCCATGGGGAGGAACTTGGACAATCTCGTATGGTCCATCCCATCGAGTACGGAGCTTCCATGGAAATAAGCGAAGTCTAGAGTTGAACACTAAGGCTTTCTGACCAGGGATCAGCTCTTTCCGCACAATACCACGGTCGTGATACTTTTTGGTGCGCTCCTTCTAAAGCTTGGCGTTCTCATAGGCACCGAGGCATAGTTCATCAAGCTCGTCGAGTTGCATCAACCTTTCTTCCCCAGCTTTTCCCATATCAAGGTTTAGCTTCTTTATGGCCCAGTACGCTCTGTGTTCCAGCTCAACCGGAAGGTGGCATCTTTCCCAAACACAAGTCTGTATGGAGTGGTGTCGATTATTATTTTTTAGCTGGTTCTATACGCCCAAAGTGCATCATTCAGTTTTCCAGCCCAATCCTTCATGCTAGGCTTCACCACACGCTCAAGGATCTTTTTAATTTGTCGGTTGCTAACCTCTACTTGCCCAGAAGTCTGCGGATGATATGGTGTAGCAACATTATGGGTAACACTGTATTTCTTCATGAGTGAGGCAAAGGACCGGTTGACGAAGTGAGAACCTCCATCACTGATAATTGTTCTAGGAACTCCAAACCGGGAGAAAATCACATCCTTTAAGAATCCCAAAACTACCGAAGCATCATCCTTTTTGGTGGGAATTGCCTCCACCCACTTAGTTACATAATCCACTGCGACTAGAATGTACCCATACCGCGAGCTTGATGGGAATGGTCCCATGAAATCAATTCCCCATACATCAAAAGGTTCTACCACTAGATTCCCTTGCTGGGGCATTTCTTCCCTCTTGCCAATATTGCCCCCTCGCTGACATGAGTCACAGTTCTTCACAAATTCCCTCGCATCTCGGTGCAAGGATGGCCAGAAAAATCCTGCTTGTAACACCTTACGGACTGTTTTAGCCCCACTGTAGTGTCCACCGCACTGAAGCTCATGGCAATGACTCAATACACTTCGTTGCTCTCCTTGTGGAATGCATCTCCTCAAGATTCCATCAGATCCTTCTCTAAGAACGTTCGGATCATCCCATATGTAAAACCTGCACTGTTTTGAAAGAGCTCTCCTATCGGAGGCTGAGAAATTAGTTGGGCAAATACCCGTAGCCAAATAATTCACAATATCAGCATACCATGGCTCTTCATCTAGTCTCATCAAGTGTTCATCGGGAAGGTCCTCATTAACAGGAATTGCATCTACAGGGATATTTGGAATTCTAGACAAGTGATCAGCTACGCAATTTTCCTTACCAGCTCTATCCACTATGGTCAAATCAAAGTCTTGTAACAATAAGACCCAACGGATTAATCTTGGCTTAGAATCTTGTTTAGCTATTAAATGTCTTAAAGCAGCATGATCAGTATGGACATTCACAGGGTGTCCTAACAAATAAGACCTAAACTTCTATAAAGCAAAAACAACAGCTAAAAATTATTTTTCGGTAGTTGTATAGTTAACTTAAGCTGAGTCTAGGGTCTTACTAACATAGTAAATCACACGATATTGTTTATCTACTTTCTGGCATAAAACAGCCCCCATAGAAAAATTTGAGGGTTTTGCAATTTTCGAAAAATCTTTGATAAACCTCCTGTGGGATCCTACATGACCAAGAAATGACTGAAGTTCTTTGATACAAGTGGGTGGGGGAAGCTTCTCAATTATCTCTATCTTTGCCTTATCAACTTCAATCCCTCTATCGGAGAGCACATGTCCTAGAACAATTCCTTCCCTAACCATGTAATGACTTTTCTCCCAACTTAGTGTTAAATTGCATTCGATACACCTTTTCAGAACAAGATCTAATCTATGCAAGCATTCATCAAACGAATCACCAAAAAGGGAAAAATCATCCATGAAAACCTCAACAAACTTAGTCACCATATCAGAAAAGACAGAAAGCATGCACCTTTGAAAAGTGGCGGGGGCGTTACATAGCCCAAATGGCATTCTCCTGTAAGCAACGGTTCCGAAAGGGCAAGTGAATATCTTCTTCTCCTGGTCCTCTGGCGCAATCGGAATTTGATAGAAACCTGACAAGCCATCAAGGAAACAATAAAATTTCCACCCCGCGAGGCGGTTCAACATGTCATCAATAAATGGGAGAGGAAAATGGTATTTCTTTGTGGCGGCATTTAGTCTCCTATAATCAATACACATCCGCGAACCCATGGTTTTCCTAACTGGCACTAGCTCTCCTTTCTCATTCTCCTCTACCGTAATCCCAGATTTCTTAGGTACGACGTGTAAGGGGCTTACCCACTTACTATCAGGAATGGGGTAGATCATATCGGCATCTAGCAACTTAATCACCTCTTTTGCACTACTTCTTGCATGGCAGGATTTATCCTACGCTGAGGTTTCCTAACGGGTTTGGCATTTTGTTCTAAAGTGATACTGTGCACACACCGTGCAGGGCTAATCCCCTTTATATCGCTGATTCCCCATCCTATGGCTGCAGAATTTTCTTTCAAAACTTGGACTGGCCTACCTTCTTCTATGCTAGATAGGGGTGAAGAGATTATTACAGGCTTTTTCTCATTTTCCTCTAAGTACACATACTTATGGTGCCCATGAAGGGGTTTTAAATCTAAGCTAGGCTCTTCTGGAAGTCGGTTCTCTCCCACTTCTTCCTCTATGGGTTCAAGCACCTCTTCTCCGAATGGGATTTCGGGTGTGCTATCCATTCTCTCAACTAATTCTCTTGCTTCCTCAGACATGTAACACGTCTCTATCTTCATGGTTAGTGCCTCTTCAAGAGGTTCAATATCATCATGCCAATGGTGAAAATCAGAAATCACAGAATCATAGCAATCAATGAACTTCAATTCTTCTATAACTTCTTTATCTACTACACTACATCCTACCAATTGAATTTTCTCACCCATTACTTCCATGGACATTTTCTTGCCTTGTAGTTCAAGGCATGTATTGGTAGTTGACATAAATGGGTCTTCCAAGCAGCACCACGTGTTCGCGAACATGGCTCTTTCCTTCCTCAGCTGACTTCATCACTACAAAATCTGCAGGGATTATCAATTTGTCTACCTTCACGAGGATATCCTCAATTTGTCTACCTTCACGAGGATATCAATTTGTCTACCTTCCGCAATTGGTCCGCCATTTGTATAACCATTTCGGTTGGCTTCATTTCTCCAAGGTCTAGGGCTTTGTATACTGAGTAAGGCATCAGGTTGATGCTAGCTCCCAAGTCGAGCATAGCCTTGGTGGACCGTCCATTATCCATGGTAATATCGATTATGAAGGTTTCGGGGTCTCTTTGCTTCACAGGAAGCCCCGCTACAGAATTCACCGTCTCAATCCCGTTACCGTCCCCCCTACAACAATCCTTTTGTTGCTCTTAACCTCACGAAAGAACTTCGTATAGGCGTGAACATTTTGGATTAGCTCAATAGAGGAACATTAACTTCGACTTTAGAGATGCGCTTGTATAGCGGTGACTCCTGTATATTCTTCTTGGTTGACTTGTTCCTACCAGGGAATGGCATATGAGGTTTCGGGGGCACATAAGGGTTGGAGGACTTATGAAGTCCATCCTTAATGTTTGGTGTGTCCCCCTTTTTCCCATCGTCGACGCCGCCTTCGGATGCACGGGGTGTATCGTCCTGCACTTGAGCGTCCGTTGAGCTATTACCAACTTCATTCTCCTTGCTTATCCCTGCATCGTTAGTCACAGTAGATTTAGTATGTTTAGGACGTACGAAATTAGGAATTTTAGTTACCTTTCCACCACGGAGAAGTAGGTTTACTTCCTCCAACTCAGGGGTCTTAGTGGTAACCGCTGGAATGTGCTCCGCATCATGAAGATCGTCAACTACTAGTGAAATTGGGGAGCTGGGGTCGTCCAGCTCCCTGGTGCTGTGGGGCGGACCACCCCCCACCTCAGGCGGTGCGCCTGGGGTGGCCAGGGGCGTCGCCAACTTTCTGCTCGTGAGGGGCGGACCGCCCCCCACCTCAGGCGGTGCGCCTGGGGTGGCCAAGGGCATCGCCAGCTCTCTGCTCGTGAGGGGCGCACCGCACCCCCACACCAGGCGGACTGCCCCTCACCTCCAGTGGGGCGTCCCCTGTGAATTTTTCTCCGAACTCAGGTGCATGCATTTCTTCTACCTTCTCACACTCTAACAAGCTGAATTCCTCCATTAGTCGCTCAGTTACTGCTACACCTTAAAAAACCTTTGCTATACGAAGGTTCTGTTCAACTTGCCCCGCATGAGCGATTTCAAATACACACTCAATGGCCTTAATTCCTGCATAATATGCAAGTTCATCCTCCTTACTAATATCTTCTTCTTCTTCATTCTCCCGGTCATCCGGAAGCGTGCTTAAGGCATACGCCTCAGATAAGCCGTCAGCTCCACCTCGGTCTAGTTTCTCACTGGTGATGTGACTTGGTGTTAGTCTCTCAAACTGCACGGATCCTCTGGCGTACTTACGGAAGACCTTTTCTGCGTCTTCAATCGTACATTCTTTCAATCCTGCGCACAACCCATCCACTCTAAGCCTAACCTCATCACGTAACCCACCAACAAAGTGCCAAATCAACTCCCCATCGTCGAAGCGATGATGGGGACACTCTCGTTTATACTTCTCAAAACGTTCAGAGGTGTCACAAAACCGCTCATCTTCTTCTTGCTTGAAGTGTTCAATCCTGCCTCGTAAGGCCATTGTCTCTTGGTAAGGCATAAAACGCGCCAAGAACTCGTGTACTACTTCGTCCCAAGTCTTCAGCGATCCTGGTAGTAACATTGCCATCCAAAGCCTTGGCTCATACCCCAAGGCGAATGAAAATAAGTTCCTGCACACTTGGTCTTCTGTAAACCCCTTCGTCGGAATTCGGGCTATTTCCTCCTCGTAGGATCGAATGAAACTCAATGGATTCATCCCCACTCCTTCCTCAAACCTTGGAATGTTCCTCACCACGGAACTTGTCAGTTCATACCCAGTTAACTCATCCTCCAGGTACATAGCTAATCCTCTCTTAACCTGTGAAAATTGGGGCATCATGCGATCCATCATGGACGTCATACCTGGATATCTTTGACATGAGTAACTCACAACCAAAAATCAGTCCTGTTAGTTCTAACCAAATTTTGTAATTCCACTTCTAAACTAGACAAACTAAGATCACTTATCCTGGAAATTGAATGCTGAAAATACAAATAAGCTAAAGAGTAAAAAGGAGTAAAAGTCCCCGACAGCGGCGCCAATTTGATGAATGAGATTGTCAAACTCGAACAATCAAATGAATTTGTTTGAAAGCCAAAGGGCAACTCACAACTATACAAAACACGTAGTGCAGAGGTAAGATGACCTCGAGTGTCGGTCTCTAGGGACTTAACTAGGTTTAACTACGATAACTACTAAATAAATTCAGTAAACAAATTCAACTTAACTTTACTTAACAATATATGACGAGAGCTAGTGATAGTAATGCTCATTCTAAGCATCGGGTTCTAATTATGCATGAAAGTGCAACACGTACTGCTTTAAAAGTAATTCGAATTAACAAACACCAAAAGACAGGTTTTGACATGTATTTTGAAAGCCTCTTATCGATACTAATACTTGACTAGGTTGTCAGGCTTAGTGCAAGCAGTACTTGATAATTGTATATACTGAAAATTGTTGATCTTGAATTGTACGAGTGTTTCTAACACTTTCATACGAACATATTTGGCTTAGTCGGGTCAAAGAATCGAGTAAAACAATTCTATAAGCAAAAGATTCAGAAACTGAATCATGCACAATATGAACCCTAGCCATGAATTTACATACCATCACCAACTAAAAATTTAGCTATTCATATCAAAATCGAAATCAACAATAGCAATCATAACAATCATAGATGAAAACATGGTTGAATTGAAAGATAGAGTGCAGCAAATAGTGAGATACAAAGTTACCACCGAGGGTTGTCAATCTCCGGTGAATTGCTAAATTCACAAAGATCTAGCAAGGTGAGATCAATAGAGGTCCAAATCTCTACCTTGAAGCTCTAAATCGCTAAGAAAAAGTGGTTCTAAGTCAAAGAAAACCCAGAACAAGTTCTAGGGTTTATGTCTGCAAAATTATGATCTAAGATATGAAAATTCGCAACTTTACAAAATATATATATCTGGCCCCGAAACAGCACCAGGCGGACCGCCTGGGGTGCCAGGCGGTGCGCCTCGCACGGGAGAGAATTTCCCGTGCTTTTCTCCTTCAAGTCTTCAACTTTTAGGTATTGGGCACGACTTTGAGCTCTGAAACTTGGTCTTTTGGCCTGGAAACATGTCCCGGTACTCCTTGACACACCACGGGTGATCTCGTTGCACCAAAACTTCAATGTTTCGCCATGATTCATATCCAAAATTGCGATTTTCACCTAAATCCTGAAAATAACAAAGAAAATGGAAACGTCACAGTATTCTAAGAAAATGCACTAAAATGCATACAAGAGGATAGCTAAATTGGTGAAAAAGAACCGAATGAAAGTGTAAAAAACACTGTCATCATGGACTATTGGGTTTATTTGATTATTTCCCAGTCTATTCCCTTTTAGACGCGAGGCAGAAGTCGCTGAGGTCTATTAGGGTCGTAGGATCTGTTTCCCCAAAGTACACGGGGCTCTGTTTCTGTCTAGAGAAGGACATCTCTGGAGGGAGTTACAAGGGCAATCTGGGAGTAGGAGCAATAAGGCGGGCTTCACCAACGAAATATGCTCTGTTCCGTTATCTTTCTGTCTTCTCTGTTCTGTTGTTTTTCTCTATTTGTTGTCTTATGTGTTACGCTTTCTTTTAAAAACTTATAATCTTTTCTGTCTGTTAGAAATTCGAACCTCATTGAGATCGTTTATCTCACACTCTTTCTGTTTTCAAAATCCCTTCCTTGTAGATTCTTTTGAAGGCAAACAAGACTAGGCGTCCAGCGACTGAGAGTTCGGATTGGGTGTTACATTGGGATTTATGTTCTTTCGAAATAAGAAGAAAAACTATTTAGATTCTTCATTATCCGTTGGTTTGGTTATTTTAAATTATTTTAGTTACCGTTGAACCGTTACTCTTTTGATTTTGTAAGCGTTGTGGCCCCAAAGTCTGTTATTCAACATTTATTGACTACCGTTGCTTTCAAATTCTAAAATTTCTTTTATTTTTTTGAGAAAAAAAATTCTTTTCAAAAATCGGTACCGTTACAATAATAGTATGCAAGATGTCGGATCTTGGCCTATTAAGATCAGTGTATTTATCATATCTTGTTGGTGGCCCTCCTCTTGGCGGAGTTCTCTGATCTCAAAATTCATTCCTTTGGATGCTTCCCTTGAGCAAGTTGTGCCTTGGCTCTTGCTTCTTTCCCTTGGAATGATTCTGATTATGGGCTTGCTTTTGATGATCTCTCTCCGGCTTTTGGTGATCTTTCTCCCTTTCCTTTTCTTTTTCTTTGGAAAGGTTTGCTCTTACTTGTATTGTCTTTTGGAATTCTTCCGCTTTTAAGAAGTCTTGACAAAATTGTTCATGTTCTTTATAGTTCTCAGTTCGAGAGAATGAGAGTTGTTTCCTGAATTCCTCATTGGTAGTGTTACCATACAAGTATTCTTTTCTTTCTTTTATGGAATGGTCCTCTACCTGACATGTCGCTTCATGGAATCTATCAAGGAATGTTCTCAAGTCCTCTTTGAGTTTTTGGACTATTTCAGCCAAGTATTTCACCCCTCTCTTCCTTCTGATGGCTTTTTCAAACCTCTTGGTAAACTCTTGGCTAAGTTGGTTGTAACATTTGATGGCTCCATTTTCTAAGCCCGTCCACCATACCATAACGTCCCCTGAGAGAGTTGCGGGGAAGATCAAGGCTTTGGTCTTTGAGTCATGTACATAAGCGTCCATCTTGGTTCCAAACCTGATCAAGTAGTTAGTAGGACAACTAGTTCCATCATAAGTATCCAAAGAGGGAAACCCTCTCTCAGTCTTAACTTGATGGTTCCTTATCTCATCACACAAGGCACTAGGGTCTTGGTCTATCTCTTGCTCTCGCTCTTTGACTGATGCTCTTAAAGCCTCTATCCGTGCCTCTAGTTCAGCCTTCTGAGTCCTCATTTCCTCTAAGGTGAGTGTCCTTGTTGGTGGCGGCGGATCATTCCCTACTAATGGGGTAGGGAGTATCACTGGACCACGAACTTGGTTTTCAACTCGCACCTCAGGCAAGGTTTGTGTAACCACTTGGTTTAGAGGGCCACTTGGTTTTGTGTCACTACCTGGGTTTGCGGGAGTACTTGTGTTTGGGGAACCACTTGAGTTTGAGGAGGATTTTCGTTCCCTTGAACTTGTGAAGCTCAGATTATCCGATCTATTATCTCTCTTAAATCATCTGGAGCTCCTTGGAGACCAAGTCGTGATTGTACTCGAGGAGGTCCAACTCGATCCTGTATAGGTCGAGAATTAGCCCGGGATTGTGCTCCATCCTCTCTAAGTTGCACTCCCTGGTTGATCCTACTCCGGGCTTGTTGCTGAACTACTTGGTGTTGCATTCTCGTGAAATCATATGAGGCGAAGCAACCTTGGATTGTTAAGAGGAGTAGCCCGTATTTTTCCTCTCCCATTCCGTAATCTCTTGCTCTCACAACTTGTCCACTTGGTAAGGTAAAGTTTAGTGCATCTGGCTCTGGAGGTTGTACAATGGGTTGTGGCAGTGGTGCTACGGGAGCGAGAGGATGTGGTTGAGAGGATGCCTGAAGGGCTCCAAAGTCGGTTCCTACTGGGATTGCACTTGTATTTGGATTATGATTTCCAGAACCTTCATTCCTCACCGTAACACTTGCACTAGCTCCATTTACCATATCCATATCAACATTATCATTTCGAAGTGTCCTCGCAGCTGTGGTTCCTCTTCCTCCTAATGGGGGACGGCCCCGAGGGCGGGTGGTTGAGGGTTCCTTGCTGCTTGAGCGATTCTAGTACTCTTTATATTAACCATCTTTTAGGACTTCGCTGGTAGGACAAAGGGTAACCTTTTGAACGGTTCCCAGAGACGGCGCCAAATGTTGATGGGTAAATTATTAAGTCCTTCTAGTTCGTACTAATCCGTGGTCCTCTTGACTATAGCTCCCTTCCATAGTTGTGGAAACCTGAATGAAACTTGAGGGGGAGGTTAGTAATGGTTTTACGATTTGTCTATTGATCAAACTGGATAATCGACTTTACGGTTAGAGGGTTGAATGCCTCTCTAGTGTATGTAGTATTAAAGTGGGTAAGATATTGATTACCTTTAGGGGTGAATAGTGACCCCTATTTATAGTGTTTCCCAAAAAGTGATAAGGCTCCTGAGATTGTGCCAAGGGTCAGGCTAAGATTAAATCTCAAAGGGTAAAAGCCCATTAGTTGGCCTAATGGGCATGGCCCACGTACCAAATTAGGGTTTCCACAAAGCTAAGATAGTAACTCTTCTTTTCTTGGAACATTCTAGGGTTTCGTCCCGTCGTTGTATCCGACATAGCGTCCGAGATACAGTCCGACTGGAACGTCTGAGTCCCAATAGCAATATGAACTACAGATGACTTTTGTAATTTCATCTTAGTGTCCGATATGAGATGTGTGTCGGACACTCTCTCTTGTGGTACCGTGACTTAGGTGTTTCACCAATAAGTCCGATACAAGTCATGTGTCGGACACTTTCTCTTGTAATACTGTGTCTTAGGTGTTTCACCAACATGTCCGATACAAGTCGTGTGTCGGACACCTTTTCTTGTAGTAGACTTTGATCATGGTTTGGAATCATACAACTCGAACTGTATGTCGGACCATGATTTCGACAAGACTCGCTCCTAGGGTACCTTTGTTGGACAAGGGCACATGTATCAGACATCTGTGCCCTTTATGTCGGACCTATGTCATGCTAAGTAGTCTCTTGATTCATACAGCGAATTCGACATATTTTAACATTAGCAATTGGGTGTTGGAGTAGACATTTATTTATTTAGTGTGCTTGTTTTAAACAGAACTCTTTCATGGAATAGCATATATAGTGATAGTTGTATATTTAGTTTTAAGGTGTATGTTATCACTTATTGTATGTGTTAGATGGACTAAAATAACTTTTTGGCTTCACTGGCCTTGTTAATTATCAATGGCTCTCATTAGGATTAACATGTAGTTTAAGAAAAATAAAAAGTTGTATGAAGTTAATGGAATATGTTAATTTTTTAATTATAATGGAGTTGTTAAAGTATAAAATAGTGGTACAAATTTACAATTATAATATAGTGTAAAAAATTATTTTTAAGGTGTGAATTAACTTCCATTTTAAATTTTTGTGAGACACTTATAAAGTAAAAAATACCTAGATACTACTACGATTTTATGTGGAATACTAATTTTCTTGCAAGTCTTAGGCAATTCTTTTGGTGAGGAACTATACTGTCGTGTGTCTAACAGGTCTGCTCACAGATGTATAAAGAGTAGTTTGAACTTTTCACCGTTTTGTGTCTATGGAGTAACTGTAATTGCAATGTTCATGGGAAACCCACCCTGTGATCCTTAGTATTTCACAGAGTTTTGGGCGAAACTATTTCTGCGATGTATCTCTGCTCATCTCCTCAGACCTCAAATGCATACATCAATAGCAGGTAAGATATGTTGATGAGAGACCTTTGGCGTGAAGAACACGGTTGGTTCTTTTTATCATTGATGCGAAATTACTGAATCAATGGTAGCAGTTCGACATGGTGGTTCATATCATATGGACTCAAAGAATGTAATTCTTGAATGTAGCAAATGAGGTAGATAGGGATGGAAACTTGGTGTTCACACATGGAAATGTGAGAGTTAGAAGATGGAACAAGAGAGTGATAACAATATGAAACTTGTACATTAACATTGCAAAAATACAACAATAAACTTCCATTTCTTTTTTCAAACCACAGAATGTCATGTCTTCAAGCAACTCCAATATGGTAATGAACAACGAGAAATGGCGAGTAGAGTCGATGGTTGGACCATCTCTCCTTAAGACAAAAACTTGCCCCGCTCATGGTGCTTACGGGATAATAGCAATCTGTCTCCCTGGATAAAACTACTCTGTAGACGACTAAGGAGCACTCCAATAGTCGAATCTGGCGAACTTACTTTGAGTATGATTGAGTGCAAAGAGAAAGCAAATGAGAAGAGAAGTATCAAATGCCTTGGATGATGTGTCTTTGGAGAAATGAATCTCCTTCTCTATTTATACTTCTCAAGAGATTTCATTGAAAGTGTGCAAACCCTTCAGAAAGGCTTCAATGAATAGTCACACAACTATTCACCAAGTGTCATACACTTTCGGAAAAGCAACCAATATCCAAAAGAGTCCAAAACTCGCTATACCCGAACAGATTTAACTCCTATCGCACTTGTTCACCAAGAGGCGTGATGGCCTGATGGCAAAAGCTCGCGCTACCTACTAGAAGGACGCGAGTTCGATCCCCAACGCCCACAATATTGAGTTTTTTTCACTCTTTTGACCTTTTTTCTTTTTGGAAACATCGTGAAATCATCACGGATACACTAATTCAAATTGTTTATTTGTGTAATAATTTCTCATTTAATCTTGAGTAATTATTTACACTAAACACAAATGAATTACACATTCCAACAATGCTACTTGCATTTTTTGGACAAATGTATTAGCACATTCAAATAATGCTACTTGCATATTAGGTTGCATATTTCAAACCTCATTTGTTATTTCCAATGAATTTTAGCACAATGGATCCAATTGTATTTTGAATAACTTAATTCATTCATGTATTGATCGACACGCTATGTGCATTAATCACCTTTCACCACACCTGATTTTAGTGACTTAACGCCTTAGTGACATCCATTTCAACAAACGGAAATAAACGATCGGGGAAACCTTGTTTCCAACGTGTTGGGCCCAAATGACCAATACATCGAACGAATTGAAAGCTCATTCGTTTCACTAAAATTCCCAACAATCCCCACATGAAAGGGAATTGATGCACATGCACTCTTTCGGCGAGAAGTGATAGCATCGGGGTCGATAGCTTCCGCTTTGAATCTCCCTAGTGAAATACCTTCGGATATACTTGCCACACGGTGGACCTGAGGCCTTGAATCGGTCGGCGTTTTGTGTATACCAAAACAAAGATAATTCACACTATCACAACCATGTACTCGTTTCAGGTTCTTATGGTATGTCCGTTTTGGCCATGGACAGCTCCTGGTTTCTCATAAGTGCTTTCATTTGAAGCGGCCCGTCTTCGCACTTAGATAGGTGAACCCCAACAAGGACATCCTGCCAATGTCACACTTGACCCATGTTGAGCTCAAGTTTGGGATTCATTAAGAGTTCATAAACTCACCCTTTACCCCTTTCTGTAGGATAGCACTTAGAGTCTTACGCGGGAATGGGCTTTAGAGTTATAGTCACAAGTGACATCATCCGAAGTGCTCTTACTTGTTAGTATGTCAAGCACACTCTCGAAGCGCTTAACTGAATTCGTACCGCTTAGTTTTCCACATTGAAACAAATTCTTGGGATCTCCAGTCAGTATGGTTGGGTTTCCACCGTACGATTCTGGATGATGTGGGGTTTACCCCATTCCCCTAGACTAACAGTAAGTCTGATCTTCCATGAATGCTTTTTGTTAGTGGATCCGCAATGTTATCTTTTGATTTCTCATAATCTAAAGAGATAACTCCCATGGAGATCAACTTCTTAATGGTAATATGTCTATGACAAGTGTGTCTAGATTTACCATTCTACTTCGTACTCTTCCAAGTGTAGTATTACTGTCTCAGTAAACTGTTTACTTGAAGGCACGGATTCCAAGACACACCACATCTCCACCAATGTCAAACATGTTCCTCATTGTGAAATTGGTGTTCTTGTGTTCGAATATCCAATTAGCATCATTGTATTCCTCCTATACAACTAGATATGTCGAAAGAGAAGATCATATTTGAGCATGTACTATAGGTATCTCAATACCCTATCCAACGCTGTCCAATGATCTTGGCTCGGATCACGCATAAATCTTGCCAACTTTTTAACCGGGTATGCCAAGTTCAGTCATGTACAATTCCTAATGTACATAAGTAGGCCAATGATTTATGTGTCCGTCCTTTGCTATGGGTCTAAACATGATTCTTTGCAATACTATTTGTTCATACTCAACAACGCCTTCAGCGGTGACCGAACAAAACATTAAATCTCTTTAAAACATCTTCGATGTAATGAAATTGCGAAAGTGCTAACCCATCAACATTTTTAGAAATCTCAATTTCTAAGATCACATATTTTATTCTCATACCTTCACGTCAACTATGTTTCCAACATGTTCTTTGATATCCAAGATCTTTTCGGGACTACACCCCATTTATGAGCATATCTTTGACGTAGATACAAATCATTACGAAAGGTTTTGAATCCTCTTTCACGTATATGCATTTGTACTACTCGTTTGTAGAGAAATCTCGAGATAACAACATATTATCTTATTTCTCTTGCCATCGGTTTCAGCCCGTACCTCTATTTCTCAAGATGACAAGTCTTGTCTTCTTATCTCAACATAGAATACCACTCGGGCTATAGCATGTAAGTTTCTTCTTCCAAATCAACATTTGGGAAGGCTACCTTAACATCCATGTGAGGTATCTCAAAGTCATGCAAGTTGTTATAACAATGAACGCTCTTATGGACGTTATCCGTATCACGGATGCATAAATAGTTCCACTCGTTTCCTACTTTTTTTTTCTTTTCGAAACTACACTTGTTTGCAACTTATCTAGTGATTTCATTCCGGGAGGAATATCAACTATTTTCCAAACTTGATTTTGTAGGATGGAACCTATTTACTTTCGATGACATCCTTCCATGAAGGAGTATCAACAATAGACAATGCTTTGTCTTCAAACATCTTCTACCAAACAAGGTTAGAAAATATGGACTAAATCTTTGTTCTTTAGTTTCAATGTCACGAGCCTCTGTATTCTCTTGCATTGAATCACTAGCATGTTATTTCCACTGGTTTCAATGTCATGAGCCTAGGTTATCTCTTGCATTGAATTTTCAGGAAAACCACAAGTTTCAAGTTCATGATCCTTAGTTTTCTCTTGACTTGAACTAGATACGATGCTAGGGGTCCCCACATTTCATCTGTCCCATTCTTTTGGTGCAGAATGTTCATTCTCACCAAGGTCACTTACTTAACACTTAAGAAAGTCCAAGTCTTTCTTTTCCTTTCTAGGGAAATATTTTCAAGAAATTTCCACATTTCTTGTCTCATTGATTGTCCCCACATGAATATTACTTACCTTAGACCGATGGACTCAGAAGTAATATGTTGGACCAATCCTCTTTTTCTAGGGCATTTCAACCTTTTTCAAACGTCCCCACACTTTGAGGTAATCGTAAGTTGGGGAATAACCACTCCATAACTCATATGGAGTCTTATTATTATTTATGTGAGAAATTTTGTTCAAAATTTTGTTGGCCATTAGGATAGCCTCTCCCCACATTTTCTGAATAAACTAGAAGTCAACAACCATCTTATTGCAAATAGACTTAGCAAGTCTATTGCGTTCATCAACACATGTGTTGGTTAAATTTTGCACGTACCTTGCTATTCTCAACATCAGTGTTGGACATCACAAGGTTGCTATCAACATCGAAGTAACTAAATTACTTTCTCCATCTTTTATTCTTTACAAGTATGTCCATAGAATAGAAGGTTTGTTTGGACAAGTTAGCTTTCAAAATTACATGGTGAATTGAGTTGTTAATCGTGCTTCAAGGTTGAAGACGCATCGACTAGTAGTCCCCACATGAATGGAGTCTTGTCAAACTCCTTTCCACCATTAATTAGAACAAGCAATTTTCCAAACCAATACACCACTTCGAAAGTGGACTTTATTGCATGTTATATAAGATACCAAGTATCCCCTCTTGCTACAAGCTTACCTTGATGTTTGTAATCCATAGATTACTTCCACATCGGTTGCTTATGAAATATTTCAGATGTATTTCATATTCTCAACAACACATCAATTTAACCAGATTCAAATCAATCTTGATTTAATATGTGTAGACAAGGTGTGGGAAATGTTGGAGAGGGAGGCTCTGATACCACTGCTCTTTCCCCTTCAACAGTTCACAGCCTATTGGAGGGCTACAGGATGGACGATTCCATAACAGCGACGGCTAATCTTGAGAATTCTCTTCGACGATGCAACTCTACTGGTGACGATGGTGATGACAGTAGTGACAATGAAGTCCATAGGGACAATGATGATACAGATGGAGGAGTTGGTCCTATCCGATCTATTAATGGAACTACCGCCACTACCACAAGCCCCGATGATCACCTATAAGGCCCCTCGAGCAGTCCCAATAACTTACAAGCAGCATACTCAGCCGACCGAGGCCAAACCATGCGGTAACATCTAGTATCACATCTTATTTCCTCATTTTCTTACTGCTAGGGACTAGCTTTAAATTCATGACGGGGGATGGGATTTAAGTGAACTAGTGTTGTTAGTTTGGAGCTTGACATTGATGGTTTAGAGCTTGCCATTGATGGTTTAGAGCTTGGGATTGGTAGGTTGAGTATAGTACCTTGCATGTTTATCTGTATGCATTTGCATTTGCACGTTTACTACTTTCTTAGTTTTAGTTGCATTCACTACATTCATTCTAGGATAGTCTTGCATGTTTTATGTGGAGTTTATTGCTAAAATTTTTGGACTTTTTTATTGGGTAGATCAACTAATTATGCCATTAATCATATGCTTCATTTCTATGAATTTGTTTGAGGTTTCCCGCTTGGCTTGTCACATTTATGTATTGCACTTAGTTAAACTTGGTAGTCTCGACATCACTTAGTAGTGTTTTCTCTACTGCAGTTCACGAAGGCCTTTATAATAGGATGATGCATGTTAGGGTCTTATGGTTGTTTTCCCGAGTAATTATGTACCTAAGAGGCAACAAGTCTTCACCTTGCTTTGAGATTGCTAAATGCCTAGGAAGGAGGTAGTGTGAGGTTGTGTGATCCTTTGTTCGCAACCTATTCTTTCGAATAGGTTTGGGGAGGGGGTTACGCTATCATTAGACTTGTTTTTCGTTTTTTAATTTTGTGTTGTGAGTTTATCCTTTCTTTTTCGTAAAGTTTGTACTCCAACCTATTCTTTCTAATAGGTTTGGGGGAGTCGTTTGTGTGTCATTATTATTTCTTTTTCATTGTGCTACTGTTGGCTAAAAAAAAAAAAAAAAAGAAAAACAAATTCCAGAAAAAAAGAAAAAAAAGGAAAAAACTGGAAAAGAAAAAAAGAAAAAAAGAAAAGACCCCAAAAAAGCAAAGAAGGGTCCAAAAAAAGAGAAATCCAAAAAGCAGTTTAGCAAAGTGTTGTGTCTCATTTTCCAATTCTTGTAATGTTCGTAATCGTGTTGTAATTTTTTGTCTTTTGTTTTTGAGTGTCATCTGTTCTAGACCACCCTCGTCCTGCCATTCAGGAAGTGGTGAATAGTTTAAGCCTTTGCTTGAGAGATGGGTAGAAAAGGGGAGTGTTATCTTTTTTAGGGAACCCTCCTTCGTTTGATGAGAGCCAGTATTAGTTCGACCTCTTTGAGGAAAAGTCTTAACTTGCTGAACAACAGTAAGTCCTCAGTTTCATAGGCACGGGACAACCATTCGTATTCTAACATGTTTCATTACGTCGTCACTGACTAGGTCCAGGTAGAGAATGTTACGAGAGACTATCTTGTCTTGACATAAGTGCTTATGTGGATGTGTATGAGTCAATCTAGGCATTCTTCAACCTATATTCATGTTATGATTTGTATGGTTTTTGTTCATATGTTTTTTGATATATTCAATAGATTAGTTCATTTTATTTGGCATGAGACTCCATTTTTTGTGTTGCATTGTTTTTTGCATTAGAGTCTAGCTTATATGCTTGAGGACAAGCAAAGGTTCGGTTTGGGGAGTTTGATGAATGTGTATTTTACACTTTCATTTGAGTCTTTTTCACCTATTTTAGCTATCCTCTATGTTAATTTAGCTATATTTTAGTGCATTTTATTAGAATAGTGTCACGTTTCCCTTTAGTTTGTATTTTACAGGTTTTGGGTGAAAAACGAGGTTTTTCGGGCCATTATATTGAAGTAGACAAGGAATTGGTGTTCCAGAAGCCTAATTGGAGTATCTGAAAGATTCCGGATGGGATTTGATGTCTAGGGGTCGAGTCTGAAGCCTAAAAGGTCACTAGAAGGCAAAAACCGAGTCCGAAAAGGGGAAGAAATCCAAAACGCGTCGAAAACGCTTATCTGGCCGAAAAACACTCCCGGGCGAGTCGCCCGGGACGTGGGGCGAACCGCCCCACACCAGGCGAATCTCCCGGTGTGTGGGGCCCTTCGCCCCACACAATTCGAATGCCTATATATAGTTGCTCAGTTTTCTCCGTTTTTCATACTTTTCCAGACCTTTTCTCTCACCTTTCTCAGTAGTTTTAGGTAGGAATTCTCCAGAGCCTGTTCTGGGGGTTCTTAGCTTAGGAGATACTTTTTGTTAGCGTTTTGGAGCTTGTAAGATCGCGATTCTTCGGAGATTGACAACCTTCGGTAACATTGTATCTTACAGTTTTTCTGTTTATATTTATATATCTTTCATCATGTTTTCATTCATTCGTGGTATGGTTTCTGTTGATTGCATGACATCTATGAGTAGCTAAACTTCTCGTTGGTGATAGTATGTGATTTCTTAGAGAAGGGTTAATAATTATGCTAAAGGCTATATCGCGCATTATACTCTGAGTTATTGCTTTATTTCTTTGATCTATCTAAATCTCTATCTTCGTAGTGTTGAATAATTACGGAACACAACTGGACAATTCATTGATCAAAGATCTCCATGCAAAACCGAGGAATTTATGCATGATTATTAACCTGTTATGCTTTGAATGACCATAGTATCATGATTATTAAGCCGTCTGTTGATTTTATATTCTTAAGTTAGATTAGATAAAGTTAGTTATAGTCCTTAGAAATCGACACTCGAGGTTATTCTACTGCTACACTACGGTTTTCGTTGTTGTGAATTGCCTTTGGCTAAATACAAATTTATTTGATTAATTGTAACCCGACAATTCCACGTTCATCAACCGGTAAGTTGTCGAAGTGATGCCAGTCGTCCTTTGGACATGCAGGACTTTATCATCACATTTGTTGCCCCATATCCTTGGTGGACCCGTCGATGTCAGCTCTGAATAAGCAGTTGACCTAAGACACGATCCAGGATTATGGCTACATACAAATGGGGATGATAAGTGATTCTGTGGAGGATTCATCTCTCATGTGTAGCACAGGAGAGCACTGCTCATAGTCGTTCGTAGTTGTGATTGGTAAAACCGCTGGCGAGCGTATCAATATTATTATGATGGTCATAATAGATATTGGATTCACCATGCAACTCACTGAAGACGCCCGCGGATGTATTATTGGGATAGACACTTCATCAATCCTAGATGCATTTGAGCAAGTCAGATGAAGGGACGTTACCATCGCCGCGTTGAGCGCAACAGACTTCGCAACGAAAGGGTTTGCTTTGAGAAACCTCTCAAACGTCCTCATGTATTAATATTGCAAATGAAACCATCTAGGAATTCCATTTTGCCTAGTCTAGGACTTGCTTAATACAATGAGGCCCTATGGGTCACACTATGTGGTGATTCAGCTTATACAAATATCCTTGAAGATGGAATCGCAATTAATTTGGAATTAATTGTCATTGATGGATTATAATTAATTTGGAATTAATTATAATATTTAGTGGCTCAATTAATGATTTGGAATTATTAATTGAATTGGCTAATTAATTGTATTTTATGTAAATACAATTAAAGATTATATTTTAGAAATATAACGGAGGTTTGATTTGAAAGAATATGTTAATTTATAATTAACATATGCACATGGGCAAAATCTACTTGGAGTTTGAATTGCCTTAGAACTATAAGTGGGTCCCAAAATCGGGACCCACCTAACACCCTAAGGACGCGCGCGCGCGAGATGGATTAGGGGAAGGAGTTCGACTCCTTCCTCTATTAGAAGTCTAAGGGATAAGTTAGATTTTCTTGATTGAGTTATAATTTAATTGGGAATAAATCTAGACTTGAAATTGGTTTCCTAGTGCGATAAGAATTAGATTCTTATTCCTTTATGAAGTCTAATTGCTTATGCTTTAGGCTTCTATTGACTACTATATATAGTAGACTATTAGAGAGCTTTTGACATAGATTTTCACACAGTTGAAGAATCAAATTCTTAGAGAATTATCCTACCTTTCTTAGAGAAAACAAAAGCTCTCCCCTACCTCACCTAAGCCACGCGCGCGCCACCTACCGCAGGAATCGCCGCCCCATCTTCTTGGTCACACAAAGAATATCCTAGCATTCTTTCCGATAGGTTTTTCATCCGTGGATACCAAGGTTGAGGTTCTAGGAGCTGGAAACTAACTTTTATTGTCTTGCAGATAATCAAAGTATTGCAGATATCTTCGACTTCGACGAAGGAGAAGATACACCGGATTATTACGAAGACTTGGAAGCTGTGCTTGCTTTGGAAGTAAGGTTAGCTTCGAATTGACGTGTTTAAATATATACGGCATATACATAATCAATTAACCTGCATGTTAAGAAAAATTTTGAAATTCCGCTGCGTACCCTAGGTGTAACTCTGACCGTATTTTCTTACAGTGGTATCAGAGCTAGGTTAATTGATTACGTATATACGTATATATATATTGTATGCTTTTGTAGTTTATGTGGATGCAATTGATTCTATGATTAATTCGATTTTCAAAAGTTTTGTTTTTTATATAAATTTATAATTTATATTTTTTTCAAAAAAAAAAATTTTAAATATTATATATATTGACCGTGCCGCCTGCGGGACGCACGCACGGTAGGGGACGGGAAGTCCCGTCCTATATTTTAATATATATATATTTTCGGGTTGGACCCAAAATCGAATTTTTGAAAATTTTGAGGATTGAATTTTATATTTGGAATATAAATATGATTTAATTGCAATTGTTTTTAACTAGAGGGGTTAAATTTAATTAGTATAAAGTTAAAGGGTTTATTTGTAATTTATCAATTTATTGTTTATTGCAAATTAGTCCTTCTACTTTTGAATTTTTGATTTAACACCTCCAAGGTTTCAAAAATTACAATTAAGTCCTTCGGGTTTTCGAAAATTGCTACTTGGTCAATAGAATTTTCGATTTTTCAATCTAGTCCAAATTTTCAATTATTTCATAGAGATTATAAGTATGGGATTATAATTTTCATAATGAAATTATGAAGTCATTTGGCATCCACATAGGCTACTACTTGTTTTGTTTGCTCGATATGCTATTGTTTGACAATGCATGTTCAAATACCAAGTAATTTACTTTCCGTTCGACCGCTATGCATGCGAGGGTAGGCGGCGCCCTCTTATATGTCGGAACGCATATTTTATGTATGGGTAGGCGGCACCCATTATGTGCTTGACCGCGTTTAGAACTAGAATGGATAGGCGACATCCATTACGTGTAGACCGCTCATGCATGATGGGTAGGCGGCGCCCTTATTTGTTTGTAGATGACTGATAACAACCCTCAAGCGACAAGCCACAAGCAATATAAGTACAGAAATATATATATATATATATATGTATGTATTTCTGAGATACTTTCCATAGGGTGCTTTAATTCTGAACTTTCATTGCGTTTTCTTGTATTGGCGACCTCGTCTTACAGACTCGCAGTGATCGTCAAATTAGAGTAAGCCTATGGTTATGACTTACTACATATTGTATCTAGCGACCTCGATAGGTACAATATGTAGGGCATCGGGTTAAATTAGATTTAACAACCAAGAGTTGCGTGACGCAATTGGATAGTCCTACCGGTCATATTATGCTATGCGACCAGCCCCCGTTGGAGTATAGCATAGTATGGATTTGGATCTTGGCCACTACGGTAACTTGTTGGACATTACCCGTATGTTTGTTTTGGGGGCAAGCATATGTGAAAATAGTGGGAGCTAAACAGCTAAAGGACCTTGTTGTTTAGTTATGTTGACTGTGTATTTAGAAATAATATTTCAATAGTTGATTTATTATTTTCGTTCTATATTATTTCTCCTGGAAAACCGAAATGGCGAGTATCTCGCTCCGTGCTTTTCTTAGAGAAGCAAATTTTGACCGGACCAAACTTCCTAGATTGGATCAGGAATATATGTTTGGTGTTGAGGTACGAAAGAATTGAGTACGTCTTGGACGAGGCTAATCCCGTGTGTCCCGAGAATCAGACTGCCGATCAAGTTGCTGATTTGGAATCAAGCCAACAAGGCAAAGTCTGATAAGCATCATGAGGATGCTAGATCCGCGCAGTGTATTATGCTGGCGGCAATGAGCAATGAGCTGCAGAGACAACATGATAGCATGTTTCCATATGAGATGCTGAAGCATCTTGAGTCGCTCTTTAAGACGACAGCTAGAAGTGTTGAATTTGATTTGATCAAGAGATACACAGATGCAAGCTCAATGAAGGAGGGAGCATGTCTGAACATGTTCTCAAGATGAGAATAAGATCATGGTGATCTTTGTCCTTCAATCATTGCCGAGTTCGTATTCGCAGTTCATCGTTAACCACCATGAATGCGAAGGACGTAACACTGCCCGAACTCCATAATCTGGTGAAGACATATGATCAAACTCTTCCTAAGAAGGAAAAGTCGATCATGTTTGTTGGGCAACCGTCTAACCCAAACCCGAGAAACAAAGGTGCTAAGGGTAAGGGAAAGTCGGGAGCCAAGGCTAACACTTCGAGTGATAAGCCTAAGCGTCTGAGCCAGAAAAGGAAGTTCAAGAGGAGCAGAACGGTACATACAGATTAATGTCTTTTCTGTAAGCAGAAAGGGCATTGGAAGAAAGATTGCCCTAAGCTAAGGGTAGATCAAGCTAAGAAGCCGCCGGCTTCTAGCTCAGGTATGTTTGTTATCGAAATAAACATGACTACTTTTGACTCCAATGGTTGGGTATTAGATATAACCTATGGCTTGCACATTTGTAATAATGTGCAGGGGCCCATTGAACGCAGGCTAGTCAAGCAAGGTGAAATCGACTTGCATGTTGGGAACGACAATCCAGTCGAAGCCAAACGCGTTGGATGCTGCAAGATAGATTTACCATCAGGACAATATTTGGAACTTGATAACGTTTATTTTGTTCCATCCATTGTCAGAAATATTATTTCTATTCCATTGTTGGACAATTGGGGTTTTTCCTTTTCTAATAATACTTGTTATTTTTTTCGTTAAATAACTAGTATTATGGAAAAGCTCGTTTAGTGAATGGTTTATATATTTTGCAAAGTAGTCTACCTTTATTTCAAATACATAACAAACAACCGTCTTCAAGTAGGAAGAATAATCCATCTTATCTATGGCATTGTCGGCTAGGCCATATCAATGAAACACGGATTCAAAGACTAAGGAAGTTGGACTACTTAGAACAATTTGATTTTTAATCATATGGTACATGCGAATCATGTGTTAAGGGTAAGATGACGAACAAACCTTTTGTTGGACGAGGTGTTCGTGCAACTCGCTGCTTAGAGCTCATACATACCGATGTATGTGGACCCTTTAAAGTCGATGCGCGTGGGGGTTATCCTTACTTCGTTACCTTTACTGACGATTTCTCAATGTTTGGATATATTTATCTTATGAAGAATAAATCCGAGACCTTTGGGAAATTCAAGGAGTTTAGGAATGAGGTCGAGAATGAATTAAACCTAAGGATAGTCACTCTTCGATCAGATCGAGGAGGTGAATACCTTAGTGAAGAATTTATCGACTACTTGAAGGAAAATTGAATTCAATCGCAATGGACTCCTCTTGGAACACCACAGTTAAATGGTGTGTCTGAGAGAAGGAATCGAACCCTGTTAGACATGGTGAGATCAATGATTGGATTCTCGACTCTTCCAAAATATCTATGGGGATATGCACGACAAACTGCAATCTACATTCTGAACCGTGTACCATCTAAATCAGTGGAGAAAACTCCTTATGAGTTATGGAAAGGAAAGAAGCCCTCACTGGGCTATCTTAGACCTTGAGGCTGTCCTGCGATAGTCAAACTGATGCTCACTGATAAGTTAGATGCCAAGGGTGTCAAAGTATATTTCATAGGCTATCCTCGTCAGACGAGAGGCTATGAATTCTATCATGCTGAAGATCACAAGGTGATACTATCTAGAAACGTCAAGTTTTTAGAAGCAGAATACCTCGAAGAAGAGATGTTAGATGACATGATAGAACTTGAAGAAATTCAAGACTTTGACACGCGCGAACATGAGTTCTCTAAATCTTCTGATTTAGACTCAAGTTCAGTGGGAGCTTTCGAAGCAGACAAGGGTAATGATATGACATTTGCTAGGCATGCCATAGTCAGTGGGAGTCCTGTGATTATATCAACAGTTGAAACCACACCAATAGAACCCGTTGTCAATCAAACTGTGCAACGAGTTGCACAAGAGCAGCCTCCCGCTATGGAACAGGGTCGCGTGGCGCGACCAGCTGCATCAGTACCCACTAATAATGTTCGTGTTACACGAAGCCAGAAAAGAAAAGCACCAGAACCAGTCGAGCTCCGTAGGTCGAAGAGGATCCTAAAAGGACCTCAAAAGCAAAGCTTTATGATAGAAGACATCAGTGAACTTGATGTCGGCTTATCAGATCGGGAAGATCCCGAGACCTACAAAGAGGCAATAATTGATATTGACTCAGACAAATGGCAAGAGGCCATGGAATTGGAAGTGGACTCCATGTACCTGAACCAAGTTTGGAACTTGGTAGACTTGCCCCAAGGGGTTAGACCTATTGGGTGCAAATGGGTCTTTAAACGAAAGACAGATGTCGATGGCAAGGTACAAACGCATAAGGCTAGACTTGTGGCGAAAGGCTACACGCAAAGGTATGGAATCGATTACGATGAAACCTTTTCACCGGTAGCAAAATTAAAGTCCATTCGAATTCTACTTGCGATAGCTGCCTACTATGATTATAATATCTGGCAAATGGATGTAAAGACTGTCTTCCTCAATCGCAACCTTGAGGAAGAGGTCTATATGGTACAGCCGGAAGGTTTTATTAGTAAAACCAGGCCGACTGCTGTATGCAAATTACAAAGATCCATCTATGAGCTAAAGCAAGCGTCTAGGAGCTGGAATATCCGCTTTGATGAAGCTGTCAAATGGTTTGACTTCGTCAGAAGCAAGGAAGATCCCTGTGTCTACACTAGGCACAGCGACAAGGGAATCGTTTTCATGATCATCTATGTTGATGACATTTTGATCATGGGAAACAATGTCTCTATGCTAGAAGAGACTAAAGTTTGGTTATCAAGTACCTTCTCAATGAAGGACTTGGGTAAAGCGAACTACATCCTAGGGATCAAGATCTATAGAGATAGATCCAAGAGGATGTTAGGATTGACACAGTCCACCTACATCGACAAAAAACTGAAGCGTTATAAGATGGACGACTCAAAGAGAGGCTTTCTCCCAGCTAGGCATGGGATTGTCTTATCAGTTAAGGATGGTCCTAAAACTGATGAAGAAAGAAATGCAATGAGTAGTGTGCTCTATGCTTCAGCAGTAGGGTCTATAATGTATGCAATGAATTGCACAAGGCCCGATGGGGCATATGCGCTTAGTGTCACTTGTCGACACCAACAGAATCAAGGAGTACCTCACTGGACTGCTGTAAAGAACATTCTTATGTACCTTCGACGGACTAAAGAGATGTTCTTGGTGTTTGGTGGAGAATCAGAATTAAAGATGTCTGGTTATGTCGTCGCTGGATTTGAATCAGATCCTGGTGACTTTAAGTCACTGATAGGATACATATTCAAATTGAACGGAGGAGCTATCTGTTGGAAGAGTTCTAAGCAAGCCACGATTGCTGACTCATCCACAGAAGCCGAGTACATTGGTGGATCAGAAGCTTCGTAAGAAGCTGTCTGGATTTCAGAGTTCTTGAAGGAATTGAGGGTTGTTCCTGCTCCTAGTCCAATAACGATTTATTGTGACAATACGGGCGCCGTCGCTGAAGCTAAGGAGCCTAGATCTACAAACAAGAACAAACATGTACATAGAAAGTATCACGTTATACGTGAGATTATTGATAGAGGAGAAGTTAGTATAGAACGTGTCTCTACCACGAACAACGTGGCAGATCCTTTCACCAAGGTCTTATCAGTGGAGGTCCACTTAAGACATAATGCTAATCTGGGTATTAAGCATAAAGGTGACTGGCTCTAGTCCAAGTGGGAGATTGATAGTGTATATGTACTATTACACAGGTCAACGTAATATAATATATGATTGTTGTTTGACTATTGAGTATCGCTTTCATATTTATATTACACCAGGCATGCAGCATGTCATATCTCTATTCCTATCTGTATTGATATTAAACATGTCCCCTCGGATAGATGACCGATCACACAGATAGTAGGAGCTATGTGAGTTATCATCTATCCCAAACTCTCCCTAGTCGAGGTTCATCTCGGATGTAGGGGTCTGAATGAACCAGCTGAGACTAGAATGCGTGGAGGTTATACTTGTTGGAGCAAGTGTGAGCCGATCCCACGGCCACGGAACGGATTGTTGGACAATCAAGAAACATTCCCATAACTGCGCATAGTTGTTCGATGGGCGATTACCGAACAATGGCAGTACCCACCGGACACTCCCATCGATGTATACTCTACACCGAAGTGTCAATGGGAACCGGTAAGTTGTCGAAGTGATGCCAGTTGTCCTTTGGACATACAGGACTTTCTCATCACATTTGTCACCCCATATCCTTGGTGGACCCGCCGATGTCAGCTCTGAATAAGCAGTTGACCTAAGACACGATCCAGGATTATGGCTACATACAAATGGGGATGATAAGTGATTCTTTGAAGGATTCATCTCTCATGTGTAGCACAGGAGAGCACTGCTCATAGTCGTTCATAGTTGTGATTGGTAAAACTGCTGGCCAGCGTATCAATATTATTATGATGGTCATAATAGATATTGGATTCACCATGCAACTCACTGAAGACGCCCGTGGATGTATTATTGGGTTAGACACTTCATCGATCCTAGATGCATTCGAGCAAGTCAGATGAAGGGACGTTATCAGAGGTCAGCTTCGACAATTCATTTTTAACACTTACCATATTCTCCTCATGTCTTCACTCTGTTGCGGCCTTTTCTTCCATGAAAGCCTGTGCCTTAACTAATGCAGACTTTGCTAGCCGGAGTGCTTGACTTACATCTTCTTCATAGCTCTTATGATAAAGACTGATGTCTTTCTGAGCTATTGTAAGAGTAGTAGTGCGTCTCAGCACTGTAGCCAATATCTTTCCGATATCAAGCGGGCTCTCAGAAAGCAGTGCATCATCTTCTGCTTTGCAGGCATCATGGACTTACTTCAGTGCCAAAATTCTTGGAGTAAACTCCTCTACACGTGGGAACGGCACTAGATTGGGGGTCAAGTAATGAACTTTAAGTTCTGAAGCAAATTGATCATCTTGTAGCAGCGATTCTCCTCTTAAGTCATCTCCTTCATCATTTATATAGTCAGGAGGAGGGATTTCAACCACTTTGGGTTCTTTCTTGGAATTTTCAGCGTCATTTGCTGATAGATCATCTTCATCCTCAGATTCATCAAGGCCAACAACCTTGGAACCTAAGTCAGCAGCTTCATTTCCTTTTGTTCAGTTTCAGCAACTGTCATTTTTAGTCCACCAGCATCAGGACGAGGACCTTGATTGTCATCATCGTCGTCCTTTTTATCCTTTGAATCTTTCCCTTCATCATCACTGGGATCAGTTGGGATGTTTTCATCTTCTTCCTCTTCATCATCATCAGTCAAGATAACTACCTCGAGATGCTTGTATAAAGCAACACTCGTCACTTCCTCTTCTTCATTGATTTTGTGGGGATTGTAAGAAAATACGGTCAGAGTTACCCCTAGGGTACGCAGCGGAATTTTAAAGATTTTCTTAACATACAGGTTAATTGATTATGTATATGTCGTATATATGTAAACACATCAATTAGAAGACTAACCTTACTTCCAAAGCAGCTTCCAAGTCTTCGTAATAATCCGGTGTATCTTCTCCTTCGTCGAAGTCGAAGATATCTGCAATACTCTGATTATCTGCAAGACAATAAGAGCTAGTTTCCAGCTCCTAGAACCTCAACTTTGGTATCCACGGATGAACAGCCTATCGGAAGAATGCTAGGATATTCTTTGTGTGACCAAGAAGATGGGGCGGCGGTTTTTCTCCGGCAAGGTGGCGCGCGCGTCGGCTATATAGAGGAGGGGAGAGTTTTTATTTTCTCCAAGAAAACTGGGTATTCAACTGTGTGAATGTCTATATCAAAAACTCTCTAATAGTCTACTATATATAGTAGTCAATAGAAGCCTAAAGCATAAGCAATTAGACTTCGTAAATGAATAAGAATCTAATTCTTATTGCACTAGGAAACCAATATCAAGTCTAGATTCATTCCCAATCAAATTAAAACTCAATCAGGAAAATCTAACTTATCCCTTGGACTTCTGATAGAGGAAGGAGTCGAACTCCTTCCCCTATCCAATCTACGCGCGCGCGCGCTCTCCCAGAGGTATTAGGTAGGTCCCGATTTTGGGACCCACTTATTGTTCTGAGGCAATTCAAACTCCAAGTAGATTTTGCCCATGTGCATATGTTAATTCTAAATTAACATATCCTTTCTAATCAAACCTCTATTATATTTCCAAAATATAATCTTTAATTGTATTTACATAAAATACAATTAATAAGCAAATTCAATTAATAATTCCAAATCATTAATTGAGCCACTAAATATTATAATTAATTCCAAATCAATTATAATCCATCAATCACAATTAATTCCAAATTAATTGCGATTCCATCTTCAAGGATATTCTGATAAGCTGAATCACCGCATAGTGTGACCCATAGGGTCTCATTGTATTAAGCAAGTCCCAGACTAGGCAAAATGGAATTCCTAGACGGTTCCATTTGCAATATTAATACATGAGGACGTTTGAGAGGTTTCTCAAAGCAAACCCTTTCGTTGTGAAGTCTGTTGCGCTCAACGCGGCGATGGTAACGTCCCTTCATCTGACTGACTCGAATGCATCTAGGATCGATGATGTGTCTATCCCAATAATACATCCACGGGCGTCTCAGGGAGTTGCTTGGTTACTAAGATATACTTATGACCATCATAATATATCGATGCACTGGCCAGTGACTTTACCAACACAACTATGAAGACTATGAAGACTATGAGCAGTACTCTCGAGTACCACATGAGAGATGAATCCTTCACAGAAACACTTATCATCCCCATTTGTATGTAGACATAATCCTGGATCGTGTCTTAGGTCAACTGTTTATTCAGAGCTGACATCGACGGGTCCACCAAGGATATGGGGCACCAAATGTGATGATAAAGTCCTGTAAGTCCAAAGGACGACTGGCATCACTTCGACAACTTACCGGTTCCCATAGACACTTCGGTGTAGAGTATACAACGATGGGACTGTCCGGTGGGTACTTTCATTGTTCGATAATCATTCTTCGAACAACTATGCGCAGTTATGGGAACGTTTCTCGATTGTCCAACAATCCGTTCCGTGATCGTGGGATCGGCTCACACTTGCTCCAACAAGTATAACCTCCACGCATACTAGTCTCATCTGGTTCATTCAGACCCCTACATCCGAGATGAACCTCGACTAGGGAGAGTTTGGGATAGATGATAACTCACATAGCTCCCACTATCTGTGTGATCGGTCATCTATCCGAGGGGACATGTTTAATATCAATACAGACAGAAATAGAGATGTGACATGCTGCATGCCTGGTGTAATATAAATATGAAAGCGATACTCAATAGTAAAACAACAAACATATATTATATTACGTTGACCTGTGTAATAGTATATATATGCCCTCTATAAGGGCTCCATGCCCTTAATAAGGACTGTCTCTAGGACATATACACTATCAATCTCCCAGTTGGACTAGAGCCATGATGAAACGTTGGATTGTCGAGTTCCAACTTAATCAAATAAATTTGTATTTAGCCAAAGGAAATTCACAACTACAACGAAAACCGTAGTGTAGTAGTAGAATAACCTCGAGTGTCGATCTCTAAGGACTATAACTAGCTTTATCTAATTTAACTTGAGAATATAAAATCAACAGACGACTTAGCAAAGGTTTTTCTTAACAGATAATGGAGATTGGTGATAGTATGGTCCTTCAAAGCATAACGGGTTAATAATCATGCGTAAATTCCTCGGTCTTGCATGGAGATCTTTGATCAATGAATTGTCCAGTTGTAATTATCAAACACTACGAAGATATAGATTTAGATAGGTCATAGACCAATGAATTGTCCAGTTGTTTGCAATAATTAATCAACAATACGAAGTTAGAGATTTAGATAGATCAAAGAAATAAAGCAATAACTCAGAGTATAATGCGCAATATAGCCATTAGCATAATTATTAACCCTTCGCTAAGAATTCACATACTATCACCAACGAGAAGTTTAGCTACTCATAGTTGTCATGCAATCAACAGAAATCATAGAAGAAAACATGTTGAAAGATATATAAAAATAAGTAGAAAAACTGTAAGATACAATGTTACCGAAGGTTGTCAATCTCCGAAGAATCGTGATCTTACAAGCTTCAAACTGCTAAGAAAAAGTATCTCCTAAGCTAAGGACCCCCAGAACAGGCTCTGGGGAATGCCTACCTAAAACTACAGAGAAAGGTGAGAAAAAAGGTCTGGAAAAGTATGAAAAACGGAGAAAAACTGAGCAACTATATATAGGCTACGAATTGTGTGGGGCGAAGGTCCCCATACACCGGGCGATTCGCCTGGTGTGGGGCGATTCTCCCGGGAGTATTTTTCAGCCTAAAACGCGTTTTTGACGCGTTTTTGGATTTCTTCCCCTTTTCGGACTCGGTTTCTGACTTCTAGTGGTCTTTTTTAGCCTCCGGATTCGACCCCTAGACTTCAAATCCTATCCGGAATCTTTCAGATACTCCAATTAGGCTTCTAGAACACCAATTCCTTGTCAACTTCAATATAATTGCCCGGAAAACCTCGTTTTTCAACCAAAACCTGTAAAATAAAAACTAAAGGGAAACGTGACACTATTCTAATAAAATGCACTAAAATATAGCTAAATTAACATAGAGGATAGCTAAAATAGGTGAAAAAGACTCAAATGAAAGTGTAAAATACACATTCATCAAGCAAGTCACCCTTATGCCTAATACCCAGATTAGCATAGTGTCTTAAGTGGACTTCCACTGATAAGACCTTGGTGAAAGGATCTGCCACGTTGTCCGTGGTAGAGACACGTTCTATACTAACTTCTCCTCTATCAATAATCTCACGTATAACGTGATATTTTCTAAGTACATGTTTGTTCTTGTTTGTAGATCTAGGCTCCCTAGCTTGAGCGACGACGCCCGTATTGTCACAATAAATCGTTATTGGACTAGGAGCAGGAACAACCCTCAATTCCTTCAAGAACTCTGAAATCCAGACAACTTCTTTCGATGCTTCTGATGCAGCAATGTACTCGGCTTCTGTGGATGAGTCAGCAACCGTGGCTTGCTTAGAACTCTTCCAACAGATTGCTCCTCCGTTCAATTTGAATACGTATCCTGTCTGTGACTTAAAATCATCAGGATCTGATTCAAATCCAGCGTCGACATACCCAGACATCTTTAATTCTGGTTCTCCACCAAACACCAAGAACATCTCTTTAGTCCGTCGAAGGTACTTAAGAATGTTCTTTACAGCAGTCCAGTGAGGTACTCTTGGATTTTGTTGGTGTCGACAAGTGACACTAAGCGCATATGCCACATCGGGCCTTGTGCAATTCATTGCATACATAATAGACCCTACTGCCGAAGCATAGGGCACACGACTCATTGCATTTCTTTCTTCATCATTTTTAGGACCATTCTTAACTGATAAGATAATCCCATGCCTAGCTTGGAGAAAGCCTCTCTTTGAGTCATCCATCTTATAACGCTTCAGTATTTTGTCGATGTAGGTGGACTGTGTCAATCCCAACATCCTCTTCGATCTATCTCTATAGATCTTGATCCCTAGGATGTAGTTCGCTTCACCCAAGTCCTTCATTGAGAAGGTACTTGATAACCAAACTTTAGTCTCTTCTAGCATAGAGACATTGTTTCCCATGATCAAAATGTCATCAACATAAATGATCATGAAAATGACTCCCTTGTCGCTGTGCCTAGCGTAGACACAGGGATCTTCCTTGCTTCTGATGAAGTCAAACGATTTGACAGCTTCATCAAAGCGGATATTCCAGCTCCTTGACGCTTGCTTTAGCCCATAGATGGATCTTTGTAATTTGCATAGAGCAGTTGGCCTGGTTTTACTAATAAAACCTTCCGGCTGTACCATATAGACCTCTTCCTCAAGATTTGTCATTGAGGAAGGCAGTCTTTACATCCATCTGCCAGATCTCATAATCATAGTAGGCAGCTATCGCAAGTAGAATTCGAATGGACTTCAATTTTGCTACCGTTAAAAAGGTTTCACCGTAATCGATGCCATACCTTTGCGTGTAGCCTTTTGCCACAAGCCTAGCTTTGTGCGTTTGTACCTTGCCATCGGCATCTGTCTTTCGTTTAAAGACCCATTTGCACCCAATAGGTCTAACCCCTTGGGGCAAGTCTACCAAGTTCCAAACTTGGTTCTGGTACATGGAGTCCATTTCCAATTCCATGGCCTCTTGCCATTTGTCTAAGTGAATATCAATTATTGCCTCTTTGTAGGTCTCGGGATCTTCCCGATCTGATAAGCCGGCATCAAGTTCACTGATGTCTTCTATCATAAGGCTTGTCTTCTGAGGTCCTTTCAGGATCCTCTTCGACCTACGGAACTCGACTGGTTCTGGTGCTTTTCTTTTCTGGCTTCGTGTAACACGAACATTATCAGTGGGTACTGATGCAGCTGGTCGCGCCTCGCGACCCTGTTCCCTTGCGGGAGGCTGCTCTTGTGCAACTTGTTGCACAGGTTGGTTGACAACGGATTCTATTGGTGTGCTTCGAAAGCTCCCACTGAACTTGAGTCCAAATCAGAAGATTTAGAGCACTCATGTTCGCGCGTGTCAAAGTCTTGAATTTCTTCAAGTTCTATAATGTCATCTAACCTCTCTTCTTCGAGGTATTCAGCTTCTAAAAACTTGACGTTTCTAGATACAATCACCTTGTGATCTTCAGCATGATAGAATTCATAGCCTCTCGTCTGACGAGGATAGCCTATGAAATATACTTTGACACCCTTCGCATCTAACTTATCAGTGAGCATCAGTTTGACTATCGCAGGACAGCCCCAAGGTCTAAGATAGCCCAGTGAGGGCTTCTTTCCCTTCCATAACTCATAAGGAGTTTTCTCCACTGATTTAGATGGTACACGGTTCAGAATGTAGATTGCAGTTTGTAGTGCATATCCCCACAGATATTTTGGAAGAGTCGAGAATCCAATCATTGATCTTACCATGTCTAACAGGGTTCGATTCCTCCTCTTAGACACACCATTTAACTGTGGTGTTCCAGGAGGAGTCCATTGCGATTGAATTCCATTTTCCTTCAAGTAGTCGATAAATTCTTCACTAAGGTATTCACCTCCTCGATCTGATCGAAGAGTGACTATCCTTAGGTTCAATTCATTCTCGACTTCATTCCTAAACTCCTTGAATTTTCCAAAGGTCTCGGATTTATTCTTCATAAGATAAATATATCCATACCTCGAGAAATCGTCAGTAAAGGTAACGAAGTAAGGATAACCCCCACGCGCATGGACTTTAAAAGGTCCACATACATCGGTATGTATGAGCTCTAAGCAGCGAGTGGCACGAACTCCTTGTCCAACAAAAGGTTTGTTCGTCATCTTACCCTTAACACATGATTCGCATGTACCATATGATTCAAAATCAAATGGTTCTAAGTAGTCCAACTTCCTTAGTTTTTGAATCCGTGTTTCATTGATATGGCCTAGCCGACAATGCCATAGATAGGATGGATTATTCTTCCTACTTGAAGACGGTTGTTTGTTATGTATTTGAAATAAAGGTAGACTACTTTGCAAAATATATAAACCATTCACTAAGCGAGCTTTTCCATAATACTGATCATTTAATGAAAAATAACAAGTATTATTCGCAAATCGAAAGGAAAAACCCATATTGTCTAACAATGGAATGAAAATAATATTTCTGATAATGGATGGAACAAAATAAACATTATCAAGTTCTAAACATTGTCCCGAAGGTAAATCTATCTTGCTGCGTCCAACGCGTTTGGCTTCAACTGGATTGCCGTTCCCAACAAGCAAGTCGATTTCACCTTGCTTGACTAGCCTGTGATCAATTAGCCCCTGCACATTATTACAAATGTGCAAACTGGATAGTGGGAGATTTGTGAGTTATCATCTATCCCAAACTCTCCCTAGTCGAGGTTCATCTCGGATGTTGGAGTCTGAATGAACCAGTTGAGACTAGTATGCGTGGAGGTTATACTTGTTGGAGCAAGTGTGAGCCGATCCCACGGCCACGGAACGGATTGTTGGACAATCAAGAAACGTTCCCATAACTGCACATAGTTGTTTGAAGGATGATTACCGAACAATGGAAGTACCCACCGGACACTCCCATCGATGTATACTCTACACCGAAGTGTCTATGGGAACCGGTAAGTTGTCAAAGTGATGCCAGTCGTCCTTTGGACTTACAGGACTTTATCATCACATTTGTTGCCCCATATCCTTGGTGGACCCGTCGATGTCAGCTCTGAATATGCAGTTGACCTAAGAAACGATCCAGGATTATGGCTACATACAAATGGGGATGATAAGTGTTTCTGTGAAGGATTCATCTCTCATGTGTAGCATAGGAGAGCACTGCTCATAGTCGTTCATAGTTGTTCTTGGTAAAACCGCTGGCCAGCGTATCAATATTATTATGATGGTCATAATAGATATTGGATTCACCATGCAACTCACTGAAGACGCCCGTGGATGTATTATTGGGATAGACACTTCATCAATCTTAGATACATTCGAGTCAGTCAGATGAAGGGACGTTACCATCGCCGCGTTGAGCGCAACAGACTTCGCAACGAAATGGTTTGCTTTGAGAAACCTCTCAAACGTCCTCATGTATTAATATTGCAAATGGAACCGTCTAGGAATTCCATTTTGCCTAGTCTAGGACTTGCTTAATACAATGAGGCCCTATGGGTCACACTATGTGGTGATTCAGCTTATCCGAATATCTTTGAAGATGGAATCGCAATTAATTTGGAATTAATTGTGATTGATGGATTATAATTAATTTGGAATTAATTATAATATTTAGTGGCTCAATTAAGGATTTGGAATTATTAATTGAATTGACTAATTAATTGTATTTTATGTAAATACAATTAAAGATTATATTTTTGAAATATAATAGGTTTGATTTGAAAGGATATGTTAATTTAGAATTAACATATGCACATGGGCAAAATCTACTTGGAGTTTGAATTGCCTTAGAACTATAAGTGGGTCCCAAAATCGGGACCCACCTATCACCCTTAGGACGCGCACGCACGCGCGAGATTGAGTAGGGGAAGGAGTTTGACTCCTTCCTCTATTAGAAGTCTAAGGGGTAAGTTAGATTTTCCTGATTGAGTTTTAATTTAATTGGGAATGAATCTAGACTTGAAATTGGTTTCCTAGTGCGATAAGAATTAGATTCTTATTCCTTTATGTAGTCTAATTGCTTATGCTTTAGGCTTCGATTGACTACTATATATAGTAGACTATTAGAGAGCTTTTGACATAGTTTTTCACACAGTTGAATACCCAGTTTTCTTAGAGAAAATAAAAAGCTCTCCCCTACCTCTTCATACTAGCCATGCACGCCACCCCTCTCACCGGAGGAAAACCGCCGCCCCATCTTCTTGGTCACACAAAGAATATCCTAGCATTCTTTCCGATAGGCTGTTCATCCGTGGATACCAAGGTTGAGGTTCTAGGAGCTGGAAACTAACTTTTATTGTCTTGCAGATAATCAAAGTATTGCAGATATCTTCGACTTCGACGAAGGAGAAGATACACCGGATTATTACGAAAACTTGGAAGCTGCATTGGAAGTAAGGTTAGTCTTCTAATTGACGTGTTTAAATATATACGGCATATACATAATCAATTAACCTGTATGTTAAGAAAATTTTTGAAATTCCGCTGCGTACCCTAAGGGTAACTCTGACCGTATTTTCTTACAGTGGTATCAGAGCGAGGTTAATTGATTACGTAAATACGTATATATATTGTATGCTTTTGTAGTTTATGTGGATGCAATTGATTCTATGATTAATACGATTTTCAAAAGTTTTGTTTTTTATATAAATTTAGCATTTATATTTATTTCAAAAAAAAAAAATTATATATATTGACCGGGCCGCCTGCGGGACGCACGCACCCGCGCCTGCGGATGCAGGCGCCCGTGCGCCTCATGCGCCGGGCGCCCGCGGCCGCAGGCACGGTAGGGGACGGGATTAGGTCTCGTCCCATATTTTAATATATATATATTTTTCCGGGTTGGACCCAAAATCGAATTTTTGAAAATTTTAAGGATTGAATTTTATATTTGGAATATAAATATGATTTAATTGTAATTGTTTTTAACTAGAGGGGTTAAATTTAATTAGTATAAAGTTAAAGGGCTTATTTGTAATTTATCAATTTATTGTTTATTGTAAATTAGTCCTTCTACTTTGAATTTTAGATTTAACACCTCCAAGGTTTCAAAAATTACAATTAAGTCCTTCGGGTTTTCGAAAATTGCTACTTGGTCAATAGAATTTTCGATTTTTCAATCTAGTTCAAATTTTCAATTATTTCATAGAGATTATAAGTATGGGATTATAATTTTCATAATGAAATTATGAAATCATTTGGCATCCACATAGGCTACTACTTGTTTTGTTTGCTCGATATGCTATTGTTTGACAATGCATGTTTAAATACCAAGTATTTTACTTTCCGTTCGACCGCTATGCATGCGAGGGTAGGCGGCGCCCTCTTATATGTCGGACCGCATATTTTATGTATGGGTAGGCGGCACCCATTATGTGCTTGACCGCGTTTAGAACTAGAATGGATAGGCGGCATCCATTACGTGTAGACTGCTCATGCATGATGGGTAGTGATGAATGTGTATTTTACACTTTCATTCGAGTCTTTTTCACCTATTTTAACTATCCTCTATGTAAATTTAGTTATATTTTAGTGCATTTTATTAGAATAGTGTCACGTTTCCCTTTAGATTTTATTTTACAGGTTTTGGTTGAAAATCGAGGATTTCAGGGCAATTATATTGAAGTTGACAAGGAATTGGTGTTCCAGAAGCCTATTTGGAGTATCTGAAGGTTTCCGGATAGGATTTGGAGTCTAGGGGTCAAATCTGGAGGTCAGAAGGCCACTAGAAGTCAGAAAACGAGTCCGAAAAGGGGAAGAAATCCAAAAACGCGTCGAAAACGTGGAATTCCGCGAAAAACTCTCCGGGGCGAACCGCCCCACAGTATTTCGAGGCCTATATATAGTTGCTCAGATTTTCTCCGAAATTCATACTTTTCCAGACCTACTTTCTCACCTTTCTCTGTAGTTTTAGGTAGGGACTTCCCAGAGCCTGTTCTGGGGGTTCGTAGCTTAGGGGACTCTTTTTCATAGCAGTTTGGAGATCGTAGGATCGCAATTCTGCGGAGATTGACAACCTTCGGTAACTTTGTATCTTACAGTTTATTCTACTTATTTTATTATATCTTTCAACATGTTTTTTTCTATGATTTCTGTTGATTGCATGCCTATTATGAGTAGTTAAACTTATCATTGGTGCTAGTATGTGAATTCTTAGCGAAGGGAAGATAATCATGCTAATGGCTATATCGTGCATTATACTCCGTGTTATTGCTTTATTTCGTTGATCAGGCTCAGCCTAAATTCTCGTATGTTGTTTAATTATTATGCACAATGCCCTCGTCGACCTGTTCGCGAGTTTATCTTCGTAGTGTTGAATAATTACGGAACACAATAGGACAATAGTGCTTGACTTGTCAGAATCGTTATCTTCGTAGTGCTTAATAATTGCAACAGGACATTAGATTGATCAAAGATCTCCATGCAAGACCGAGGAATTTATGCATGATTATCGACCCGTTATGCTTTGAAGGATCATACTATCACCAATCTCCATTATCTGTTAGAAACCCCTTTGCTATCTGTCTGCTGTTTTTATATTCTAAATTAGATTTGATAAAGCTAGTTATAGTCCTGAGAGAACGACACTCGAGTCATTCTACTGCTACACTACGATTTTCGTTGTAGTTGTGGATTGCCTTTGGCTAATTAACAAATTTATTTGATCGAACTGGGAACCGACAAACCCGCGTTCATCAAATTGGCGCCATTGCCGGGGACTATACTCCTTTTTTCTATTTAATTTGTTTATATTTTCAGCATTCGGATCCCTACAGAAGAACAGGCTCTGGGGGTTTGCTCTCAGGAAATCTCACTTTCTTACCATATTTCTTCCCCCCTATCTTTTTCAGAAAATTCATCTAATCTGATCTCGGTTACCTTACGTGCTTGCGCTCTCGTAGTTCTCAGTTACATTGTGTTTGTTTGCACTCTTTGTGCTTATCTTTGCAAGTTTTTGTTTTTCTTTTGTGGATTCTGCTCCTTGGTTTCTTGTTTCCTCCTGTGCAGAAACTAGTTATATGAAGGATGAGTCAACCACCGTTGCCCCGATATGTGATGCCTCGAGGGCCTTGCATAACATTGGATGACGATTGCAGGAATTATGACTTTGATCCTGCGTACTACTCCATTCTCTCCACGTTTTCAATGGTTGATGATCCAAGAGGGTTCTTAGACACATACGAGGAAGGTGTGTTGAGGATACCTCGAGAGAATGAGGAGAGAGTTATTTTATCACATGAGCAACTTTGTATGAGAGGATTTATGGGAGCCTTGGAAGGGTACGCTCGAAGATGGCTCAGAATCCCGCCGGAAATATCGTTGCGCACTTGGGGTGAAGTAACCAGCAAGTTTCTGGAACATTGGGATAGGGACTCAACTCTCGGGATAGGGGCATGGACGTCTCGCTTCAGTAGTCAGCCACCAGAAATCGACATTGCCGATGAAGAGGAATGTGGAGAAGAATCCATTGAAGAATCCATTGATGAAGTCTCCTCAGTGCTTAGCTTGGATTCCACGTCCTTACTTGCGGATGTCGAGGTTGTTGGTCAAGAGGAAGTCATGGAGGAGGTGATAACTGAATCCATTGCGCTTCACTTGAGTCAGAGAGTGAAGGCGTCAGTTGTGTTGAGGTCGAGGAGCCAATCTCTGAAGATTTTGGTGTCTCAGAATCAATTGCTTCAGATACTCTTGATCTTGACTCCTACGTTCTGGTCCATGCGCCCACCTATGAGTTCCAAAGGAGTTTTGATCCTCTTTACTCTTTTTATTTTTCATCTGATTCCCTTAGTTATTTTTTAGATTTTGTTTTTCTTGGTTTTGTTAATTTTAGTTTTCAGGGAATCGTGGACTTGCTTGAGCAGATACGGAGAGGAGCCAAGGATGGTTCCCAAGATGCGAGGAGTAATGGAACGGATGCACAAGATTCGTTTCCATTTGATAATGGATAACATTAGTGGTAATGATCTCCTGTCCGACATGTGGAGGGACTATTATGGGGATTTCAATCCCGATAATTAGTCTTTTCACATGTCCGCTCTCAGCCGACCGAGGCCAAACCGTTCGGTAACATCTAGTATCACTTTTTATTTACTCATTCTCTTTTGCTAGGGACTAGCTTAGATTTTATGAGGGGGATGGGATGTGAACCATGATGTTAAGTATCGTTTGACTTTGTGATGTTGAGTATGGTATCTTATTTTTTGCATTTGCACGTTTACTGCTTTCCTAGGATAGTCTTGCATGTTTTATATGAAGTTTATTGCCGAATTTTTTGAACTTTTTTATTGGATAGATTATCTAACTATGCCATTAATCATATGCTTCATCTCTATGAATTTGTTTGAGGATTTTCTCGCTTGGCTTGTCACATTTATGTATTGCACTTAGTTAAGCTTGGTAGTCTCGACATCACTTAGTGGTGTTTTCTCTACTGCGGTTCACGAAGGCCTTTATAATAGGATGATGCATGCTAGGGTCTTATGGTTGTTTTCCCGAGTAACTATGTACCTAAGAGGCAACAAGTCTTCACCATGCTTTTGAGATTGCTAAATGCCTACGAATGAGGTAGTGTGAGGTTGTGTGATCCTTTGTTTATAACCTATTCTTCCGAATTGGTTTGGGGAGGGGGTTGCACCATCATAGACTTGTTTTTCGTTTTTCATTTCCGTATCGTGGGTTTGTTTTTCCTTTTCCGTAAATTTTGTACTCCAACCTATTCTTTCGAATAGGTTTGGGGAAGTCGTGTGAGTCATTTTGTTTCTCTTTTTGTTATGCTACTGCTGGCTAAGAAAAAATCGAAAAAAAAAAAAAGAAAGAAAAATTCCAGAAAAAAAAGAAGAAAAAAGAATCTGGAAAGAAAAAAAGGAAAAGACCCCAAAAAAGCAAAGAAGGGTCCAAAAAACAAAGCCAAATAGCAGTTTAGCAAAGTGTTGAGTCTCATTTTTCAATTTTTGTAATGTTCGTAATCGTGTTGTAATTTTCTATTTTTTATCTTTTTTGTCTTGAGTGTCATCTGTTCTAGACCACCCTCGTCCTGCCATTGAAGAAGTGGTGAATAGTTTAAGGCTTTACTTGAGAGATGGGTAGAATAGGGGAGTGTTATCTTTTATAGGGAACCCTCCTTCGTTTGATGAGAGCCAGTACTGGTTCGACCTCTTTTGAGGAAAAGTCTTAACATGGTGGAACAGCAGTAAGTCCTCAGTTTCATAGGCACGGGACAACCATTCGTATCTTAGCATGCTTCATTACGTCGTCACTGACTAGGTCCAGGTAGAGAATGTTACGAGAAACTATCTTGTCTTGACATAAGTGCTTATGTGGATGTGTATAAGTCAATCGAGGTATTCTTCAACCTATATTCATGCTTTGATTTATATGGTTTTTGGTCACATGTTTTTTGGTAGATTCAGTAGATTAGTTCATTTTATTTGGCATAAGACTCCATTTTGTGTCTTGCATTGTTTTTTGCATTAGAGTCTAGCTTAGTTGCTTGAGGACAAGCAAAGGTTCGGTTTGGGGAGTTTGATGAATGTGTATTTTACACTTTCATTCGAGTCTTTTTCACCTATTTTAGCTATCCTCTATGTTAACTTAGCTATATTTTAGTGCATTTTATTAGAATAGTGTCACGTTTCCCATAGATTTTATTTTACAGGTTTTTGTTGAAAATCGAGGATTTCAGGGCAATTATATTGAAGTTGACAAGGAATTGGTGTTCCAGAAGCCTATTTGGAGTATCTGAAGATTTCCGGATAGGATTTGGAGTCTAGGGGTCGAATCTGGAGGTTAGAAGGCCACTAGAAGTCAGAAACCGAGTCCGAAAAGGGGAAGAAATCCAAAAACGCGTCGAAAACGCAGAATTCCGCGAAAAACTCTCCGGGGCGAACCGCCCGGTGTGTGGGACGAACCGCCCCACAGTATTTCGAGGCCTATATATAGTTGCTCAGATTTTCTCCGAAATTCATACTTTTCCAGACCTACTTTCTCACCTTTCTCTGTAGTTTTAGGTAGGGACTTCCAAGAGCCTGTTCTGGGGGTTCGTAGCTTAGGGGACTCTTTTTCATAGCAGTTTGGAGCTCGTAGGATCGCAATTCTGCGGAGATTGACAACCTTCGGTAACTTTGTATCTTACAGTTTATTCTACTTATTTTATTATATCTTTCAACATGTTTTCTTCTATGATTTCAGTTGATTGCATGCCTATTATGAGTAGCTAAATTTATCATTGGTGGTAGTATATGAATTCTTAGCCAAGGGAAGATAATCATGCTAATGGCTATATCGCGCATTATACTCCGTGTTATTGCTTTATTTCGTTGATCAGGCTCAGCCTAAATTCTCGTATGTTGTATTAATTATTATGCACAATTGGACCCTCGTCGACCTGTTCGCGAGTTTATCTTCGTAGTGTTGAATAATTACGGAACACAATAGGACAATAGTGCTTGACTTGTCAGAATCGTTATCTTCGTAGTGTTTAATAATTGCAACAGGACATTAGATTTATCAAAGATCTCCATGCAAGACCGAGGAATTTATGCATGATTATCGACCCGTTATGCTTTGAAGGATCATACTATCACCAATCTCCATTATCTGTTAGAAACCCCTTTGCTATCTGTCTGCTGTTTTTATATTCTAAATTAGATTTGATAAAGCTAGTTATAGTCCTGAGAGAACGACACTCGAGTCATTCTACTGCTACACTACGGTTTTCGTTGTAGTTGTGGATTGCCTTTGGCTAATTAACAAATTTATTTGATCGAACCGGGAACCGACAAACCCGCGTTCATCAGGTAGGCGGCGCCCTTATTTGTTTGTAGATGACTAATAACAACCCTCAAGCGACAAGCCCCAACCAATATAAGTACAGAAAGATTCTTATATGTATGTATATCTGAGATGCTTTCCATAGGGTGCTTTAATTCTGAACTTTCATTGCGTTTTCTTATATTGGTGACCTCGTCTTACAGACTCGCAGTGATCGTCAGATTAGAGTAAGCCTATGGTTATGACTTACTGCATATTGTATCTAGCGACCCGATAGGTACAATATGTAGAGCATCGGGTTAAATTAGATTTAACACCCAAGAGTTGCGTGACACAATTGAATAGTCCTACCGGTCATATTATGCTATGCGACCCAGCCCCCGTTGGAGTATAGCATAGTATGGATTTGGATCTTGGCCACTACGGTAACTTGTTGGACATTACCTGTATGTTTGTTTTGGGGGCAAGCATATGTGAAAATAGTGGGAGCTAAACAGCTAAAGGACCTTGTTGTTTAGTTATGTTGACTGTATATTTAGAAATAATATTTCTGTAGTTGATTTATTATTTCGTTCTATATTATTTCTCCTGGAAAACCGAAATGGCGAGTATCTCGCTCCGTGCTGTCTTAGAGAAGCAAATTTTGACCGGACCAAACTTTCTAGATTGGATCAGGAATATATGTTTGTGGCTGAGGTACGAAAGGATTGAGTACGTCTTGGATGAGGCTAATCCCGTGTGTCCCGAGAATCAGACTGCCGATCAAGTTGCTGATTTGGAATCAAGCCAACAAGGCAAAGTCTGATAAGCATCATAAGGATGCTAGATCCGCGCAGTTTATTATGCTGGCGGCAATGAGCAATGAGCTGCAGAGACAACATGATAGCATGTTGTCGTATGAGATGCTAAAGCATCTTGAGTCGCTCTTTGAGACGACAGCTAGAAGTGTTGAATTTGATTTGATCAAAGAGATACACGGATGCAAGCTCAATGAAGGAGGGAACATGTTCTCAAGATGAGAATAAGATCATGGTGATCTTTGTCCTTCAATCATTGCCGAGTTCGTCTTCGCAGTTCATAATTTACCACCATGAATGCGAAGGACGTAACACTACCCGAACTCCATAATCTGCTGAAGACATATGATCAAACTCTTCATAAGAAGGAAAAGTCGATCATGTTTGATGGGCAACCGTCTAACCCAAACCCGAGAAACAAAGGTGCTAAGGGTAAGGGAAAGTCGGGAGCCAAGGCTAACACTTCGAGTGGTAAGCCTAAGCGTCTGAACCAGAAAAGGAAGTTCAAAAGGAGCGGAACGGTACGCACAGATGAATGTCTTTTCTGTAAACTGAAAGGACATTGGAAGAAAGATTGCCCTAAGCTGAGGGCAGATCAAGTTAAGAAGCCACCGGCTTCTAGCTCAGGTATGTTTGTTATTAAAATGAACATGACTACTTTTGACTCCAATGGTTGGGTATTAGATACAGCCTGTGGCTTGCACATTTGTAATAATGTGAAGGGGCTCATTGAACACAGGCTAGTCAAGTAAGGTGAAATCGACTTGCATGTTGGGAACAACAATCCAGTTGAAGCCAAACGCGTTGAACGCTGCAAGATAGATTTACCATCAAGACAATGTTTGGAACTTGATAACGTTTATCTTGTTCCATCCATTGTCAGAAATATTATTTCCATTCCATTGTTGGACAATTTGGGTTTTTCCTTTCGATTTGCTAATAATACTTGTCATTTTTCATTAAATGACCAGTATTATGGAAACGCTCGCTTAGTGAGTGGTTTATATATTTTGCAAAGTAGTCTACCTTTATTTCAAATACATAACAAACAACCGTCTTCAAGTAGGAAGAATAATCCATCTTATCTATGGCATTGTCGGCTAGGCCATATCAACGAAACACGGATTCAAAGAGTAAGGAAGTTGGACTACTTAGAACCATTTGTTTTTTAATCATATGGTACATGCGAATCATGTGTTAAGGGTAAGATGACGAACAAACCTTTTGTTCGACAAGGTGTTCGTGCCACTCGCTGCTTAGAGCTCATACATACCGATGTATGTGGACCTTTTAAAGTCCATGCGCGTGGGGGTTATCCTTACTTCGTTACCTTTACTGACGATTTCTCAATGTTTGGATATATTTATCTTATGAAGAATAAATCCGAGACCTTTGGGAAATTCAAGGAGTTTAGGAATGAGGTCGAGAATGAATTAAACCTAAGGATAGTCACTCTTCGATCAGATCGAGGAGGTGAATACCTTAGTGAAGAATTTATCGACTACTTGAAGGAAAATTGAATTCAATCGCAATGGACTCCTCTTGGAACACCACAGTTAAATGGTGTGTCTGAGAGAAGGAATCGAACCCTATTAGACATGGTGAGATCAATGATTGGATTCTCGACTCTTCCAAAATATCTATGGGGATATGCACGACAAACTGCAATCTACATTCTGAACCGTGTACCATCTAAATCAGTGGAGAAAACTCCTTATGAGTTATGGAAAGGAAAGAAGCCCTCACTGGGCTATCTTAGACCTTGAGGCTGTCCTGCGATAGTCAAACTGATGCTTACTGATAAGTTAGATGCCAAGGGTGTCAAAGTATATTTCATAGGCTATCCTCGTGAGACGAGAGGCTATGAATTCTATCATGCTGAAGATCACAAAGTGATAGTATCTAGAAACGTCAAGTTTTTAGAAGCAGAATACCTCGAAGAAGAGAGGTTAGATGACATGATAGAACTTGAAGAAATTCAAGACTTTGACACGCGCGAACATGAGTTCTCTAAATCTTCTGATTTGGACTCAAGTTCAGTGGGAGCTTTCGAAGCAGACAAGGGTAATGATATGACACTTGCTAGGCATGTCATAGTCAGTGGGAGTCCTGTGATTAGATCAACAGTTGAAACCACACTAATAGAACCCGTTGTCAACCAAACTGTGCAACAAGTTGCACAAGAGCAGCCTCCCGCTAGGGAACAGGGTCGCGGGGCGCGACCAGCTGCATCAGTACCCACTAATGATGTTCATGTTACACGAAGCCATAAAAGAAAAGCACTAGAACCACTCGAGCTCCGTAGGTCGAAGAGGATCCTAAAAGGACCTCAGAAGCAAAGCCTTATGATAGAAGACATCAGTGAACTTGATGTCGGCTTATCAGATCGGGAAGATCCCGAGACCTACAAAGAGGCAATAATTGATATTGACTCATACAAATGGAAAGAGGTCATGGAATTGGAAATGGACTCCATGTACCGGAACCAAGTTTGGAACTTGGTAGACTTGCCCCAAGGGGTTAGACCTATTGGGTGCAAATGGGTCTTTAAACGAAAGACAGATGCCGATGGCAAGGTACAAACGCACAAGGCTATACTTGTGGCGAAAGGCTACACGCAAAGGTATGGCATCGATTACGATGAAACCTTTTCACCGGTAGCAAAATTGAAGTCCATTCGAATTCTACTTGCGATAGCTGCCTACTATGATTATGATATTTGGCAGATGGGTTTAAAGACTGCCTTCCTCAATGGCAACCTTGAGGAAGAGGTCTATATGGTACAGCCGGAAGGTTTTATTAGTAAAACCAGGCCGACTGCTGTATGCAAATTACAAAGATCCATCTATGGGCTAAAGCAAGCGTCTAGGAGCTGGAATATCCGCTTTGTTGAAGCTGTCAAATTGTTTGACTTCATCTGAAGCAAGGAAGATCCCTGTGTCTACACTAGGCACAGCGACAAGGGAGTCGTTTTCATGATCATCTATGTTGATGACATTTTGATCATGGAAAACAATGTCTCTATGCTAGAAGAGACTAAAGTTTGGTTATCAAGTGCCTTCTCAATGAAGGACTTGGGTGAAGCGAGCTATATCCTAGGGATCAATATCTATAGAGATAGATCCAAGAGGATGTTAGGATTGACACAGTCCACCTACATCGACAAAATACTGAAGCGTTATAAGATGGACGACTCAAAGAGAGGCTTTCTCCCAACTAGGCATGGGATTGTCATATCAGTTAAGGATAGTCCTAAAACTGATGAAGAAATAAATGCAATGAGTCGTGTGCCCTATGCTTTGGCAGTAGGGTCTATAATGTATGCAATGAATTGCACAAGGCCCGATGTGGCATATGCGCTTAGTGTCACTTGTCGACACCAACAAAATCCAGGAGTACCTCACTGGACTGTTGTGAAGAACATTCTTAAGTACCTTCGACGGACTAAGGACATGTTCTTGGTGTTTGGTGGAGAACCAAAATTAAAGATGTCTGGTCATGTCGACGCTGGATTTGAATCAGATCCTGATGACTTTAAGTCACAGACATGATACGTATTCAAATTGAACGGAGGAGCTATCTGTTGGAAGAGTTCTAAGCAAGCCACGATTGCTGACTCATCCACAGAAGCCGAGTACATTGCTGCATCAGAAGCATCGAAAGAAGTTGTCTGGATGTCAGAGTTCTTGAAGGAATTGAGGGTTGTTCCTGCTCCTAGTCCAATAACGATTTATTGTGACAATACGGGCGCCGTCGCTCAAGCCAAGGAGCCTATATCTACAAACAAGAACAAACATGTACTTAGAAAGTATCACGTCATACGTGAGATTATTAATAGAGGAGAAGTTAGTATAGAACGTGTCTCTACCACGGACAACGTGGCAGAATCTTTCACCAAGGTCTTATCAGTGGAGGTCCACTTAAGACATTATGCTAATCTGGGTATTAAGCATAAATGTGACTGGCTCTATTCCAAGTGGGAGATTGATAGTGTATATGTCCTAGAGACAGTCCTTATTAAGGGCATGCATCCCTTATAAAGGGCATATATGTACTATTACATAGGTCAACTTAATATAATATATGTTTGTTGTTTGGCTATTGAGCATCGCTTTCATATTTATATTACACCAGGCATGCAGCATGTCATATCTCTATTCCTGTCTGTATTGATATTAAACATGTCCCTTCGGATAGATGACCGATCACAAAGATAGTGGGAGCTTTGTGAGTTATCATCTATCCCAAACTCTCCCTAGTCAAGATTCATCTCGGATGTAAGGGTCTGAATGAACCAGCTGAGACTAGTATGCGTGGAGGTTATACTTGTTGGAGCAAGTGTGAGCCGATCCCACGGCCACGGAACGGATTGTTGGACAATCAAGAAACGTTCCCATAACTGCGCATAGTTGTTCGAAGGATGATTACCGAACAATGGAAGTACCCACCGGACACTCCCATCGATGTATACTCTACACCGAAGTGTCTATGGGAACCGGTAAGTTGTCGAAGTGATGCCAGTCGTCCTTTGGACTTACAGGACTTTATCATCACATTTGTTGCCCCATATCCTTGGTGGACCCGTCGATGTCAGCTCTGAATATGCAGTTGACCTAAGAAACGATCCAGGATTATGGCTACATACAAATGGGGATGATAAGTGTTTCTGTGAAGGATTCATCTCTCATGTGTAGCATAGGAGAGCACTACTCATAGTCGTTCATAGTTGTTCTTGGTAAAACCGCTGGCCAGCGTATCAATATTATTATGATGGTCATAATAGATATTGGATTCACCATGCAACTCACTGAAGACGCCCGTGGATGTATTATTGGGATAGACACTTCATCAATCTTAGATACATTCGAGTCAGTCAGATGAAGGGACGTTACCATCGCCGCGTTGAGCGCAACAGACTTCGCAACGAAATGGTTTGCTTTGAGAAACCTCTCAAACGTCCTCATGTATTAATATTGCAAATGGAACCGTCTAGGAATTCCATTTTGCCTAGTCTAGGACTTGCTTAATACAATTAGGCCCTATGGGTCACACTATGTGGTGATTCAGCTTATCCGAATATCCTTGAAGATGGAATCGCAATTAATTTGGAATTAATTGTGATTGATGGATTATAATTAATTTGGAATTAATTATAATATTTAGTGGCTCAATTAAGGATTTGGAATTATTAATTGAATTGACTAATTAATTGTATTTTATGTAAATACAATTAAAGATCATATTTTAGAAATATAATAGAGGTTTGATTTGAAAGGATATGTTAATTTAGAATTAACATATGCACATGGGCAAAATCTACTTGGAGTTTGAATTGCCTTAGAACTATAAGTGGGTCCCAAAATCGGGACCCACCTATCACCCTCAGGACGCGCGCACACGCGCGAGATCGAGTAGGGGAAGGAGTTCGACTCCTTCCTCTATTAGAAGTCTAAGGGTAAGTTAGATTTTCCTGATTGAGTTTTAATTTAATTGGGAATGAATCTAGACTTGAAATTGGTTTCCTAGTGCAATAAGAATTAGATTCTTATTCCTTTATGAAGTCTAATTGCTTATGCTTTAGGCTTCTATTGACTACTATATATAGTAGACTATTAGAGGGCTTTTGACATAGTTTTTCACACAGTTGAATACCCAGTTTTATTAGAGAAAATAAAAAGCTCTCCCCTACCTTCATACTAGCCACGCGCGCCACCCCTGTCACCGGAGGAATACCGCCGCCCCATTTTCTTGGTCACACAAAGAATATCCTAGCATTCTTTCCGATAGGCTGTTCATCCGTGGATACCAAGGTTGAGGTTCTAGGAGCTGGAAACTAATTTTTATTGTCTTGCAGATAATCAAAGTATTGCAGATATCTTCGACTTCGACGAAGGAGAAGATACACCGGATTATTACGAAGACTTGGAAGCTGCTTTGGAAGTAAGGTTAGTCTTCTAATTGACGTGTTTAAATATATACGACATATACATAATCAATTAACCTGTATGTTAAGAAAATTTTTGAAATTCCGCTGCGTACCCTAGGGGTAACTCTGACCTTATTTTCTTACAGTACCAACACAACTATGAACGATTTGAGCAGTTCTCTCCAATGCTACACATGAGAGATGAATCCACTCCATGATCACTTATCATCCACATTTGGGTTATTGCCATAATCCCAGAAGGGTCATATCTATCTCTTATTCAGGGCGTAAGCGCTCGTCTCCAACCAAAGACTATGGCGCAACAAATGTGATGATAAAGTCCTGAGAGTTTAAGGACGAATGGCATCACTTAGATAACTCCGGTTCCCATAGACACTTTAGTGCAGAGTATACATCGATGGGAGTTTCCGGTGGGTACTTCCATAGTTCGGTATCCTCCTCGAACAACTATGCGCAGTTATGGGAGCATCATGGACTCGCTCTAACGATCCGTTCCAGGGTTGTGGGATCAACTCACCCTTTCTCTAACAAGTATAACATCCACGCATACTAGTCTCGATTGCGTCATCCAGACCCCTACATCCGGGGTGAGCTTCGACTAGGGAGGGTTTGAGATAAATGATAATTCACATAGTTCCCACTAATTATGTGATCAGTCATTTATCCACTGGGGGCATGTTTGATATCAATACAGATCAAGCAGATAAAGATATGACATGTTGTATGCCTGGTGTAATATAAATATATATATTTAAACATAAACACGAATAAACAAACATATAATATAGTACGTTGACTGTGTAATATCGGTGGGAGATGGAGGTTTCCTCTATTCTTGCATATGTGACTTATGTGTAGAATGAGAAGAGTAAAATTACTTTCTTCAGCAAGTGTTACAAGAACACGGTGGAGTGGATTGAGCTAAAAGGTGGAGATTTGTGAGTGTTTAACTCAATCCTATTTTAGGAAAGAGTTATGAAAGGAAACACAAAGTTATTTGAATTATGGAAGATGGAATTAGAGTTCTGCAAGGAGTTGATATTTCCAATCCTATTAGACTTGAGGTAATTCCGAATCTCGTTAGGAATTCGTATAGGCTTAGTTGGAGTACTATATATATGGACCAGTTCCATTATATTTTGATTATCACTAGAACATCACTCAATTACTCAATAGTTTATTCTCAGGAGATTGAGAAAAGAAGTTAGGGTTAGATTAGGGAGATTCTTCCAAGGGAGATTCCTAACTGATTGTGAGTCGGCGGATTGAGTCGGATTCTTTCCTGTAACTTCTTCAAGTAACATTAAAGAAGAAAGTGATCACCTCCCGTGGATGTAGGCTATTTACAGCTGAACCACGTTAAATCTTGCTTTATTGTTTTATTTTTTGTTCTTGTTTGATCGAGTTATAGTTCGTGATTGATTGTTTTTCTTAACATTAATAAAGCTCTCTATGAACCTCTATTTATAGTTGCTATTGGAAGCCTTTAGAACTCAGTAGAACTCCTAAAAGGAATATGAATTGTAATTCTTATTGTACAAGTAAACCTTTATGTCTAGGTTCATTCCCTAATTAAAACACATGTCTGCTGCTCCCCCTTCTTCAATCGGCCGACGCCTAGGAGGTATATGTGGGCCAAATTTATTTGGGCCCACATGCAGGTGTAGTGGCAATTAAATCCAACTTAAATTTTTCCCAAATGTATATATTAACCCAATTAATATATGCTTTTAATTACGCCACAATTGTATTTACAAAATACAAATAACATATAATTATATTTCCAAAATATAATTAATTCAATTAGTATTCTCATAATATTAATTATGCCATAACGAATTATAATTAATTTAGTTAATTATAATCCTTCCTATAGTACTTCGGACAAGCCGGTTCACCACATAGTGTGACCCATAGGGCCTCAATATAATTTTTTTTTGAAGCGACAAAAATGTTTTTTATTAATACGTGAGCATCAGAAATGCTTCCAACAACATTACAACGTAAATACACGGAACAAACCTCCAGCTAAATTTAGTTTTAAGTTGAATTGAATTGCCACTACACTCTCATGTGGGTCCAAACGGATTGGGCCCACATATACCTCCTCGCCTCAATGTATTAACCTAGACAAGACACTAGGTATCATGGAATTTCCATACGATTCCACTTGCAATATTTATACATGAGGATGTTTGAGAGGAACCTCAAGACTACCTCTTGTTGGAGAAGCATGTTGCACTCAATGCGATGATGGTAAGGTCCTTTCATGTGACTGACTCGAATGCATCTAGGATCGATGAAGTCTATCCCAATAATACACTCATGGCGTCTTCAGTGAGTTGTTTGGTTCAATAGATATATTTATAACCATTCATAAAGATATCCATACGCTGGACAGCGGTTTTACCGACACAACTATGAATGACTTGAGCAGTACTCTCTTATGCTACACGTGACAGATGAAACCTTTACAGAGACCAACTATCACCAACCCTATGCATATTGCCAAGTTCCCAGCTGGACCGTATATACCACATATTTCAGGGTGCAAGCGTTGGTTACAACCAAAGAACAGGGCTCAGCATATATGCTAATAAAGACATGAGAGCCTAAGAACAAATGGCATCACTTCCACAACTCCGGTTCCCATAGACACCTCGGTGTAGAGTATACATCGATGGGAGCTCCGGTGGGTGATTCCATTGTTCGGATATCCTCCTCGAACAACCATGTGCAGTTATGGGAACATCATGGACTCGCTCCAATGATCCGTTCTATGGTCGTGGGATCGACCACACTTGCTCCAACAAGTATAACTTCCAAACGCATGCTAGTCTCTATTGCATCATTCAGACCCCCGATATCTCACATAGTTCCCACTTACTATGTCATTATGCATACATCCACTAGGGACATGTTTGATATCGATACAGACCAACCAGATAAAGATATGACATGCTGTATTGCCTAGTGTAATATAAATACATAAGTAAACATAAACATGAATAAACAAACATATATTATATTACGTTGAATGTGATATAGTACAATTGTCCTTAAATGTGGTTCTCTCTAGGACACTTATACTTACATAGAACACAAGTCTAATTCATTAGATAAGTGTTCTTTCCTCTAAACAAGGAATTGTCTTGACACCAGAAAAAACATATTTGTTTACTGCAAAGTATCATCAAGTTGAGTTTCTTAGATTACTCGTATTAGCTGAAAAGTTAATTTCAGTAATCTCTACCCAAACCTCTCTAACCTATAAAAACCAGTTACCAGGCGTGTTTGTCAAGGGGAACTATTTAGCAAAGTTGTGCTAAAATAGTGTCCTAAGTTTGGTTGAGAACAAGGTTTTAGTTCTCAGGTTTAGTTGGAAACAAGGCGTGCTTTGGTTTCTGGAATTCTAGTTGTTAGGTGTTCTACGGAAAATCATCATCTTTCATAGTGAATTCAGTCCTAGATTGGACAAAGTGGATTAGTTGAGAGATTATGCCACCCTCAGATACCACTATAAAAGTGTTTGTGTGATTTACATTTCAGCAAGTTACTTTCAGCAAGCTATATCTGTTTTAACTGTGTTTTTCACTCTGCTTGCTGACTGACTATTTTGCTTAGCACTTAATTGTAAAAAGACTTCCGCACTCTGGACGTTAAGTATCAGCATCCTCATTACCGAAAAGTAATAAGTTCTTGCTAAGAACGTTTTGAGACACGAAAAGGTTTTAAAGACTATTCACACCCCCACCCCCGTCCCCTCTAGTCTTTACTTATTGTCTAAAGGTACCAACAGTAATGAAAAGTACGATTGAAGTCACTTGTGAGTTATGCTCAATCTGTGATCTCCTTTGCTACTTGTCTTAATGAGATGGTTTGAATGGTTGAGTGAATTTTATTCACTACACTTTGGGCTCAAGACACAAAAGCTTTGGTCTCTAACGGTTGGTGGTTTTTTGTAGAATAATCCTCACTTGTGTTGATTATTCCTTGATCTGCTGAGGTTGATCTTTTATAGCAAGGTGTATATGAGTATATCTATCTCATCCGAAAGTTCTCCAACTACTCGAAGGAAAAGTGTGTGGATGGTTACAAGTGTGAAGACTGTTCTTCATTAAGGGGGAGCAGTTATCGTAAATTATGCGTCTTCCAAGGGTGGTATAAGCAAGGTGGATGCAATCAGTTGAATCAATGAAGACTGTAAGAAGATAAATGCTTTAGTGAAGAGTTTACAACAGCCTGTGGTAGGTGTAACGATATCGGTTTTTAAAATAAAAACAAAATTCTTAGAAAATAAAATATTTGAAATAATTCAAAGGTAATGGTCAACAATAAATACAAAAACCGACTTTGGCGCCACGGCGCATACAGATTCAAAATTATCCAGCGGTAACTAGAAAAGTTTCCAAATAAAGTAACGGATAATGAAGAATATAAAGAGTTTTTCTTCTTATTTGAAAGCATAAAATCCCAACAAATGCCCCAGTCCTTTCACTCAGTCGCTGGATGCCTACTCTTGCTCGCCTTCATTTGAATCTGGAAGGAAGGAATTTTTTGAAAACAAAGAGAGCGTGAGATAAAGGATCTCAGTGAGGTTCTAAGTTAACAAAAGAAAAGTAAACAGTTTGAAAACAAAATCCTTTGCAGCAGATAAAATAGCAAACAGAACAGATAACATAACAGAAAGACAGAACAGATAAGTCAAAGTCCGTTGGTGCAGCCCGCCTTGTTACTCCCACTCCCAGATTGCCCTTATAGCTCCCTCCAGAGGGTATACAACTCCGGACAGAAACAGAAACCCCCGTGTACTTTGGGGAAACAGAACCTACGACTCTAATAGACCTCAGCGACTTCTGCCTCGTGCCTAAAAGGGATTAGACTAGGCAATAACCAAGCAAACCCGATAGTCCTCACTACCCAAGCCTACCTAATTACGACCTAATCGACCTGTCACACAGAAACAGACAGAACAGATACATATACAGAACAAACAGATAATAATAATCAGATCTCGAAACATCGAGAAGTGTTCCTGCAGAAGAGTTAATCCAGAACAGAGTAGCAACAAACAAAGATAAGTAAATAGCCATACTTAGGACTTAGTTACTTTTACGCGAAAGCATACGGTAAAACAGAATATATAGTAATAGATATAGATTGTCACATAGCCTTCTAGTTTTTCGCAAATAGATAAGTTTTGGGGTGAACACTCACCTGAACTTGAGAGCAAAAGTCTTCAACGAGCACTGAACTTATGAGGTAACGAACGACGGAGAACCTAAATAGAAATTAACCAGTTACACTCCAGAAGTCGAACGAACGGAAAGTGAAAGGTCGGTAAAGAAGTGGTAAAGAAGGGGTTCGAACTTGGGACCTCTAAGTTAGTCAAGTACTACCTAACCAACCTACAAAAGTATCAAAGAAGAAACTACTTAACTTGAAACGTTTTCAGAAAAAGTACTCTTTCACCCTCTAGAAAATACTGAAATACCCTCAGTGGTAAATTGCAAAATAGTACTACACTTTCCACAAACTCCAGAACAGTCCTTAGAGAAAACTTGTTTTAACAGTTTCGTCAAGCACAGTAAAATTACCAAACTACCCTCGCACATAAATTGCAGAAAGTCCTTTTAGTTTTCAGAAAGTTCAGACAAGTCCAACAGCCCTTTAAACTTGCACAACAGTCCTCAAAAATAAATAAGTCTTTCAAACTAGTCCTCAGTCAACACGGTCAAAGACAATTGCAAAAAGGTCCTTTAGGTTTTCAGAAATTCCAGAACAGTCCACAAGGTTTACTTATTACAATTCAGTCCCAAATAACCAACTAGTTCAATTCTCAGTCCTAGTTCAGTTCGAAAAAGGTCAACATACGAGGTCAGAGGTCAAACAGTCAACACAACAACAATCCTAAGTCCGAGTTCGAATTCAGTTCGAGGTCAGAGAATGCCAGGGGTAAAATGGTAAATTCAGTCCAAGGTAAAAACGTAATTCTAGTCAGGGGTAAAACGGTCACAAACACAAGATACAAACTGAAAATCGAAAAGAAAGAACGAGATCGGGTCTACTACCTTGGATCGGAATACGAAACCAAATCTGCGAATGAACCACCATACCGGATTTGAATCCCAAAACAAAAAAAACGAGTTAGAAAAATCCGAAATGAAGAAAAGTGGATCGTAGAGAAGGAGAAGAGGAGGCAGAGTACCTACCGAGTGAAGAATGGATAAAACGGAGCCGGATCGGGATAGAACTGACGAACAAAACCGAGCACGAGCAGTACAGGTCACGAACGGACCTGATCAAAGAGGAGCCAGGACACGATCAGGAACAAGCACGAGTGGGACGGAGAAGATTTGCTGCAGAAGCCGAACAAATTAATGATGATAAATGGATGTCGTGATGATGATGAAGTATGGTGGATGGTGATGTTGATGAAGGTGGATAAGGATGAAGACTGTGCAAGGGTGTAAAGATGAAGATGGGTTGATGGTGCGTTTTTGAAGATGTAACAGAGCAAGAAGAATTATTTTTCTCCTTCTAAGATGATGGTGGCGTAAGATTGAAGGGAGAAGGAGGAATGGAGTGTTCTACTTAGGTTTAGGGTTAACTAAGGAGAGTGGGCTTGACTGAAACGACTTGGGCCAAGACTAACATTGGGCCAGCAGCAGGTACTCGAAATTGGGCCAAGGAGAGGTTTAAAAGTCAGATTTTGGTAGCCCAAGAACGGATTTGCAAACTCAACGACTTTCAAATTCAAATTCGATAACGCGGGAAGAAAAAAAAATAAATTAAATCAGCAAATAATTAAATTACTTGATAATTAATTAATTAAAAAAATTATATTAAAAAAAACTGGGTGTTACACTCCACCACCCTTAAAAGAAGTTTCGTCCTCGAAACTTATCTAGCGTAAAACCATCGAACGGGGAACGGAGAAACAAAAGCCTTTAACTTCAAACGCCGGATGAAAGAACGATCTCACAAGCTAAAAGTTAAGATAAGTCGAAACTAGCCTAAAGGAAACGGAGCCTATTTCTTCAACCAAACGATTCCAAGTAACGAGTCCTCGGAAAGCCGTCGATAAACTTTAAGTGTATCTAACCTAATAAACGTAAAGCAGCAGAGCAGCAACCAAACACTTAGACGAAAATTGACTTAATGAAGTACCTTTTGCTACATTTGCTGACAGAGCCTCATGTCCAACCCCACTGTGGACCTTCCCTTTGGTGGTTGCACCAACTCCTTGATCTTTCAAAACCGCGTTACCAGGACGTCCTTCCCTAATCAGAGAGTGACGCCTCGGACATTCGTTCACCTTATGGTCCTTGCTGCCACAAGCCAAACACAAACCCTTCTTCTTCCAGCAGTTGCCTTCCTCGTGAGTTGTTCCTCCACAGAAATTACACTTTACGCTAGTTGACTCTCCGGTAATATCATCGAGTTGACGGGGTCGACTTTTCCGCTGATTGCTAGGACACATGGATGGAGACGGACAATCCTCGCCACTCACGTGATCAGAACCCCTTTTTCCTGATCGATGAGATTCATAGCTCTCAAGCTCTCCTAATCCGTTCCCCACTTTAGCAGCTCTTTCCACGGACTTCGCGTAAGTTGACATCTCGATTCCAAACAGGTTGAACTTGATCTTAGGCTTCAATCCTCGTACAAAGCACCTCATCTTTTCCATTTCATTATTTTGGAGGTGTGGCACATACTTCAACAATCTCGTGAATTTAAGATCATACTCGTACACCGTCATCTTCCCTTGCCTCAACTTTTCAAACTCACTAATTCTTCTCATACGGACATTACGGGGAACGTACTTGTCCACAAATTCCTTCACAAAATTCTCCCATGTGCGATGTTTTCCTTTTCTCCTCCACTATGCATCAACGGTGACCCACCAACGTCGTGCTGGTCCATCGAGCTGAAACACTGCAAGTTCCACCATTTGTGCATCATTGAAGTGTAAGACTGAACAAATCCTCGATGCCCTCAATCCAAACTTCAGCTTTCCTTGAATGGGGTGGTCCTTCAAACCTTTCCAGGTGAAAACGAGTGAACCTCTCAGCTGCCGACAACGATAGAGTTTCTCGATGTGGCATAACTGACGGCGCGATCGCACTTTCCACTTGGTGGGAGGCATTTGGAGCTGCAATCATCCGCTGCATTGAGTCTTGTGCATTAGCATCATTGGCGGTGTGGTTGTTGCTGCTAGTACCGCGAGTGTTGTTCGTTGGAGCCATCCTATCGCAATTAGTCTAAGGTCAGTAACGTAAATTAACCTTCTCGAGCGTGACTAACTAAATGCGCAAACGTGGACTAAGGCACTAACTTATGTCAATGTAACGTGAACGAGTAAGAGACGCGTGAAAGTAAACAAAATTACCAAGGCCTAATTCTAACTAGGGGGGTCAAAAGGAAGATAGCAACTAATCACTAAGTAAATCCTCGAGTGTGTCTAACCTAGCATGCAAGGCAAACATAAATTGAAGAAGCAATGATAAAGCATAAGTAGCAAATTCATATGTTGTAGAAAAGATTCATAAACATTAAGCATGCAATAAAAGCGTTCTCTCATACAGTGATCAGTCATTTGACCTCGGTTAACACGAATCACTCAAACAGTCGGCCGCCTGCCAGTGATTTATGTCGACTTTGGTTAAACAATAGATTACTGTATGACAGAACCAAGCAAGATCATGTATGAACTTCAACAAGTAAAATAAATGCATATATAAGTGTTTAAACCTTAAAACATGCATCAAATGACATTATAGTACATACTTTTAAACAAATACTCATGCATTTAGATGAAATAATATAATCGGCTTAACGAAATTGAATGAAGTAGCAATAGTAAGCTGGTGAACTTAGTAGAAGTTAAACAGGATGAACAACAAGGCAGTTTCGGAGGACAAAACAGTAGGACAGGTGACGTGCAAACGGAACAGCTCAGAGTTAGTGCGGAAGACTAAACGGCATAAGAGATAGAAAAATAACAACTCAACCTATATCCAATGACTCAGACCCTCACACACACCCCATAGGCCAGAAGATCCTATCCTAGCAAGCTTGAGTTTGAACTCAAGCTCTGATACCATCTGTAACGATATCGGTTTTTAAAATAAAAAAAAATTCTTGGAAAATAAAATATTTGAAATAATTCAAAGGTAATGGTCAACAATAAATGCAGAAACCGACTTTGGCGCCACGGCGCATACAGATTCAAAATTATCCAACGGTAACTAGAAAAGTTTCAAAAGAAAGTAACGGATAATGAAGAATATAAAGAGTTTTTCTTCTTATTTGAAAGCATAAAATCCCAACAAATGTCCCAGTCCCTTCACTCAGTCGTTGGATGCCTACTCTTGCTCGCCTTCATTTGAATCTGGAAGGAAGGAATTTTTTGAAAACAAAGAGAGCGTGAGATAAAGGATCTCAGTGAGGTTCTAAGTTAACAAAAGAAAAGTAAACAGTTTGAAAACAAATCCTTTGCAGCAGATAAAATAGCAACCATAACAGATAACATAACAGAAAGACAGAACAGATAAGTCGAAGTCTGTTGGTGCAGCCTGATGAACCGGAATTTGTCAGATTCTAATTAATCAAATAAATTTGTATTTAGCCAAAGGCAATTCACAACTACAACGAAAACCGTAGCGTAGCAGTACAATAACCTCGAGTGTCGATCTCTAAGGACTATAACTAGCTTTATATAATCTAACTTAAAACATAAAATCAACAGACGACTTAGCACAGGTTTTCTTATCAAGATAATGGAAGTGAGTGATAGTATGATCATTCAAAGAATAGTAGGTTATGTAAGAAAATACGGTCAGAATTACCCCTAGGGTACGCAGCGGAATTTCAAAAATTTTCTTAACATACAAGTTAATTGATTATGTATATGTCGTATATATATAAACACGTCAATTAGAAGACTAACCTTACTTCCAAAGCAGCTTCCAAGTCTTCGTAATAATCCTGTGTATCTTCTATTTCGTCGAAGTCGAAGATATCTGCAATACTCTGATTATCTGCAAGACAATAAGAGTTAGTTTCCGGATCCTAGAACCTCAACCTTGGTATCCACGGATGAACAGCCTATTGGAAGAATGTTAGGATATTCTTTGTGTAACCAAGAAGACGAGGCGGCGATTCCTCCGGCAAGGTGGGGCGCGCGCGTGTGGCTTATAGAAGAGGGGAGAGCTTTTATTTTCTCTACGAAAACTGGGTAGAATAATTCTCTAAGAATTGATTGTTCAGAATTATGAAAAAGCTCTCTAATAGTCTACTATATATAGTAGTCAATAGAAGCCTAAAGCATAAGCAATTATACTTCGTAAAGGAATAATAATCTAATTCTTATCGCACTAGGAAACCAATATCAAGTCTAGATTCATTCCCAATCAAATTAAAACTCAATCAGGAAAATCTAACTTATCCCTTGGACTTCTAATAGAGGAAGGAGTCGAACTCCTTCCCCTATCCCATCTATGCGCGCGCGCGCACCTGTCCTACGGGAGATAGGTGGGTCCCAATTTTGGGACCTACTTATAGTTCTAAGGCAATTCAAACTCCAAGTAGATTTTGCCCATGTGCATATGTTAATTCTAAATTAACATATCCTTTCAAATCAAACCTCTATTATATTTCCAAAATATAATCTTTAATTGTATTTACATAAAATACAATTAATTAGCCAATTCAATTAATAATTCCAAATCATTAATTGAACCACCAAATATTATAATTAATTCCAAATCAATTATAATCCATCAATCACAATTAATTCCAAATTAATTGCGATTCCATCTTCAAGGATATTCTGATAAGCTGAATCACCACATAGTGTGACCCATAGGGCCTCATCGTATTAAGCAAGTCCTAGACTAGGAAACATGGAATTCCTAGACGGTTCCATTTGCAATATTAATACATGAAGACGTTTGAGAGGTTTCTCAAAGCAAACCCTTTCGTTGCGAAGTCTGTTGCGCTCAACGCGGCGATGGTAACGTCCCTTCATCTGACTTGCTCGAATGCATCTAGGATCGATGAAGTGTCTATCCCAATAATACATCCACGGGCGTCTTAGGGAGTTGCTTGGTTACTAAGATATACTTATGACCATCATAATATATCAATGCACTGGCCAGTGACTTTACCAACACAACTATGCAGACTATGAGCAGTACTCTCCTGTGCTACACTTGAGAGATGAATCCTTCACAGAATCACTTATCATCCCCATTTGTATGTAGCCATAATCCTGGATCGTGTCTTAGGTCAACTGCTTATTCAGAGCTGACATCGACGGGTCCACCAAGGATATGAGGCAACAAATGTGATGATAAAGTCCTGTAAGTCCAAAGGACGACTGGCATCACTTCGACAACTTACCGGTTCCCATAGACACTTCGGTGTAGAGTATACATCAATGGGAGTGTCCGGTGGGTACTTCCATTGTTCGATAATCCTTCTTCGAACAACTATGCGCAGTTATGGGAACGTTTCTCGATTGTCCAACAATCCGTTCCGTGGCCGTGGGATCGGCTCACACTTGCTCCAACAAGTATAACCTCCACGCATACTAGTCTTGTCTGGTTCATTCAGACCCCTACATCCGAGATGAACCTCGAGTAGGGAGAGTTTGGGATAGATGATAACTCACATAGCTCCCACTATCTGTGTGATCGGTCATCTATCCGAGGGGACATGTTTAATATCATTACAGACAATAATAGAGATATGACATGCTGCATTCCTGGTGTAATATAAATATGAAAGCGATACTCAATAGTAAAAGCAACAAACATATATTATATTACGTTGACCTGTGTAATAGTACATATATGCCCTCTATGAGGGCTCCATGCCCTTAATAAGGACTGTCTCTAGGACATATACACTATCAGGTTATTAATCATGCATGAAGTACCCGATCGTTTTGCATAGAGATCTTTGATCATGAATTGTCCAATGTGTTCCGCTTTATTCAACACTACGAAGATAGAGGGATTAGATAGATTAAAGAAATAAAGCAATAACTCAAAGTCTGATTCGCTTTACCGCCATCAGCATAATTAATAACCCTTCTCTAAGAAATCACATACTATCACCAACGATAGATTTAGCTACTCATAGATGTCATGCAATCAACAGAAATCATAGCAAGATTGAATGAAAACATGTTGAAAGATAAATAAATATAAATAGAAAAAATTTGAGATAAAATGTTACCGAAGGGTGTCAATCTCCGAAGAATCGCGATCTCACAAGCTCCAAATCGATAAGAAAAAGTATCTCCTATGCCAAGAATTTCCAGAACAAGCTCTGGAGAATTCTTCCCTAAAACTAATGAGAAAGGTATGAAAAAAGGTTTGAGAAAGTATGAAAAACGGAGAAAACTGAGCAACTATATATAGGGGTTCGGAACGTGTGGTCGCCCCACACACCGGGCGAATCGCCTGGTGTGGGGCGAACCGCCCCACGTCCCGGGCGAATCGCCCGGGAGCTCCAGCCGGCCAAGGACGCGTTTTCGACGCGTTTTTGGATTTCTTTTCCTTTTCGGACTCGGTTTTCGCCTTCTAGTGACCTTTTAGCCTTCAGACTCGACCCCTAGACTTCAAATCCGATCCGGAATCTTCTAGATACTCCAAAAATGTCCTCGGAACACCGATTCTTCGTTCTCTTCAATATAATTGCCCGGAAAACCATGTTTTTCACCTAAAACCTGTAAAATGCAAACTAAAGGGAAATGTGACACTATTCTAATAAAATGCACTAAAATATAGCTAAATTAACATAAAGGATAGCTAAATTGGTGAAAAAAGACTCAAATGAAAGTGTAAAATACATGTTCATCAAACTCCCCAAACCGAACCTTTGCTTGTCCTCAAGCAACTAAGCTAGACTCTAATGCAAAAAACAATGCAACACAAAAAAATGGAGTCTCATGCCAAATAAAATGAACTAATATATTGAATCTATCAAAAAACATATGAACAAGAACCATACAAATCATAACATGAATATAGGTTGAAGACTGCCTCGAGTGACTCATACACATTCACATAAGCACTTATGTCAAACAGGATAGTCTCTCGTAACATTCTCTACCTGGACCTAGTCAGTGACGACGTAATGAAACATGTTAAAATACGAATGGTTGTCCCGTGCCTATGAAACTGAGGACTTACTGTTGTTCACCAAGTTAAGACTTTTCCTCAAAGAGGTCGAACCAATACTGGCTCTCATCAAACGAAGGAGGGTTCCCTAAAAAAGATAACACTCCCCTATTCTACCCATCTCTCAAGCAAAGCCTTAAGCTATTCACCACTTCCTGAATGGCAGGACGAGGGTGGTCTAGAACAGATGACACTCAAATAAATAAAGACAAAAATTACAACTCGATTACGAACATTACATGAAAAAATGAGACAAACACTTTGCTAAACTGCTTTTTGGCTTCTTTTTTTTTTGACCCTTCTTTGCTTTTTTGGGGTCTTTTCTTTTTTTCTTTTTTTTTCTTTTCCAGATTTTTTCTTTTTTTCTGGAATTTTTTTCTTCTCTTTTTTTTGATTTTTTTAGCTAGCAGTAGCACAACGAAAAAGAAACAATGACACACAAACGACCTCCCCAAACCTATTCGAAAGAATAGGTTGGAGTACAAAATTTACGAAAAAAGAAAAATAAACTCACAACACACACTAAAAATCGAAAAACAAGTCTATTGATAGCGAAACCCCCTCCCCAAACCTATTCGAAAGAATAGGTTGCAAATAAAGGATCACACAATCTCACACTACCTCCTTCCTAGGCATTTAGCAATCTCAAAGCAAGGTGAAGACTTGTTGCCTCTTAGGTACATAATTACTCGGGAAGACAACCATAAGATTCTAACATGCATCATCCTATTATAAAGGCCTTCGTGAACCGCAGTAGAGAAAACACCACTAAGTGATGTCGAGACTACCAAGTTTAACTAAGTGCAAACATAAATGTGACAAGCCAAGCGAGAAAAACCTCAAACAAATTCATAGAGATGAAGCATATGATTAATGTCATAATTAGTTAATCTACCCAATAAAAAAGTTCAAAAAATTTGGCAATAAACTCCACACAAAAACATGCAAAACTATACTAGGATGAATGTAGTGTATGCAACTAAATACTAAGAAAGCGATAAATGTGCAAATGCAAATGCAAACAAAAGGTTTCACGAGTAATCATAAGCAAAACAAGCATAAAAATACCCAGCGATAACCCCCCCCCCCCAAACCTGAACGTCGTCGCTCGTCCCGAACGTCGAAAGTGGATTTAAGGTGAGAGCTAAACTTGTACCTGTAACCTATAGTACTCAAAGAAACTCGTGAGAAACCAAAACAGGTGATAAAAGAGATAAAAAGATCAATAATTTAGTATATGCGAAGAAAATGGGGTGTCCGGATGAAAATCCGGATACCAGGTTTACTGGATGCCCGGGGCGAACCGCCACACGTGGGGGGCGATTCGCCTGGGGCTTCCAGGAAGCCCCAGGTTACCTGGTCGTGCCAAGCGAATCGCCCCTCGTGGGGGGCGGTTCGCCCGGCACCTCCAGACTCCTGGAGGTGTCGGTTTTCCTCCTAAAATGTTAAATTATCATCTAGAGACCTATTTTATCACCAAAAACATACGAAAATGTAAAATAAAACATAATGATATGCATGCAATGCAAGAAGGCGATAAAACTCCGGGTTGCCTCCCGGATAGTGCCATTGTTTAAAAAGTCTCTGACTCGACTCCTTCGCGCTCCTTAGGTCTTGCCCTTACGGGTACTAGACTTCCCCTTCATTGATCTCTTCCTCATACCTAGTACCTGAGAATGAGAATGGACAACACAGCAAGACCAAAATAGTTAATAGTATGAGAAGCATTAAAGCGAGGACTAGGATCAGATATGGCTCGCAACACATGTTGCTTGCCATCCACCTCAATCGTGCAAGTTCTTCGGTAGATGTCGATTACGGAGCGTAGATTGGTCAAGAAGGTTTGCCCCAAGAGAACGACATCACTCATCCCAGGTGTAGATGCCGGCATCACAACGAAATTGGTGTACACAGAAGCTTCACCAATACATTCTTCACAATGCCCTCGGGTCGTACAAAGGATCCATCCGCTAGTTGCACAATGGCCTTATGCTTCGAAAGCTCTCCAAGGCCACTCTTCTCAAACACATTCAAGGGTAGCACATTCGAGTAAGATCCCGTATCTAGTGTAGCACGGACGTCATCGAGACTACCAATCCCAACCTTAACATCAAAGCTATCAGGAATTGGTTCAGGATCCTTAGGTTCTTCATTACTTACGTTGAGTCCCAGATCTTTATCTTCCTCCTTGGCCAATGGAGGCTCGTTTTTTGCACCACACTCGCACGCAGCAACTGGCTTAATGGTGATTTCCACCGGAAGATCTCCCACCAAGTTGATCGACATGGACCTCTCAGTGTTGCTATGTAACTTCCCCTGCTCTCTACTAGCTCTAGCTTCCAATTGATCCAGACGAGCATTGATCTTCGCCGAATCCTCCTCGTATCTCTTCAAAAACACTTGGGTGAAATCCACCAATTTCTGTAAACTATCCAAGAGAGTTGCTGACTTGGATGTAGATGCTTCGACCTTAGGAGTAGGATTACTACGGTTTACCCAGTGAACATCTTCTCGTGCTAGATCTGATCTACACATATGAGCCCCATGCCCATAATTCGTGCACACCCCACATACCTCGTTGGAGAGAGATGTTCCGATTAGGCCACTTAGAGCTTGCCTCATCTGATTGGCGAAACCTTCGAACCTATCGCCACTCACACCATTCACTTCATGCATTGGGATCTCCTGGTTTGGTGGAGCCTCAGGTCCACGTCTCCTAATCATTTATCTTGGATCCTTGAACTGAGATCCTTTAGCAAGCCTTTCGAAACACGCCCACACATCCTCGGCGGTCTCTTCCCAGATAGTACCACGGCATTGGAAATCCAACACCTGTTGACTCTCATATGTTAGCCCATTGTAGAAGTGCTGGACAAGATCAAGAAGCTCAAAACCATGGTGTGGACACTTGTGCATGAGGTCCTTGAACCTCTCGAAAGGGGTGTAGATGGTCTCATCATAGTCTTGTTTGAATCCAGTGATTTGCGCCTTAAGCGCGGTAGTCAATGTGTGAGGGAAGTATTTCTCCATGAATGCTGAAAAAACCTTCTCCCAAGTGTCCAGCGAGCCTGCCGGTAGAGAACTCAACCATGACTTGGCTCTGTCGCCAAGCCCCATCGCAAAAATCTTCATCCTCAACTCATCTGTTGTTATTTCAGCTCCGGGTCGTGGGAGTTGGTTGACGAAATCATCGATATCGTGCAAGTACCCCATCACATCTTCCCTTGCTAAGCCATAGAACCTCGGAAATTGTTGGAATGCATGGTTCTTGATTTCCAGATCTCGAGTTGCAGACGAAAGAACAATCGCCGGTCCCCTCATACGATCCTTGGAGGGTTGAACCCATGCTTTCAGTGGTCTAGCTTCTGCCATTAAGACGATTTCCTTAAAAAGACTGTGTAGAGCTTCAGAGAAATCGGTATCCTCTATTTCCTCTAGTTCACGTCGTCGAAGTAGTCGCCTTCTTTGGTGGTAGACTCTGTGGATTTCAGCGATTGATCAGCAAGCGGTGTTCCCCTAGATCGTGTACTTCGCATACACTATCTGTAACAAGCTAATAAAGGAGTATCAGAGAGATCAAATAGAAAAAATAAAAACTACTAAAACTAGGAATTGAATGCTGAAAATATATAAAAGCTAAACAGAAAAAAGGAGTATAGTCCCCGGCAACAGCTCCAATTTGATGAACCGGAATTTGTCAGATTCTAATTAATCAAATAAATTTGTATTTAGCCAAAGGCAATTCACAACTACAACGAAAACCGTAGCGTAGCAATAAAATAACCTCGAGTGTCGATCTCTAAGGACTATAACTAGCTTTATCTAATCTAACTTAAAATATAAAATCAACAGACGACTTAGCACAGGTTTTTCTTATCAAGATAATGGAAGTTAGTGATAGTATGATCATTCAAAGCATAGTAGGTTATTAATCATACATGAAGTACCCGATCGTTCTGCATAGAGATCTTTGATCATGAATTGTCCAATGTGTTCCGTTTTATTCAACACTACGAAGATAGAAGGCTTAGATAGATCAAAGAAATAAAGCAATAACTCAAAGTCTGATTCGCTTTACCGCCATGAGCATAATTAATAACCCTTCGCTAAAAATCACATACTATCACCAACAATAGATTTAGCTACTCATAGATGTCATGCAATCAACAGAAATCATAGCAAGATTGAATGAAAACATGTTGAAAGATAAATAAATATAAATAGAAAAAAATCTGAGATACAATGTTAACGAAGGGTGTCAATCTCCGAAGAATCGCAATCTCACAAGCTCCAAATCGATAAGAAAAAGTATCTCCTATGCTAAGAATTCCCAGAACAAGCTCTGGAGAATTCTTCCCTAAAACTAATGAGAAAGGTATGAAAAAAGGTCTGAGAAAGTATGAAAAACGGAGAAAACTGAGCAACTATATATAGGGGTTCGGAACGTGTGGGGCGAGTCGCCCCACACACCGGGCGAATCGCCTGGTGTGGGGCGAACCTCCCCACGTCCCGGACGAATCGCCCGGGAGCTCCACTTTGCCAAGGACGCGTTTTTGGATTTCTTTTCCTTTTCGGACTCGGTTTTCGCCTTCTAGTGACCTTTTAGCCTTCAGACTCGACCCCTAGACTTCAAATCCCATCCGGAATCTTCTAGATACTCCAAAAATGTCCTCGGAACACTAATTCTTGGTTCTGTTCAATATAATTGCCCTGAAAACCACGTTTTTCACCTAAAACCTGTAAAATGCAAACTAAAGGGAAACGTGACACTATTCTAATAAAATGCACTAAAATATAGCTAAATTAACATAGAGGATAGCTAAATTGGTGAAAAAAGACTCGAATGAAAGTGTAAAATACACGTTCATCACAGCCCGCCTTGTTACTCCCACTCCCAGATTGCCCTTATAGCTCCCTCCAGAGGGTATACAACTCCGGACAGAAATAGAAACCCCCGTGTACTTTGGGGAAACAGAACCTACGACCCTAATAGACCTCAGCGACTTCTGCCTCGCGCGTAAAAGCGATTAGACTAGGCAATAACCAAGCAAACCCGATAGTCCTCACTACCCAAGCCTACCTAATTACGACCTAATCGACCGGTCACACAGAAACAGACAGAACAGATACAAATACAGAACAAACAGATAATAATAATCAGATCTCGAAACATCGAGAAGTGTTCCTGCAGAAGAGTTAATCCAGAACAGAGTAGCAACAAACAAAGATAAGTAAATAGCCATACTTAGGACTTAGTTACTTTTATGCGGAAGCATACGGTATAACATAATATATAGTAATAGATACATATTGTCACATAGCCTTCCATTTTTTCACAAATAGATAAGTTTTGGGGTGAACACTCACCTCAACTTGAGAGAAAAAGTCTTCAACAAGCAGTGAACTTATGAGCTAACGAACGACGGAGAACCTAAATAGAAATTAACCAGTTACACTCCAGAAGTCGAACGAACGGAAAGTGAAAGGTCGGTAAAGAAGTGGTAAAGAAGGGGTTCGAACTTGGGACCTCTAAGTTAGTCAAGTACTACCTAAACAACTAAGCTAGCAAGGCAGCCACTACAAAAGTATCAAAGAAGAAACTAGTTAACTTGAAACGTTTTCAGAAAAAGTACTCTTTCAGCTTTTGGAAAATACTGAAATACCCTCAGTGGTAAATTGCAAAACAGTACTACACTTTCCACAAACTCCAGAACAGTCCTTAGAGAAAACTTATTTAACAGTTTAGTCCAGCACAGTAAAATTACAAAACTACCCTCGCACATAAATTGCAGAAAGTCCTTTTAGTTTTCAGAAAGTTCAGACAAGTCCAGCAGCCCTTTACACTTGCACAACAGTCCTCAAAAATAAATAAGTCTTTCAAACTAGTCCTCAGTCAACACGGTCAAAGACAATTGCAAAAAGGTCCTTTAGGTTTTCAGAAATTCCAGAACAGTCCACAAGGTTTACTTATTACAATTCAGTCCCAAATAACCAACTAGTTCAATTCTCAGTCCTAGTTCAGTTCGAAAAAGGTCAACATACGAGGTCAGAGGTCAAAAAGCCAACACAACAACAATCCTAAGTCCGATTTCGAATTCAGTTCGAGGTCAGAGAATGCCAGGGGTAAAATGGTAAATTCAGTCCAAGGGTAAAAACGTAAATCCAGTCAGGGGTAAAACGGTCAAACACAAGATACAAACTGAAAATCGAAAAGAAAGAACGAGATCGGGTCTACTACCTTGGATCGGAATACGAAACCAAATCTGCGAATGAACCACCATACCGGATTTGAATGCCAAAACAAAAAAAACGAGTTAGAAAAATTCGAAATGAAGAAAAGTGGATCGTAGAGAAGGAGAAGAGGAGGCAGAGTACCTACCGAGTGAAGAATGGACAAAACGGAGCCGGATCGGGATAGAACTGACGAACAAAACCGAGCACGAGCAGTACAGGTCACGAACGGACCTGATCAGAGAGGAGCCAGGACACGATCAGGAACAAGCGCGAGTGGGACGGAGAAGATTTGCTGCAGAAGCCGAACAAATTAATGATGATAAATGGATGCCGTGATGATGATGAAGTATGGTGGATGGTGATGTTGATGAAGGTGGATAAGGATGAAGAATGTGCAAGGGTGTAAAGATGAAGATGGGTTGATGGTGCGTTTTTTAAGATGTAACAGAGCAAGAAGAATTAGTTTTTTCCTTCTAAGATGATGGTGGCGTAAGAGTGAAGGGAGAAGGAGGAATGGAGTGTTCTGCTTAGGTTTAGGGTTAACTAAGGATAGTGGGCTTGACTGAAACAACTTGGGCCAAGACTAACATTGGGCCAGCAGCAGGTACTCGAAATTGGGCCAAGGAGAGGTTTAAAATTCAGATTTTGGTAGCCCAAGAACGGATTCGCAAACTCAACGACTTTCAAATTCGAATTCGATAACGCGGGAAGAAAAAAAAAATTAAATAACCAAATAATTAAATTACTTGATAATTAATTAATTAAAAAAATTAAAGTAAAAAAAAAAAAGGGGTGTTACAGTAGGTGTGAACTCTGTACAACCTCTAGTGTTTGGTTCGGTGTTCTTACAAGACAAAGTATATCACTGGATTTCTAGCAATTCTCTATTTTGTAATCAGTTCTTCGTAAAGATATTTGCTAAAAGTGTCTCTTTTCTCCACAAAAAGGGTAAGAATAGTTTGTGTTCTTTTGGTTCTTTTATATTTCTTTTGTTATTTCTTATCTTATTTATGTGTTTCTTATTTACTTGTTTCATTGTTATTTCTTATTTCTTCTCTCTGTTGATTTCATTTTTTGTTCTTTGTGGTACCTTGTTTGATTGTTTTCTCTGTCAGGTGTTGTGTTCTTTTGTTTTCAAGTATGTCTATTTCAAAGTCTTTGTTTCTAAGTGTGTGTGTTTATGAGTCTCTTTGTTTGATTTCTGAGTTCTATTACATCTTTTGAATAATCTTTTCTTTGTAATACAATTCTGGTTAATCTCATTAATCTAGTTGTATTCTGTTTCTGATCTGCCTTTGTGTAAGACATTCAGGGAGAGTATGGATTGTCTCAAACTATATATTTTTGTATAATCATGTTTTGTTACAGGTTTTCTGGAAAAAAAAACACAAAAAGGGGGAGATTGTTAAGGTAGTAACTGTGGTGTTATGGCTAATGTTTTTTAAACACAGTGTCAGTATTATTATAACATTATGTTGTGTTAACAACATTCTTGTCTTATGATAGCACAAACCATAACATGGTCTCAGAGTTCTCCTAATATATCTAGGATTCTAATTAGTTTTGCTTTTTTTTTTTTTATTAACTTAATTTGTTCCACGATTTTTGTTTTTATTGATGTGCAGATTTGTCTTCGAAAACAAGGAATCATACAAGGACAAGTCCTTGAAGAGTTGGGTCGATAAAAGGAAATAATCAAAGAAGAGTTTCAAGATTTTAGGAGATCCGGACGAAGGCTCATGATAAGGGAAGATCTCCATAATATGCTGATTTGATGAGAATGTCTAAATTAATAGAAGATCTATTGAAGACGCGTTCATACCAAAGTGAAGATGATCTCAAGGACTCTCCACAACACGATATATATTGGAGAGAGTTCGACTTCACGACTACAGAACAACTACGAGTTGTTAGCAGATTTATCCTAGGGTTTTTCTGTAGGTTTTCACAAGTTTTAGAGTTTTTCCTTCGCTGCAATTTCGTATTTAGTCTATTAGGTTTAGACTTGTCAAGTTCAATATGTTCTTAATTGTGTTTAAGCTAGTCTATTTAGATCAAGGTTTTTATACTTTTTAATCTTTTACAAACTAGTGATTTAGCCATTGTGCTCCGGGTGATAGAAATATTACCTAAGAAAAAGATTTCTCTGTGTTACTTTCCACTGTATTTGTTTAAGTTTTATATTCTCTGATCAGACGTGTTATGAATTGTGTTCTCATAACATAGGTCATAACACATTTGATTCTGTCTAGTATAAGTTCAAGTTAGATCCGTTACAATTTCACAAAGTTCTAAAAGGAAGCAAAAACCCTTGTGGAAAAGCAAAAAAGGCCACCAACTTGTCTAAAAAACCCTTGTGTCCTACAAATGTAAGTGTATGCTATTTACATACACTACCTTGTATACTCAGTATCTCAATTCACTTCTAATTTTATGTTAATCAATTTGTTCCACTTTAGCAATCAAATAATGAAGAAGAGCCCCGAGAAGAGGAATCTGATGTACCTGCTTCTCCAAGGTATGAAGTAAGTATAATGTATTATTTGGCATTTGTGATGTGTTTGTAGTATTGTATTGTGATCTGAGTTGTGGTGTATTGGAATCTGTGATGTGTTTATGATGTGTATTGGCATATGTGGTCTCTGTGATTTATTTGTGATGTTTTTGTGATCAGGATGTTCCTGAATCATCCAATAATGGTACTGCAAGAGGTAGAAGGAATGGAAGAACTGGTGCAGCTGGTGCAAGAGGTTCTGGAAGAGGATCTGCAGGTTGAAGAGGTGGAAGAACTGGTGGCAGAGGTGGTGTAGCTAGAAGAGGTGGAAGAACTGGTGGCAGAGGTGGAAGGGGTGGTGGAAGAGGTGGCAGAGGTGGTAGGGGAGGTAGAGCAAGTGGCAGGGGAAGGGTGGATGCTCAATCATCTCAGCCTATGGACTACCCTGACTGGCTACTTTGATGCTTACTTGTTAAGATTTACTAGTTCTGTTAATTCTATTTATCTCAATCTGATCTATATAAGTATGGGACATTTTAGTATTATGCTAATTTCAAGACTTGTTCTATCATACTTGGTATTGGTATGGTGATGTATTTTGTATTTGTGGCAAGCTTTGAAACAATGATGACTTGCAGTTTGCATTGAAAGAATATGCAGTTGGATTAGTTTGAATGGAAATGTCATTACATTGCATTACATATTCTATTTGATTGATTATGCAATCTGCACAATGAGATACATATCATAAAATACTAGATTCGAGGCCACAAGTAGAACGATAACATTGTTGTTGTTGTTGTTTGCTTGGAATCTTACATTTGCTTCATTCGTTCTTGGTGGCACATGAGCTTCCCTTTCTTGTTCTTCGACGTTGTTTCCATACAAGATTTCGACATCAACATCACCCCATTTGGAGAAACCATGTACTTTGCACTTCCAAAACATTCTTCCATTTGGATGCACTACAAGTGCGGTGCGCCTTCAACAATTTTCATCACGACACAATGGCCTCCCATGCCATATTGGGGATGATGAAGTCGAATTTCCAACATTAAACCCCATAAGAAAGTTAGAAAGTTATACAAGGTGAAAATGGTGACTGGAGGAGTGTGTTTGTGTGTGAAAAATGTTGTTTGGAGGGGTATAAATAGGGCCAAATCAAGTCTACCGACTAGTTTTTTTTTAATTTTAATGGTAAAAAACTTATATAAAAGTTATAAGTTTAATCATTCAATTACATTTGAGGACCCACGTGAGTTCCACATGACATTTGCCGCCAACTAGTTTAACTGCCTAAAGCTTGTCTAGATCCCAAAATCCGAAATAATCCTGGGCGAATTAAGAGAGCCCAAAGTTAAGGTCGTGATCCCAATATGTAATTAAGTTGCTCTAGCAGGGAGTTTCCTGTTATTGTTGGTCTATGGAACTCTAATTCTTTATTAGAAACTCTAAGAACGTACTTAAAAGCTATGGACTCATCGAAATTACTTATGGAGAAAGCAACAAAACTTAGAGAAGCAAAAAGCTTCGACACAACTTGAAGAGGAATGATACATGCAAGAGCCGAGAGAGGAGGAATTAACTATAAGCCCAAAACTACACTGTACCCTAGGTAGCTACACTCCACAACATGCTTCACCACAACACCCATATAGACCTACATGGAACCAATCCTAAACCCTTGGTACAGTTATCACCAATACGAATAATTCCACCTATCAGTCATGTTGCTACACTTGTTTTTGTGTTGTTGTATTTAGTTTTCACCTTTTATAAAGTAAGACTTGATTTAGCGCATCACAAGTCATTCAAGGAAACTATTATAAAGTATTCTTTATTAAGGACATGAGTATTTTGTTTGATCGGTTAGCGTGTTAACCAATTACCAGGTCAACAATAACGGTTATGCAATCATATTGATATAACATAGAATATCCCTCGTATCATCCGTGGACCACCGCCAGTCTAAGGGGAACGCAAGAAGACCTGTCGGGACATAGGCTGGTTAGGCCTGTCTGGTAGAAAGAAGAACCGCTAAAACTAAGGGACCTCAGTGCGGTCCTACAAGCAATAGAGAATATTCATAAAGGCAAGGGACCGAAATATGGCCCTACGCGCGGAAAGGAGACCCGCCAAAGAACTAGAGCAGTGCCCTAGCGCGCGGGATGAAAGATCTCCGAGTAAGGGCACACTATGTAACTTATGTGTAGAGTACTGAAGAAGACTCTGCTCCGCGATGCGTTGCCTGCGCCCAGCAGACAAGAAGTAAAAAAAGATAGAGATAAGGCCAGATTATATGGAAGAAAGTTCCCCCAAACAGCTTCTTCTATATATAGAGGTCTTTGGTCACACTTAAAGGTACCACTGATTCTCCCTATCAATATACTACTCTCGAAACAACTATTTCATAGCTCATGTAAAGTTTAACACCGATTTGTCTAAGGCAAGCCGGTCGAAAGGGAATTAACTCCCTTTCCCTGTACTTGTGAAGGTCCTATAAGCCGCGGAGAGAACCCCCTTGAAGAAACAGAGTAGATCCATGGAGTGTTAGTGTAGCCCTTTTACTGTTTGGTGTCGATATATCATCTGGTTACATCACATATATATAACATATATATAATGAGTTTTCCTATTATACTTTCTCACAAGCTTACAAATATCTCACTCTCCTGCTGTAACGACCCGACCAATCCGGCCGGCGTGGTTACTCCTGAACGGACTCACACACGTCCCCACAGTATGATATTGTCCGCTTTGGGCCTGAGCCCGCACGGATTTGCTTTTGGAATCACCCAAAAGGCCTCATACCATGTGAGAGTGGTGGTCTAACATATATACCCTTTATTCCACTCACTCTTAAGCGATGTGGGATGTGGTGTATTACAAACTACCCCCCTTAAAGCCTCGACGTCTTCGTCGAGCGCCTTAAGTGGTGGGGGTGACAAACTGACAATAACCTTTACCAACTGTCCACCCGGTGCGGGCTTTGGGTTGGTCTAGGCTCTGATACCATTTGTAACGACCCGACCAATCCGGCCGGCATGGTTACTCCTGAACGGACTCACACACGTCCCCACAGTATGATATTGTCCGCTTTGGGCCTGAGCCCGCACGGATTTGCTTTTGGAATCACCCAAAATGCCTCATACCATGTGAGAGTGGTGGTCTAACATATATACCCTTTATTCCACTCACTCTTAAGCAATGTGGGATGTGGGGTATTACAAACTACCCCCCTTAAAGCCTCGACGTCCTCGTCGAGCGCCTTAAGTGGTGGGGGTGACAAACTGACAATAACCTTTACCAACTGTCCACCCGGTGCGGGCTTTGGGTTGGTCTAGGCTCTGATACCATTTGTAACGACCCGACCAATCCGGCCGGCGTGGTTACTCCTGGACGGACCCACACACGTCCCCACAGTATGATATTGTCCGCTTTGGGCCTGAGCCCGCACGGATTTGCTTTTGAAATCACCCAAAAGTCCTCATACCATGTGAGAATGGTGGTCTAACATATATACCCTTTATTCCACTCACTCTTAAGCGATGTGGGATGTGAGGTATTACACCTGCACTGTGTCACATCCTTCAAAATGAAGAATTACAACTCCTTATCATTTATTTAGTTTACAACAGTATAATGCAACGATTCAAAAACACAACTTGTTTTTATATAATTGTTCTAGATGGAGTCCCATAGCACTATCAGCAACAAATACTCCAGGTTATACATAAACTGTGATACTTAACGAAACTAGATATCTTTATTTTGGGAAGTGCAATACATCTTGAACTAGTATAACCTAATGAAGAAAAACTAAATTTATTAGATAAACAAAAAAAAATGGAATGGAAGCAAAATTCTTGTTTGAATTCGAAATGAGGAGAAGCTTATTTTTCTCAACGCGTATGCATGAGTATTGTTGTTTCGAACTGGATGGCTGCTGCAAGATCCTTCATCAAATGATAGAAAAATAAACGAGGATCAATTATCACGTACACCTTATCCATGTTTACTTTCTTAAAGATGCCAAAGTGTACTCAGCATAAAGGTCCCTGCACAAGTCAACAAATGTATTATACATAGGCATAATGAAATATAGTTCACAAACTACAACAAAGTAAAGTTAAGAACTGGAACTAGTTCAACGCAGAAGGAGACACGTGAGAGATTAATACATTGAGTATTGAATGGCCGTCAATGCAGTGGCCGCAGGCAAAAACTCATCCACTGCAACCTCTTTGTTCTCATTTTTCTTGTCTAGATATCAAGTTATGGAAATACTTTGTAATCCAATAATGCTAGACAAATCATGAATTAAGAAAATATGACTTGGAGGATACAATCTTCAAAGAAGCGTTTGATTTCCAATAGGCGATGAGGTGGTAGCTCACTAACATCCTTGAAATGGCGATACTCAGGATCATCGGCACATACTGCAATGATCTTATCATCCTTCTCACCCTAAAAAAGACAAACAATAACAAACATGTTAAATAACCAATGTAAATTGATTTGAGTTTTAGACGAGATGATTTTATTTCAAAACATATTCTCATCACAAATTCGTTATATGGTTTAAAACATTGCTCGCAACTTAGTTTTACCTGATCAATCATCGGCATTAGGCCAATCGCCCTAGCTCGGAGGAAGCAGCCAGGAACAACAGGTTCCTGAGATGAAGAGTAGTTTGCGCTATATAGTATTCATGAAAAATATAAGAATACTCGCTACAAATATTATGCACGGTATATAATAAATATATACCTGCATAATTACTAATACATCCATTGGGTCATTATCTTCACAGAGGGTCCGAGGAATAAAGCCATAATTGTGAGGATAGACCACGGACGAATACAATATACGGTCAACCTGTTTTTTTTTTTTTTTTTTTTTTTTTTTAACATACAACCATATATATCATTCATCCTTGATCACAGCGGATTATATATGGAATAGATGATGATCTGAGTTTAAATTACCTTGGTGAGACCAGTCTTTTTGTCTAGCTCATATTTCACTTTACTTCCTTTGGGTATCTCAATCACCTGAACAAGCATCAATATTTTATTTACACGCTTATCAAATGTTTTCGAAGGTATTCCGAAAAGGTGGGTCACCCTCCAGTTTTTGAAACAATAACATAATATCCGAAAACTTGCGAATAATTAAATCTAATTTCTAATTTCTAATGTCTTTTGTGTTTAATTGTTTCACCCAACCGTAACTTCATGTACTTGAAATTACTATTACTTATAATTCTTTAGTAATTTTTTATTTATTCCAACACTTTAACCATTATATATATGTATTCATACATTTTCAATTAATTCTCCCTCATAAATTTCCAACCACTAGGTTTCATGTATTATTATTATTATCAACCAATCGTTATTTACTATTTTTAACACACCATGCATATTCAACGAGATATATAGGGTGGGATCTTGGAAGAACAAGTTGTGGGACTATAGGCTGGGGCCCAACCTAGGTTAAAAAAAATTAGAAATTTTATATAGTAAAATTTTGATTATTAATAGGGTGTCCGTGCTTGTGAAGTGAAATTTTACTACATATTTTGTAATGCTTGCAAAGAGTTCCGGGTGAAAAAAAATGTTCTCGGTCCATCCGTGGGTGGGATAGTGGTGACTGGGATGAATTACGATATAATACTATCTACCTCTTCTCTAATTATTGCCACCATAACTTTCTAAATCTTCCATTTTCTCAAAATAGTTATGTACCCCATACGACTAAAGAAATATGTTTCTATAGTAGAACCCTCTAGGGTGTGCCGATTGACGACTGTGTTTAAGAGAAATAGCACGTACAACATTGATGATATCAGGTGCTCCAGGACCTGCAAATTTGATATTTTAAAAGATAAATTTATTATATATTAGTCTTGCAGAAGAAAGAGATTTTGTAAATCACATGGTGCTCGAGTAGATCACATGTACCAATTTCAAGGTCATGCCATGCATGTGCAGCTACTGATCTCCTGGACAAGGATGAGAGTATTCTCTCATTTAGCCGAGGAGCACCCTTCTGGGGCGTGCTTTCCGTATCTCCACTCATGTTTTACTGGAGAGATAAAAAAATATTTTATTGATATTAGAATTTTGGTAACATACTCCAAATATAATTGCCTGGAGAATGAACTCCATCATGATTTAAGAAAAATGTGACGTCACCTTCTAGCCTATACAACAAGTAGCATATGACCATATGTAGGAGGCAATAAATGCATTATGCATGATTCACCTGAATTTCCTCAATACCAAACTCATGCATGTGCTCATCAAAGAAACTAGTAGAAAAAAAAAAATATTGGAAGAAGCAATTTTAGAGTGAAACTGTACCTCAAAAATGATCTATAGAAACGAACAAGAAACTATGTTGATCACACCATGGTTTTTTTTCATTGACCATATTTATATGCAAAAAGAGTGGATGATTGTAAGTAACCGTCAAAACCACATGTGTGGCTAAGCAAATTACCCACCACATCTTTGCATCCCAACCATCCTCTTTGGAAGCCTTTCCCATCTAAATCTCTCTATTAATAAAATATCCTAATTAAAGACATCCAATTAATACCAAAAATGGCTATTTCAGGTTTTTTTTTATAATAACTCAGAAAGAAATATATTATTCTAATCAATCAATATGAGAGTACATGTGAAAAATATATATATATATATATATATATATATATATATATATATATATATATATATATATATATATATATATATATATAAAAGTAAAAGTAGGAAAGTATCTATAAAGTAAGGGATCAATAATAAAGCAGTCCAATAAGAAGAAAGAATGAACTAGCGAAACTAGCCAAAAAAAGAAAGGAGAAAGAACCTTGAGGCTTCACGAAAATCTCCTACTAAAAGAAAAGGGTCCAGCTAAGCCTTCTTTCAAATCAAATGCAAGGAACTAAGCTAACCGAGAAAAAAAGGTAGGAGGAAATGCATCATCAGATCTATATTAGCTTAGCAATTATGATGTTGAATAAAAATGACTTTTGAATATACTTCTAATTTCGAATCAGGATAAACTAGGACCTTATAGCTATGGAGTCTCTTTCCATCCATAGTAGAAGAAGTTGCCTTGCCGACAACCATTCCAGCATGCGTTCTGTAACACCCTGTCTTTTTTAATTATTTATTTATTTATTATTTTATTATTTAATTATTTAATTTTAGTTAATTAATTATCAGAGTAAATTATTTATTCGGTAATTATTTAATTAATTTCGCGTAAGCTAGTTCGTTTCGTTTCGTTTGGATCAAGCTGGAAGACTGGACTTTTCGGATCTCTTTTTGGCCCATTCTTTAGCCCAGTCAAAGCCCTTTTGACCCAAACCCTAACCCTTATCAGATACTACTCCCTCCTCAACCCTTACTTGCCGTCAAAGCCTAAAAGAAGAAAGAAAGAAACGAAAGAAAGAAAAGAAAGAGAGAAGAAGGTTTCTCTACTGCTGCTGCTCCGCCTGACTCCGTCCATCGCCGCCATTCCCGTCCGCCCGACTCCGCCAAGCCGCCGCCGTTTCTGCTCCGATCAGCTTCCGATTCGCGCCGCCGTCGCCGCGAATTGCCGTCCGCCGCCGCCCGATTCTGTCTCGTTGCTCGCGCCGATCGGTTCGCCCGTACGCCGCGCCGTTTGCTGAGCCGCCGCCGCGTTGATCCGTCACGTCGGCTCCGTTCTCTTCTCCGCTGTTCGCCGCGCCGCCTGTTCTGTCCGCCGCTCTCTGTCTGTTCGAACCCAACCGACCAATCGATCGATCGATCCGTTCGCCGCTCCGCGCCGATTCGATCTTGCCGGTTCTTTCTGTTCCGATCCGAGTCGGTAAGCCATTCCTTCCTTGACCGGTTTGGATTTCAATCTCGATTGCGTTTCGGTTGAATCTCGTTTTGATTTCTTTTCTTTTTGGTATTGAATCGAATTGCAGATTGTTTCAACCCTCTATCCCCCGTTCGAAGGTAAATCTCGATTCCTTTACTGTTTCTTTCGATTCGAAATTCGTAATCTGTTTCGGACGTTTTTACCCCTGGACCATTTTACCCTTGTTCAATCTGGCCATGTTGTTTTTTGATTCGAACTGAGAACCGGGACTTAGGATTTGTTAGTTGTTGTTACTGTTGTTGGACTTGTGTTGGTTGTTGACCTCGTATGTTTACCGTAGTTTGTTGTTGACTTTGAAAAGGACTGAATTGGACTTTAATGATATTGATTTGAACTTTGTGGACTGATTTGGGAAGTTTGAAAACCTAAAGGACCTTTTTTGCAATTTAAGTTTGACCGTAGTTGACTGACAGAGGACTTTCTCGTAAACCTTGTTATTCTGTGGGGACTGATATGTATGTTTGGAAACTTCTGGTTTTGTTTGTACTTTCTGATTTCGAAAAGTATCTTTTTGCAATATACCACTGAGGGTATTTTGGTAATTTCCAGAGTCTGAAAACCGAAAGAGTATTTCTGAAAATGTTTCAACTTAGTTTCTGTTTTCGTAAGTTAATAATTACTTGACTTGCTAGCCTAGTTGGTTAGGTCCTTGCTTGACTAACTTAGAGGTCCCGAGTTCGAACCCCGTCTTTACCACTTCTTTTCCAGCCTTTTTCCTTCCGTCCGTTCGACTTCTAAAGTGTATTTAGTACTTTCTTTTTAGGTTCTCCGTTGTCCGATAACCCGTAAGCTCGTTACTCGTTGGAGATCTTTTGCTTGCAAATTAAGGTGAGTGTTCACCCCTAAACCTATTTATTTGCGAAAAACTGGAAGTATATGTGACAACTTGTACCTACTACTACATATACTGTTTTACTGTATGCTTCCGCGTAAAAGTATTTAAGTCCTAAGTATGACTATTTACTTTCTCTGTTTATTGCTACTCTGTTCTGGACTGACTTTTCTGCAGGAACACCTCTCGGTGTTGATTATCTGTATCTGTTGATCTGTATCTGTTCTGTTTCTGTGTGACCGGTCGATTAGGTTGTAATTGGGTAGGCTTGGGTAGTAGAGGACTATCGGGTTTGCTTAATTATTGCCTAGTCTATTCCCTTTTAGGCGCGAGGCAGAAGTCGCTGAGGTCTATTAGGGTCGTAGGTTCTGTTTCCCCAAAGTACACGGGGGTTTCTGTTTTTGTCCGGAGTTGTGCACCCTCTGGAGGGAGTTATAAGGGCATTCTGGAAGTAGGAGCAATAAGGCGGGCTGCACCAACGGTCTTCAACTTATCTGTTCTGTTATTCTGTTATGTGACCTGTTCTGTTTGTTTGCTTTTCTGAAAAGGATTTTGATTTCAAAACTGTTTACTTTCTGTATTTAACTTAGAACCTCACTGAGATCCTTTACTCACACTCTCTTGTTTTCAAAATTCCTTCCTTCCAGATACTGCTGAGGATGTTCGCGAATAGGATGCTAGCGACTGAGAGAAGGGTCTGGGGTGTCTTGGAATTTTATTTCAAAATAAGAAGATGAACTTTTTACTGTCTTCACTCGTTGTTTCATTTGAATTTGAGTTATCGTTGGATATTTACTTGTTTCTGTTAGCGCTATGCGCGTCAATGATTATTTTGGCATTAATTGCCGACCGTTGCTATTAAAGTTATTTTGGGATTTTCTTTTTCAAGAAATTATTTTATTTTCAAAACCGATACCGTTACACGTTCTTTCGGAACTTGAAAATGCCCTTATGCAACAGGTGAAAAGTAACAAACCAAAGAGATAAACGTAACAAACTAGATAGATGGGTAAACTATTGTTACATCCAACAATTATCCATAACACTCCCTTGAATGAAACATGACTTCAGCATTTCAAATACGCCGTTGGAATATTGCCACATTAAAACACCTGCTAAGAAAAACCCAGTGGGATAAAAACTTACTCAATAGAAAAAGAGTGCATTGCGTATCTGTCTCCCCTGATTGAAACTTCACATCAAGTCTTTGGGTATTCACAAAGGAATCTTCCAAATGAACTGCTAAACTGATTGTTGAAATTACTCGGTCAACAAGTATGCAATATCTTCAATTGATAGCGAATATCTTGTGCTCGGATGAGCCCTTCTTCTAGACCATGGTTGAAGAAGAACATCTCTAAGTCTTTGAGTCTTTGTGTCTTTGCGATGAAATCTTCCAAATGAACTACTAAACTGATTGTTGGAATTACTCAGTAAACAAATACGCAATATCTTAAATTGATAGCGAATCTATTGTGCTCGGATGAACTCTTTTGTAGACAATGGATTAAATAGAACATCAGTCATAAATGCTTTGACTTCATGTGGGAACCCTCTTGAACACTTGAAAACTTTAGATTTCTTCAAATTCTATAAATTATATCATTAAATGAGTTCAATACTCATTAGATCTCCATCGTCTATATATGTTTGCAAAATAACCAACAATGTCTTTAACCTTATCTTTAGTCAATGTATCATCATCATGGACATTAGGAGATAGTTATATGTGCGCATATAATGCTACCTCGTTAAAAACCTTGCTAGGAAAAACCAAATGGGATTAAAACCTAGTCAAAGGGAAAAATAGTTTAGCAACTTGTATGATGCACAAAGCTCTCACTATTACATGTCTATTATCTCCATTTACGTGACAAGATAAATTCTTTTATCTTCTTTTGGAACCTGAAAAATCATATATCATAAGTCTCTTGTTTCACTTATAGTGAGTACACATATTATACATTGTTGGTCCCTTTAAACAACAAGAAAAGACTAGAGGGGAGGAGCCGTTTGAATTTCAAATTCTAAGGCTTGCACCTTAAGATGTCACTATCTTTCTTTTGTACTTTCAGCAGCGCTCTTCATTTGTCTTCTTGTCTTCATGTTCTTCGCGTGCCGACTTTGCACTTAATGTTCTTTGAATCAAATTCAAATATGAACGTTGGAGCCAAAATGCAAGTACTTCTTCAGCAAGGAGGTCACATAAGTTGTCGGCAAGTGATCTGTCTCAGTTTCAGCAAACACAACCTACTCTGTTTCTGTCCACGGGCTGCACGGGGGTACACAACCTACCAAAGTACACGGGGGTTTCTGTTTCTGTCCGGAGTTGTGCACCCTCTGGAGGGAGTTATAAGGGCATTCTGGGAGTAGGAGCAATAAGGCGGGCTGCACCAACGGTCTTCAACTTATCTGTTCTGTTATTCTGTTTTGTGACCTGTTCTGTTTGTTTGCTTTTCTGAAAAGGATTTTGATTTCAAAACTGTTTACTTTCTGTATTTAACTTAGAACCTCACTGAGATTCTTTACTCACACTCTCTTGTTTTCAAAATTCCTTCCTTCCAGATACTGCTGAGGATGTTCGCGAATAGGATGTCAGCGACTGAGAGAAGGGTCTGGGGTGTCTTGGGATTTTATTTCAAAATAAGAAGATGAACTTTTTACTGTCTTCACTCGTTGTTTCATTTGAATTTGAGTTATCGTTGGATATTTACTTGTTTCTGTTAGCGTTGTGCGCGTCAAAGATTATTTTGGCATTAATTTGACCGTTGCTATTAAATTTATTTTGGGATTTTCTTTTTCAAGAAATTATTTTGTTTTCAAAACCGATACCGTTACAGTTGGTATCAGAGCTTGAGTTCTAACTCGAGCTTGCTAGGATAGGATCTTTTGACCTTTGGGGTGTGTGTGAGGGTCCGAGTCGCTGGATAGGTCTTGTATTTTCTGTTGCTTTTCTGATTCGAGTCTTGCGTACTAACCTTAATCTGTTTCTTCGTCTTCTCTGTTCCGATTCTGACGACCTCTGATCCGTTCTGAAACTGTTGACCTTCCGTGGTTGTCTTGATTTTGACGTAGTTATTAACTAGTTAAATACGCGTGTGCTTACAGGTAGGTATGAGTTCTGAAAAGAAGGTCATTCGTTACCGCCTAGTCGAAGGAGAGTTTAACCCGTATACCTCCGTTCCTGTTGTTGGCGTTTACCCTGGATTCGTGATGGACAGGGTCATTCGTGAACGAGATCACTACTGGCTGGAAAACTTTAAGCTTCGAGACGAAGTAGCAACAAAGGATGCGGAAATCGGATTCCTTAAGACGGCATTACGCACTGCAAAGGAGCACTCTGGCTTTTTTCGTTAACCGCGTCCAACATAGGCATCAGGATTCGCAGGAGGAAGGCTCGGAGGATGTTCCCCGAGGGTTGCGGACCATCATGTAGAGTGGATGGTGAAGGAGAACCCGAAGAAGAATCCGAAGAAGAACCCGAGGAGGACCCCTCTGAGGAAGAAGGAGGAGATGCCCACGTGCCCGAACGACGTTCCGAAGATGATATCGAGGACGCTTATTAGGATAGATGCCTTTTCGAGCTCGTACCAACTTCCTTTTTGCCAAGCGAGTTTTTTTTTGTTCAGCCGACTAAGACCATTTATGTTTTCCGTTTACTTGACTCTGTGGTTTTCTGTTTTCTCGCTAAGACGAATAGAGACCGGTTTTTCTTTATTTAATTGCATGCTGGGCTGTTTTGAGACTTCGTTGTTTTTCTTGTTTTTGCGTTTTGTTTTAAAGTTCAAGGCATGTTTTCTTCTTCACTGCTCAGTTTATACCTGTTGTAAAAGATTAAGTACTGGCCTTAGTTTTTTTTCTGTTCTTTTTCTAAGTAAGCGATTCGAGGTTGTTAAATCAACTGCTAAGTAGTGCCCTTTGTTAGAATGAGTCGCAGAAACACTCGTGGTGCCAGCAGCAATGGAAGTGGAGATGATCAGCATGCTGAAATCGGAGACCAAGTGGACTGTATCATCGCTGCCTTGGGGAATTTCAGCGAAACCATTCGCCGCGCTGGAGCACCACCTGTTCAGCCAGCTCCTCCGCCACCACCACCGATCCAGACCATCGATCAAGCTGCAGAACGATTCAGTCGATTCCATCCTGAAAGGTTCGAGGGGACGCCTGATGCCCGTAAGGCTGAGCTCTGGATCGAAAGTATGGAGAACTTATTCTCGATCCTGCACTATCCGGACGAGAGAAAGATCGAGCTTGCTGCTTTCCAGTTCGTGGGAGCCGCCAGGAACTGGTGGAGAACCGTGAATGCAAGATGGAGGCAAGAGGGAGTTGCTCGCACCTGGGAGAACTTCACCAAGGACTTCATGGACAAGTACGTGCCTCGTCTGGTCCGCGAGAACCGGAGAGATGAATTTCAAGCTTTGGTGCAAGGGAACATGGATGTTGCCGATTATGACTCGGAATTTACCCGACTACTGAAGTACGTGCCGCATTTCCAGGACGATGAACGAGAGAAGGTTCATCACTTTGTGAAGGGGCTGAACTCTGAGATCCGGTACAGTTTGTTTGGGACCAATATGCCTACCTATCTCAAGGTTGTCGAACTCGCCTCCGAGGTAGAAAGTGGTCTCAAGGAGATCAAGATGGCTGATAAGCCATACTCTAGCAAGAGGAACTACTCTAGTTCTTCTGGGAACCATGGAGGAGGAAGCCAATCTGGTTACAAGAGGGAGAGTCGAGGTGGGTATCAATCTGGATATCAAGCACCACCGGCGAAGTATTCCCGTACTCAGCATGACAACCGTTCCTGCAACACCACTGGAGGGTTTGGGCAGTCATCCCAGGCAAGGAAGAACTTCAACTACTATGGAGGAGTCAACCACGATGAGCACAACTGCTAGAAAAGACAGGGCTTATGTTTGGCTTGTGGGAGCAAGGATCACAAGATCAGCCACTGTCCGAACCGTCATGCCATTGTCAAAGGAGGAAGACCAGGAGGCTATGCTCCGAGAGATGATGGAAAGGGTACTATGGCTAAACCCCGAGTTTACAGCATAGGTGGTCATGAAGTTCCTGACACCGTGAATGTGGTTGAAGGTACGCTACTGATCGCTCAAACTTCTTCTAAAGCTTTATTTGATCCTGGTGCTACGCATTCATTTATTGCTAAAGTATTTGTTGAGTCACTCGTTTTACCATACAAAGTTTTACCCCACGCTTTAGAAGTATGTACGCCTTTGGGAGCTAGTTTAATCACTAAGAAGTTCGTCGAGCGATGCGAGATTTCCATCCTAGGAAGAACTTTCCCTGCTGACCTTATATTTCTACCTCTATCAACCTACAATGTTATTCTGGGTATGGATTGGCTATCCGATCACTACGCACAACTGGATTGTCGAACCAAGGCTATATCCCTGGGAAAACCTGGAGAGGAGAAAGTCGTGTGGAAAGGAGATAAGAGAAAGGAGGAGAAATTTCTATTGTCTGCTATGGAAGCTAGAAGGCTGTACGTGAAGGGTGCTACCTGCTTTTTGGCGTATCTGATCAATAAACCCAAAGATCAGCCAAAATCGAGGAAGTTAGGGTGGTTAAGGAGTTCAAGGGTGTTTTCCTTGAGAAGTTGGATTTCGTACCCCCTGAACGAGAAGTGGAGTTTAGTATTGTTTTGGTACCTGGCACTGCACCCATTTCGAAGTCACCTTACAGGATGGCACCTGCTGAGCTTAAGGAGCTTAAGACTCAACTGCAAGATCTGGTGGATAACGGTTTTGTGAGACCTAGTTCTTCACCTTGGGGATCACCGGTTCTGTTCGTGAAGAAGAAGGATGGTAGTATGAGGATGTGCATTGACTATCGAGGCCTGAACCAAGTCACTGTCAAGAACAAGTACTCCCTACCCCGTATTGAGGAACTCTTTGATCAGTTGGAAGGTTCGAAGGTTTACTCGAAGCTTGATCTGCGACAAGGCTATTATCAACTTAGGATAAGGGAAGAAGACATACCTAAGACTGCTCTGAACTCGAGGTATGGTCACTATGAGTTTGTGGTGATGCCGTTTGGCCTTACGAATGCCCCAGTTGTGTTCATGGATTTGATGCACCAAGTTTTTCAGCCGTATTTGGATCAGTTTGTTGTTGTTTTCATCGATGACATTCTCGTTTACTCGAAATCCGAAGAGGATCATGAGAGACATCTTCGAATTGTCTTGGAAACTCTTCAGAACAACAAGTTGTATGCCAAATTCAGCAAGTGTGAATTTTGGCTAGATAAAGTAGCCTTTCTAGGGCACATTATCTCTGGAGAAGGTTTGGAGGTCGACCCATCGAAGATTGAGTCGATAGTTAATTGGAAGAGACCTGAATCTGTCACTGAGGTGAGGAGTTTTCTCGGTTTGGCTGGTTACTATCGCCGTTTTGTGAAGGATTATTCGAAGATAGCTGGACCCTTGTCCTCTTTAACAGGGAAAAATCCTAAGTTCGTATGGAGTGACAGGTGTGAGGAAAGCTTCGAGGAGTTGAAGAAGAGGCTGACCACTGCCCCTATAATAGCTCTTCCCGAGGGGACCAATGACTTTGTGGTCTACACTGATGCTTCAAAGGAAGGTTTGGCTTGTGTACTGATGCAACGGGAAAAGGTGATCGCATATGCTTCGAGAAAGTTGAGCCATAGGAAAGGAATTACCCAACCCATGATCTTGAGCTAGCTGCTATAGTCTTTGCTTTGGGAAAGTGGAGACACTACCTTTATGGTCCTGAGTTCACCATCCTCACTGATCATAATGATAGTGTATATGTCCTAGAGACAGTCCTTACTAAGGGCATGGTGCCCTTATAGAGGACATATATGTACTATTACACAGGTCAACGTAATATAATATATGTTTGTTGCTTTTACTATTGAGTATCGCTTTCATATTTATATTACACCAGGCTGCAGCATGTCATATCTTTATTGATGTCTGTATTGATACTGAACATGTCCCCTCGGATAGATGACCGATCACACAGTTAGTGGGAGCTATGTGAGTTATCATCTATCCCAAACTCTCCCTAGTCGTGGTACATCTCGGATGTGGGGGTCTGAATGAACCTGACAAGACTAGTATGCGTGGAGGTTATACTTGTTGGAGCAAGTGTGAGCCGATCCCACGGCCACGGAACGGATTGTTGGACAATCAAGGAACGTTCCCATAACTGCGCATAGTTGTTCGAAGAAGCTTTATCGAACAATGGAAGTACCCACCGGACACTCCCATCGATGTATACTCTACACCGACGTGTCTATGGGAACCGGTGAGTTGTCGAAGTGATGCCATTCGTCCTTTGCACTTGCAGGACTTTATCATCACATTTGTTGCTCCATATCCTTGGTGGACCCGTCGATGTCAGCTCTGAATAAGCAGTTGACCTAAGACACGATCCAGGATTATGGCTAAATACAAATGGGGGTGATAAGTGATTCTGTGAAGGATTCATCTCTCAAGTGTAGCACAGGAGAGCACTGCTCGTAGTCTGCATAGTTGTGTTGGTAAAGTCACTGGCCAGTGCAAATGATATATTATGATGGTCATAAGTATATCTTAACCAAACAACTCCCTGAGACGCCCGTGGATGTATTATTGGGATAGACACTTCATCGATCCTAGATACATCCGAGCAAGTCAGATGAAGGGACGTTACCATCGCCGCGTTGAGCGCAACAGGCTTCGCAACGAAAGGGTTAGCTTTGAGAAACCTCTCAAACGTCCTCACGTATTAATATTGCAAATGGAACCGTCTAGGAATTCCATGTTGCCTAGTCTAGGACTTGCTTAATACGGTGAGGCCCTATGGGTCACACTATGCGGTGATTCAGCCTATCAGGATATCCTTGAAGATGGAATCGCAATTAATTTGGAATTAATTGTGATTGATGGATTATAATTGATTTGGAATTAATTATAATAATTTGTGGCTCAATTAATGATTTGGAATTATTAATTGAATTGGCTAAGTAATTGTATTTTATGTAAATACAATTAAAGATTATATTTTGGAAATATAATGGAGGTTTGATTGTAAAGGATATGTTAATTTAGAATTAACATATGCACTTGGGCAAAAATCTACTTGGAGTTTGGATTGCCTTAGAAATATATGTGGGTCCCAAAAGTGGGACCCACGTCCCGTAGGACAGGCGCGCGCGCGCGCGTTGCAGAATAGGGGTAGGAGTTCGACTCCTTCCTCTATTAGAAGTCCAAGGGATAAGTTAGATTTTCCTGATTGAGTTTTGATTTGATTGAGAATGAATCTAGACTTGATATTGGTTTCCTTGTGCGATAAGAATTAGATTCTTATTCCTTTACGAAGTCTAATTGCTTATGCTTTAGGCTTCTATAGACTACTATATATAGTAGACTATTGGAGAGAGTTTGACATACGATTTTACGTGTGATTTTTGATACACAGTTATTCTACCCAGTTTTCTTAGAGAAAATAAAAACTCTCCCCTCCTCCCTTAGCCTCACGCGCGCGCACACCGCCGCCGGAGGGAATTGCCGCCCCGTCTTCTTGGTCACATAAAGAATATCCTAGCATTCTTCCGATAGGCTGTTCATCCGTGGATACCAAGGTTGAGGTTCTAGGAGATGGAAACTAACTCTTATTGTCTTGCAGATATACAGAGTATTGTAGATATCTTCGACTTCGACGAAGGAGAAGATACACCGGATTATTACGAAGACTTGGAAGCTGCTTTGGAAGTAAGGTCAGTCTTCTAATTGACGTGTTTATATATATACGACATATGCATAATCAATTAACCAGTATGTTAAGAATTTTTTTAAAATTCCGCTGCGTACCCTAGGGGTAACTCTGACCATATTTTCTTACAGTGCTATCAGAGCGAGGTTAATTGATTACGTATATACGTATATATATTGTATGATTTTGTAGATATGTGGATGCAATTGATTCTATGATGAATTCGATTTTCAAAAGTTTTGTTTTTTATATAAATTTAGAATTTATATTTTCAAAAAAAAAAATGTTTTAATATATATATTTTTTGACCGGGGCCGCTTGCGCGACGCAAGCGGCGGCCGGCCGCCTGCGGCATACCGCAGGCATCCGGGGCCTGCGGTACCGCAGGCGCCCTGCCTTCGAGCGCCCGTGCTGCGGGCAGCGCCTGCGGACGCAGTTGCCCGGGGCGCCGGGCGCCTGCACCCGCGGCGTCCGGTACCCGCGTGCCGCGGGCGCCGTGCGCCCGGGGCCGCGGGCACGGGAGGGGGCGGGACTAGGTCCCGTCCCACGTTTAAAATATATATATATATATATATATATATATATATATATATATATATATATATATATATATACATATATATATATGTATATATGTATATATGTATATATATATATATATATATATATATATGTACATATATATATATATATATACATATATATACATATATATATATATATATACATATATATATATATATATATATATATATATACATATATATATATACATATATATATATATATATATATATATATATATATACATATATATATATACATATATATATATATATATATATATATATATATATATATATTATAGTTTCAGGTTGGACCCAAAATCGAATTTTGAAAGTTTTGAGGATTGAATTTATATTTGGAATATAAATATGATTTAATTGTAATTGTTTTAAACTAGAGGCGTTAAATTTAATTAGTATAAAGTTAAAGGGCTTATTTGTAATTTATCAATTTATTGTTTATTGCAAATTAGTCCTTCTACTTTTGAATTTTAGATTTAACACCTCTAAGGTTTTTAAAATTACAATTAAGTCCTTCGGGTTTTCGAAAATTGCTACTTGGTCAATAGAATTTTCGAATGTTCAATCTAGTCCAAATTTTCAATTATTTCATAGAGATTATAAGTATGGGATTATAATTTTCATAATGAAATTATGAAGTCATTTGTCATCCACATAGGCTACTACTTGTTTCATATGCTCAATATGCTATTGTTTGACAATGCATGTTTAAATACCATGTTTTTACATTCCGTTCGACCGCTATGCATGCGAGGGTAGGCGGCGCCCTCTTATATGTCGGACCGCATATTTATGTATGGGTAGGCGGCACCCATTATATGCTTGACCGCGTTTAGAACTAGAATGGATAGGCGGCATCCATTACGTGTAGACCGTTCATGCATGATGGGTAGGCGGCGCCCTTATTTGTTTGTAGATGACTGATAACAACCCTCAAGCTACAAGCCCCAACCAATATAAGTACGGAAATACATTTATATATATATATACATATTTCCGAGATGCTTTCCATAGGGTGCTTTAATTTTGAACTTTCATTGCGTTTTCTTGTATTGGCGACCTCGTCTTACAAGACTCGCAGTAATCGTCAAATTAGAGTAAGCCTATGGTTATGACTTACTGCATATTGTATCTAGCGACCTCGATAGGTGCAATATGTAGGGCATCGGGTTAAATTAGATTTAACAACCAAGAGTTGCGTGACGCAATTTGATAGTCTTACTAGTCCTACCGGTCATATTATGTTATGCGACCAGCCCCCGTTGGAGTATGGCATAATATGGATTTGGATCTTGGCCACTACGGTAACTTGTTGGACATTACCCGTATGTTTGTTGTGGGGGCAAGCATATGTGAAAATAGTGGGAGCTAAACAGCTAAAGGACCTTGTTGTTTAGTTATGTTGACTGTGTATTTAGAAATGATATTTCAATAGTTGATTTATCGTTTTCGTCCTATATTATTTCTCCTTAGGATATTAGATATGGCGAGTATCTCGCTCCGTGCTGTCTTGGAGAAGCAAATTTTAACCGGACCAAACTTCCTAGATTGGATCAGGAATATACGTTTGGTGCTGAGGTACGAAAAGATTGAGTACGTCTTGGACGAGGTCATTCCCGTGTGCCCCGAAAATCAGACTGCCGATCAGGTTGCTGCTTGGAATCAAGCCAACAAGGCAAGGTCTGATAAGCATCTTGAGGATGCTAAGTCCGCGCAGTATATTATGCTGGCGACAATGAGCAATGAGCTGCAGAGGCAACATGAAAGCATGTTGCCATATGAGATGTTGAAACATCTTGAGTCGCTCTTTAAGACGACAACTAGAAGTGTTGAATTTGATTTGATCAAAGACATACACAGGTGCAAGCTCAGTGAAGGAGGGAACATGTCTGAGCATGTTCTCAAAATGATTGGTCTCTTTGAAAAGCTTGCCAATGTTGGCGTTAAGCTAGAGAACAAGATCATGGTGATCTTTGTCCTTCAATCATTGCCGAGTTCGTATTCGCAGTTCATCATTAATTACACGATGAATGCGAAAGACGTCACACTGCCTGAACTTCATAATCTGCTGAAGACATATGATCAAACTCTTCCTAAGAAGGAAAAGTCAATCAGTCTTGTTGGGCAACCGTCTAACTCGAACCCGAAAAGCAAAGGTGCTAAGGGTAAGGGAAAGTCGGGAGCCAAGGCTAACACTTGGAGTGATAAGCCTAAGCGTCCGAACCAGAAAAGGAAGTTCAAGAGAAGTGGAACGGTGCGCACAGATGAATGTCTTTTCTGTAAGCAGAAAGGACATTGGAAGAAAGATTGCCCTAAGCTTAGGGCAGATCAGGCCAAGAAGTCATCAGCTTCTGGCTCAGGTATGTTTATTATTGAAATGAACATGACTACTTTTGACTCCAATGATACAGCCTGTAGCTCACACATTTGTAATAATGTGCAGGGGCTAATTGATCACAGGCTAGTCAAGCGAGGTGAAATCGACTTGCATGTTGGGAACGGCAATCCAGTTGAAGCCAAACGCGTTGGACGCAGCAAGATAGATTTACCTTCGGGACAATGTTTAGAACTTGATAATGTTTATTTTGTTCCATCCATTGTCAGAAATATTATTTCCATTCCATTGTTAGACAATATGGGTTTTTCCTTTCGATTTGCGAATAATACTTGTTATTTTTCATTAAATGATGAGTATTATGGAAAGGCTCGCTTGGTGAATGGTTTATATATTTTGCAAAGTAGTCATCCTTTATTTCAAATACATAACAAACAACCGTCTTCAAGTAAGAAGAATAATCCATCTTATCTATGGCATTGTAGGCTAGGCCATATCAATGAAACACGGATTCAAAGACTAAGGAAGTTGGACTACTTAGAACCATTTGATTTCGAATCATATGGTACGTGTGAATCTTGTGTTAAGGGTAAGATGACGAACAAACCTTTTGTTGGACAAGGTGTTCGTGCCACTCGCTGCTTAGAGCTCATACATACCGATGTATGTGGACCGTTTAAAGTCCATGCGCGTGGGGTTATCCTTACTTCGTTACCTTTACTAACGATTTCTCAAGGTATGGATATATCTTTCTTATGAAGAATAAATCTGAGACCTTTGGGAAATTCAAGGAGTTTAGGAATGAGGTCGAGAATGAATTGAACCTAAGGATAGTCACTCTTCGATCGGATCGAGGAGGTGAATACCTTAGTGAAGAATTTATCGATTACTTGAAGGAAAATGGGATTCAATAGCAATGGACTCCTCCTGGAACACCACAGTTAAACGGTGTGTCTGAGAGGAGGAATCGAACCCTGTTAGACATGGTAAGATCAATGATTGGATTCTCGACTCTTCCAAAGTATCTGTGGGAATATGCATTACAAACTGCAATCTACATTCTGAACCGTGTACCATTTAAATCAGTGGAGAAAACTCCTTATGAGTTATGGAAGGGAAAGAAGCCTTCACTAGGCTATCTTAGACCTTGGGGCTGTCCTGCGATAGTCAAGCTGATGCTCACTGATAAGTTAGATGCCAAGGGTGTCAAAGTATATTTCATAGGCTATCCTCGTCAGACGAGAGGCTATGAATTCTATCATGTTGAAGATCACAAGGTGATCGTGTCTAGAAACGTGAAGTTTTTAGAAGCTGAATACCTCGAAGAAGAGAGGTTAGATGATATGATAGAACTTGAAGAAATTCAAGACTTTGACACGCGCGAACATGAGGTCTTTAAATCTTCTGATTTGTACTCAAGTTCAGTGGGAGCTTTCGAAGCAGACAAGGGTGATGATATGACACTTGCTAGGCATGTCATAGTTAGTGGGAGTCCTGTGATTAGATCAACAGTTGAAACCACACCTGTAGAACCCGTTGTCAACCAACCTGTGCAACAAGTTGCACAAGAGCAGCCTCCCGCAAGGGAACAGGATCGCGCCCAACGACCAGCTGCATCAGTACCCACTGATAATGTTCGTGTTACACGAAGCCAGAAAAGAAAAGCACCAGAACAAGTCGAGCTCCGTAGGTCGAAGAGGATCCTTAGAGGACCTCGGAAGCAAAGCCTTATGATAGAAGACATCAGTGAACTTGATGTCGGTTTATCAGATCGGGAAGATCCCGAGACCTACAAAGAGGCAATAATTGATATTGACTCAGACAAATGGCAATAGGCCATGGAATTAGAAATGGATTCAATGTACCAGAACCAAGTTTGGAACTTGGTAGACTTGCCCCAAGGGGTTAGACCAATTGGGTGCAAATGGGTCTTTAAACGAAAGACAGATGCCGATGGCAAGGTACAAACGCACAAAGCTAGGCTTGTGGCAAAAGGCTACACGCAAAGGTATGGCATCGATTACGATGAAACCTTTTCACCAGTAGCAAAATTGAAGTCCATTCGAATTCTACTTGCGATAGCTGCCTACTATGATTATGAAATCTGGCAGATGGATGTAAAGACAGCCTTCCTCAATGGCAACCTTGAGGAAGAGGTCTATATGGTACAGCCGGAAGGTTTTATTAGTAAAACCAGGCCAGCTGCTGTATGCAAATTACAAAGATCCATCTATGGGCTAAAACAAGCGTCAAGGAGCTGGAATATCCGCTTTGATGAAGCTGTCAAATCGTTTGACTTCATCAGAAGCAAGGAAGATCCCTGTGTCTATGCGAGACACAGCGACATAGGAGTTGTTTTCATGATCATTTATGTAGATGGCATATTGATCATGGGAAACAATGTCTCTATGCTAGAAGAGACTAAAGTTTGGTTATCAAGTACCTTCTCGATGAAGGACTTGGGTGAAGCGAACTACATCCTAGGGATCAAGATCTTTAGAGATAGATCCAAGAGGATGTTGGGAATGACACAGTCCACCTACATCGACAAAATACTGAAGCGTTATAAGATGGACGACTCAAAGAGAGGCTTTCTCCCAGCTAGGCATGGGATTGTCTTATCAGTTAAGGATGGTCCTAAAACTGATGAAGAAAGAAATGCAATGAGTCGTGTGCCCTATGCTTCGGCAGTAGGGTCTATAATGTATGCAATGAATTGCACAAGGCCCGTGTGGCATATGCGCTTAGTGTCACTTGTCGACACCAACAGAATCCAGGAGTACCTCACTGGACTGCTGTGAAGAACATTCTTAAGTACCTTAGACGGACTAAAGAGATGTTCTTGGTGTTTGGTGGAGAACCAGAATTGAAGATGTCTGGGTATGTCGACGCTGGATTTGAATCAGATCCTGATGACTTTAAGTCACAGACAGGATACGTATTCAAATTGAACGGAGGAGCTGTCTGTTGGAAGAGCTCTAAGCAAGCCACGATTGCTGACTCATCCACAGAAGCCGAGTACATTGCTGCATCAGAAGCATCGAAAGAAGCTGTCTGGATTTCAGAGTTCTTGAAGGAATTGAGGGTTGTTCCTGCTTCCAGTCCAATAACGATTTATTGTGACAATACGGGCGCCGTCGCTCAAGCTAGGGAGCCTAGATCTACAAACAAGAACAAACATGTACTTAGAAAATATCACGTTATACGTGAGATTATAGATAGAGGAGAAGTTAGTATAGAACGTGCCTCTACCACGGACAACGTGGCAGATCCTTTCACCAAGGTCTTATCAGTGGAAGTCCACTTAAGACATTATGCTAATCTGGGCATTAGGCATAAAGGTGACTGGCTCTAGTCCAAGTGGGAGATTGATAGTGTATATGTCCTAGAGACAGTCCTTACTAAGGGCATGGTGCCCTTATAGAGGACATATATGTACTATTACACAGGTCAACGTAATATAATATATGTTTGTTGCATTTTACTATTGACTATCGCTTTCATATTTATATTACACCAGGCTGCAGCATGTCATATCTTTATTGATGTCTGTATTGATACTGAACATGTCCCCTCGGATAGATGACCGATCACACAGTTAGTGGGAGCTATGTGAGTTATCATCTATCCCAAACTCTCCCTAGTCGTGGTACATCTCGGATGTGGGGGTCTGAATGAACCTGACAAGACTAGTATGCGTGGAGGTTATACTTGTTGGAGCAAGTGTGAGCCGATCCCACGGCCACGGAACGGATTGTTGGACAATCAAGGAACGTTCCCATAACTGCGCATAGTTGTTCGAAGAAGCTTTATCGAACAATGGAAGTACCCACCGGACACTCCCATCGATGTATACTCTACACCGACGTGTCTATGGGAACCGGTGAGTTGTCGAAGTGATGCCATTCGTCCTTTGCACTTGCAGGACTTTATCATCACATTTGTTGCTCCATATCCTTGGTGGACCCGTCGATGTCAGCTCTGAATAAGCAGTTGACCTAAGACACGATCCCGGATTATGGCTAAATACAAATGGGGGTGATAAGTGATTCTGTGAAGGATTCATCTCTCAAGTGTAGCACAGGAGAGCACTGCTCGTAGTCTGCATAGTTGTGTTGGTAAAGTCACTGGCCAGTGCAAATGATATATTATGATGGTCATAAGTATATCTTAACCAAACAACTCCCTGAGACGCCCGTGGATGTATTATTGGGATAGACACTTCATCGATCCTAGATACATCCGAGCAAGTCAGATGAAGGGACGTTACCATCGCCGCGTTGAGCGCAACAGGCTTCGCAACGAAGGGTTAGCTTTGAGAAACCTCTCAAACGTCCTCACGTATTAATATTGCAAATGGAACCGTCTAGGAATTCCATGTTGCCTAGTCTAGGACTTGCTTAATACGGTGAGGCCCTATGGGTCACACTATGCGGTGATTCAGCCTATCAGGATATCCTTGAAGATGGAATCGCAATTAATTTGAAATTAATTGTGATTGATGGATTATAATTGATTTCGAATTAATTATAATAATTGGTGGCTCAATTAATGATTTGGAATTATTAATTGAATTGACTAAGTAATTGTATTTTATGTAAATACAATTAAAGATTATATTTTGGAAATATAATGGAGGTTTGATTGTAAAGGATATGTTAATTTAGAATTAACATATGCACTTGGGCAAAAATCTACTTGGAGTTTGGATTGCCTTAGAAATATATGTGGGTCCCAAAAGTGGGACCCACGTCCCGTAGGACAGGCGCGCGCACGCGCGTGGCAGAATAGGGGAAGGAGTTCGACTCCTTCCTCTATTAGAAGTCCAAGGGATAAGTTAGATTTTCCTGATTGAGTTTTGATTTGATTGGGAATGAATCTAGACTTGATATTGGTTTCCTTGTGCGATAAGAATTAGATTCTTATTCCTTTACGAAGTCTAATTGCTTATGCTTTAGGCTTCTATAGACTACTATATATAGTAGACTATTGGAGAGAGTTTGACATACGATTTACGTGTGATTTTTGATACACAGTTATTCTACCCAGTTTTCTTAGAGAAAATAAAAACTCTCCCCTCCTCCCTTAGCCTCACGCGCGCGCACACCGCCACCGGAGGGAATTGCCGCCCTGTCTTCTTGGTCACATAAAGAATATCCTAGCATTCTTCCGATAGGCTGTTCATCCGTGGATACCAAGGTTGAGGTTCTAGGAGCTGGAAACTAACTCTTATTGTCTTGCAGATATACAGAGTATTGTAGATATCTTCGACTTCGACGAAGGAGAAGATACACCGGATTATTACGAAGACTTGGAAGCTGCTTTGGAAGTAAGGTTACTCTTCTAATTGACGTGTTTATATATATACGACATATGCATAATCAATTAACCAGTATGTTAAGAAAATTTTTAAAATTCCGCTGCGTACCCTAGGGGTAACTCTGACCATATTTTCTTACACATAAGACCTTGAAATATGTGTTTACACAAAAGGAGTTGAACATGAGACAACGACGATGGATGGAATTTCTGGGCGATTACACTTGTACCATTCGATATCATCCTCGTAAGGCCAATGTGGTCGCTGATGCCTTAAGTCGTAGGGTACACGTGTCAAATCTCGAAGTAACCAAATTGTCTTGTATGTTCGCCAATGTCACTTTGAGGTATGAGCTGGCAGGTAAAATTTTTGAGGCTCAAGAGCATGATGAAGAGCTTCAAGATATCAAGGCACATATTACCGAACCTCGCAATGCGAAATTCTCTATTGATGAGAATGGAGCCCTAAGGTTTCAAGGTAGATTGTGTGTGCCTTCTGATGAAGAGCTTAGACGTCTAATCTTGGATGAAGCTCATAAATCTAAGTATTCGATGCATCCCGGAGGAAACCAGATGTATGAGGATTTGAAGAAAGTTTACTGGTGGACCCATCTGAAGCGAGATATTGCACAGTTTGTGCAAAGTTGTTTGGTCTGCCAGCAAGTGAAGGCTGAGCACCAGAAACCGGGAGGTTTACTACAACCACTCGAGATTCCACAGTGGAAATGGGAGATGATCACTATGGATTTTGTGATTGGTCTACCGGTAGCTAGGGGTGGTTTTGATAGTGTTTGTGTCATTGTCGATAGGTTGACAAAATCGGCACACTTTCTGCCTGTAAAAACCACCTACACATCCGAGAAGTTAGCCGAGGTTTATCGCGATGAGATAATTAGGCTTCATGGTGAGCATTGTATCTGATAGAGATCCGAAGTTTGTCTCGAGATTTTGGAAGCAAGTGCACGAAGGCTTGGGTACTAAGTTGAATTTTAGTACCGCAGCACATCCGCAGACGGATGGTCAATTCGAAAGGACCATTCAAACTCTAGAGGATTTGTTGAGATTGTGTGTGTTGGATCACCAAGGAAGTTGGGCACAACATTTGACATTGGTTGAGTATGCTTATAATAATAGTTATCAAGCATCGATTGGTATGACACCGTTTGAGGCACTGTATGGTCGAAAGTGTAGATCACCACTGTACTGGGATTTGGAGGATGGGATTTGGAGGACCGAATTTCTACACCAGTAGCTAGAGAGAGGACTCTCAATGAGATGATACAAGAAACCTTGGAAAAGGTTAGGCTTATCCGAGACCGATTGAGAACTGCTCAAAGTCGACAAAAGAGTTACGCCGATAATCGTAGGCGAGATTTGAAATTTGAAGTTGGTGATTTTGTCTTTCTCAAGCTATCTCCGAGAAAGGGAATTGTTCGTATGGGTCGTAGAGCTAAACTGAACCCTCGGTATGTAGGACCATACGAGATCATTGAGAGAGTTGGCGTTGTGGCTTATCGGTTGCAACTACCCACTACTATTACTGGGATTCACAATGTCTTCCATGTATCTCAAATGAAGAAGTACCATCCTGACCCGTCGCACGTGATTCAACCCGAGGAAGTGACAATTGAGGAGGATTTGTCTTATGTGGAGCAACCGGTTCGTATTCTAGACCAGAAGGTGCAACAGCTCCGTAATAGACAAATCAAGCAAGTAAAGGTTTTGTGGCGAAACCATCAGTACGAGGAGGCGACCTGGGAAAGCGAGGATGACATGCGCCGGCAGTATCCCGAGCTCTTCAACTTTTCAGGTGCGAATTTGGGGACCAAATTCTTTTAAGGGGGGAAGAGTGTAACACCCGTCTTTTTTAATTATTTATTTATTTATTATTTTATTATTTAATTATTTAATTTTAGTTAATTAATTATCATAGTAAATTATTTATTCGGTAATTATTTAATTAATTTCACGTAAGCTAGTTCGTTTCGTTTCGTTTGGATCAAGCTGGAAGACTGGACTTTTCTGATCTCTTTTTGGCCCATTCTTTAGCCCAGTCAAAGCCCTTTTGACCCAAACCCTAACCCTAATCAGATACTACTCCCTCCTCAACCCTTACTTGCCGTCAAAGCCTAAAAGAAGAAAGAAAGAAAAGAAAGAATGAAAAGAAAGAGAGAGAGAGAGAGAAGAGAGAAGAAGGTTTCTCTACTGCTGCTGCTCCGCCTGACTCCGTCCATCGTCGCCGTTCCCGTCCGCCCGACTCCGCCAAGCCGCCGACGTTTCTGCTCCTATCAGCTTCCGATTCGCGCCGCCGTCGCCGCGAATTGCCGTCTACCGCCGCCCGGTTCTGTCTCGTTGCTCGCGCCGATCGGTTCGCCCGTACACCGCGCCGTTTGCTGAGCCGCCGCCGTGTCGATCCGTCACGTCGGCTCCGTTCTCTTCTCCGCTGTTTGCCGCGCCGCCTGTTCTGTCCGCCACTCTCTGTCTGTTCGAACCCGACCGACCGATTGATCGATCGATCCGTTCGCCGCTCCGCGCCGATTCGATCTTGCCGGTTCTTTCTGTTCCGATCCGAGTCGGTAAGCCATTCCTTCCTTGACCGGTTTGGATTTCAATCTCGATTGCGATTCGGTTGAATCTCGTTTTGATTTCTTTTCTTTTTGGTATTGAATCGAATTGCAGATTGTTTCAACCCTCTATCCCCGTTCGAAGGTAAATCTCGATTCCTTTACTGTTTCTTTCGGTTCGAAATTCGTAATCTGTTTCGGACGTTTTTACCCTTGTTCAATCTGGCCATGTTGTTTTTTGATTCGAACTGAGAACCGGGACTTAGGATTTGTTAGTTGTTGTTACTGTTGTTGGACTTGTGTTGGTTGTTGACCTCGTATGTTTACCGTAGTTTGCTGTTGACTTTGAAAAGGACTGAATTGGACTTTAATGATATTGATTTGAACTTTGTGGACTGATTTGGGAAGTTTGAAAACCTAAAGGACCTTTTTGCAATTTAAGTTTGACCGTAGTTGACTGACAGAGGACTTTCTCGTAAACCTTGTTATTCTGTGGGGACTGATATGTATGTTTGGAAACTTCTGGTTTTGTTTGTACTTTCTGATTTCGAAAAGTATCTTTTTGCAATATACCACTGAGGGTATTTTGGTAATTTCCAGAGTCTGAAAACCGAAAGAGTATTTCTGAAAATGTTTCAACTTAGTTTCTGTTTTTGTAAGTTAATAATTACTTGACTTGCTAGCCTAGTTGGTTAGGTCCTTGCTTGACTAACTTAGAGGTCCCGAGTTCGAACCCCGTCTTTACAACTTCTTTTTCAGCCTTTTTCCTTCCGTCCGTTCGACTTCTAAAGTGTATTTAGTACTTTCTTTTTAGGTTCTCCGTTGTTCGATAACCCATAAGCTCGTTACTCGTTGGAGATCTTTCGCTCGCAAGTTAAGGTGAGTGTTCACCCCTAAACCTATTTATTTGCGAAAAACTGGAAGGATATGTGACAACTTGTACCTACTACTACATATACTGTTTTACTGTATGCTTCCGCGTAAAAGTATTTAAGTCCTAAGTATGACTATTTACTTTCTCTGTTTATTGCTACTCTGTTCTGGACTGACTTTTCTGCAGGAACACCTCTCGGTGTTGATTATTTGTATCTGTTGATCTGTATCTGTTCTGTTTCTGTGTGACCGGTCGATTAGGTTGTAATTGGGTAGGCTTGGGTAGTAGAGGACTATCGGATTTGCTTAATTAATGCCTAGTCTATTCCCTTTTAGGCGCGAGGCAGAAGTCGCTGAGGTCTATTAGGGTCGTAGGTTCTGTTTCCCCAAAGTACACGGGGGTTTCTGTTTCTGTCCGGAGTTGTGCACCCTCTGGAGGGAGTTATAAGGGCATTCTGGGAGTAGGAGCAATAAGGCGGGCTGCACCAACGGTCTTCAACTTATCTGTTCTGTTATTCTGTTATGTGACCTGTTCTGTTTGTTTGCTTTTCTGAAAAGGATTTTGATTTCAAAACTGTTTACTTTCTGTATTTAACTTAGAACCTCACTGAGATCCTTTACTCACACTCTCTTGTTTTCAAAATTCCTTCCTTCCAGATACTGCTGAGGATGTTCGCGAATAGGATGCCAGCGACTGAGAGAAGGGTCTGGGGTGTCTTGGAATTTTATTTCAAAATAAGAAGATGAACTTTTTACTGTCTTCACTCGTTGTTTCATTTGAATTTGAGTTATCGTTGGATATTTACTTGTTTCTGTTAGCGCTATGCGCGTCAATGATTATTTTGGCATTAATTGCCGACCGTTGCTATTAAAGTTATTTTGGAATTTTCTTTTTCAAGAAATTATTTTGTTTTCAAAATCGATACCGTTACACGTTCTTTCGGAACTTGAAAATGCCCTTATGCAACAGGTGAAAAGTAACAAACCAAAGAGATAAACGTAACAAACTAGATAGATGGATAAACTATTGTTACATCCAACAATTATCCATAACACTCCCTTGAATGAAACATGACTTCAGCATTTCAAATACGCCGTTGGAATATTGCCACATTAAAACACCTTCTAAGAAAAACCCAGTGGGATAAAAACTTAGTCAATAGAAAAAGAGTGCAGTGCGTATCTGTCTCCCCTGATTGAAACTTCACATCAAGTCTTTGGATATTCACAAAGGAATCTTCCAAATGAACTGCTAAACTGATTGTTGAAATTACTCGGTCAACAAGTATGCAATATCTTCAATTGATAGCGAATATCTTGTGCTCGGATGAGCCCTTCTTCTAGACCATGGTTGAAGAAGAACATCTCTAAGTCTTTGAGTCTTTGAGTCTTTGCGATGGAATCTTCCAAATGAACTACTAAACTGATTGGTGGAATTACTCAGTAAACAAATACGCAATATCTTAAATTGATAGCGAATCTATTGTGCTCAGATGAACTCTTTTGTAGACAATGGCTTAAATAGAACATCAGTCATAAATGCTTTGACTTCATGTGGGAACCCTCTTGAACACTTGAAAACTTTAGATTTCTTCAAATTCTATAAATTATATCATTAAATGAGTTCAATGCTCATTAGATCTCCATCCTCTATATATGTTTGCAAAATAACCAACAATGTCTTTAACCTTATCTTTAGTCAATGTATCATCATCATGGACATTAGGAGATAGTTATATGTGCGTATATAATGCTACCTCGTTAAAAACCTTGCTAGGAAATACCAAATGGGATTAAAACCTAGTCAAAGGGAAAAATAGTTTAGCAACTTGTATGATGCACAAAGCTCTCACTATTACATGTCTATTATCTCCATTTACGTGACAAGATAAATTCTTTTATCTTCTTTTGGAACCTCAAAAATCATATATCATAAGTCTCTTGTTTCACTTATAGTGAGTACATATATTATACATTGTTGGTCCCTTTAAACAACAAGAAAAGACTAGAGGGGGGGGGAGCCGTTTGAATTTCAAATTCTAAGGCTTGTACCTTAAGATGTCACTATCTTTCTTTTGTACTTTCAGCAGCGCTCTTCATTTGTCTTCTTGTCTTCATGTTCTTCGCGTGCCGACTTTGCACTTAATGTTCTTTGAATCAAATCCAAATATGAACGTTGGAGCCAAAATGCAAGTACTTCTTCAGCAAGGAGGTCACATAAGTTGTCAGCAAGTGATCTGTCTCAGTTTCAGCAAACACAACCTACTCTGTCATATAGATTTTCACTTATGCAAGCTGTTGCTGAGAATCTCACTTTCTGAAGCAACATGTGCCTTTGTAGATACCTTTCTCAGAATTCTTCTAAGTCTTCAGTCTTCGAATTTTCCACTTTCTGAGCGGTTCTAGGTCGTCAATAGTTTGTTTGTAAAAACAAAGTACATCATCAGCAAGCTTAAGAACCTAACTAGTACCTAGACTAAATGTTTCAGAAAACGTTCCTCTTTATAATTTCCTTAAAATTCTAAATTCCTATGGACCTTAAGAGTACTAGTTACTGGACTTTACTTAATTTAGCATTGTTAATTGCTCATCAAAATTACAAGTTTCCTAACAAATTTCCCCCTTTTTTATGTTAGCAATCCATGGCTAAATTAATTGTTACGCTTTTTAGAGGTTCCTGATGTTGAATAAATCAGTTGATTAATGCAAACATACTTGAATAATAAATCAGTATGCATATATAATTTGCATAATCAAGAACCAATAAGAGTAAAAAAGTTGATTGCTGATAGTTATCTTTCAGAAGTAAGTTTACCAGAAAGATCACAGATACTATTGAAATCAGTACGCAAAAGAAAGCTTTTCAAGGAACTCTAGTCTATTCCAGTAGAGGATTCTCTAAGAATCTCTTTTACACTCTTCTTAGCAAGAGCCGTAAATTCAACGCAGTCCTTCTCGTAATCTTCAAGTAGTTTACGGACTTCAAGTTGAATTATTCTTGCATTCTTACAGGCATAATTTTACCATTCATGTCGTTGTAGTGTATTACCCATATTGCATACCCCAATTGATAGCATGAAGTAGCTGAGTGTCTGAAATTCCCTTGGCATGAATCATCCTTAACCAACGGAGGTCTTCATCTTGATCCTTTTCAGTAAGATAGAAATATTCATAAGGAATCAAGTGAATTTTCTTTTTGGACGTTTTGGTTATAGGATCATTATAGTAAGCAACATCACATGCTTGATGAGGTCAGGTTCTTGCCACAACTTCTTGCTGATGGAGCTTCTTCTCACTAAGATTTCAATGTTCAGCCACTTTAAAGCTATGTTCCTTGGGTAGGAGGAGGATGCCTTTCTTTCTTTGCAACCTTCAGATCAATCCATGTGTAAAGCTGGTTCATCACAGTAGTAGGAAAGAAATCATTTGCCAATAGGTCTTCTAGCTTAATAATCCAGCAACCATGGAGGTTTCTGACCACATTTTGAGTGGTTTCCTTATTGCTGGTTTTTGTGTAATCAATGCTAGTGCCTATAGCAATGTTAGCTAGCCTTCTTTCTTCTTCTCTTTGCTTTCTTCTTGACTTATTATTTCCTTGATTCTTTGCTGAAGATCTGGAGTCAGAAGAAAAATGCTTGGACTGTCCAGATGGAGTCAAGGCAGAAAGAGGCTTAGCCCTTATAGCATGAGCTATTGTTTGGTAAACATCATTATCATCATCATTATCAAAACCTTGATGACTTTCAGTTTGACAGAATTATGGAGCATCAGTAGACGTTTTTCTCCTTTTAGGATTTGCTGAAGTTCTCACAGAATCTGTTTCAGCTTTTCTTTTGGAATTTTGCTCTGGTTCAGCAGGAGGTTCACTAGACGGTCCTGGTAATTTCATCAGCGAGGGGGAGGGAGCAGTTGGAGGCATGTCCCTTGAGCTCTTCTTCTTAAAATGCGGTGTATCTTCCCCCTTAGACATGGATTGCAATACATCAACTATCTGAGTTGAGAAAAACTCATTGCAATTATCAGCAAGCTTGTGTAAGTTGTGATATTGTTCAACCATGTCTTGCTGAAGTTGGTTTGTTTTGGATAATTCAGCCTTAATCATTTTCAGATTTTCTTTAGCCTTCTTGGTGTCTGCAATATTTTGTTCCATGATTACTTGAGCCTTTTTCAAGGCATTCTTGCCGATTTTCAGAGCTTGTCCTGCTTCTTTCTCATAGCTTCGATGTTGTAAGCTTACATCAGCTTGAGCTAGAGTGAGACTTGTAGTGCGTCTCAGCAAGACAGTCAGGATCTTTTCCATATTGAAAGGCTTCTCAGCAAGTAACTCCTCATCCTCAGCTTTGCATTCTTTGTGCACTTGCTATAAAGCTTGCATTCTTGGTGTCCATTCATCCACACATGGAAATGGCACAAGTGAGGGAGTTACATGGTGTGATTTTAGTTCAGTGACGAACTGATCTTCAATGCCTTTAAGCTTACTTCTCTCATAATCATTTCCAGAGGAAGCAGAAGAGTTTGAATGTTGGGATTTCGTATCACCAGTTTTATCATTCTTGGCAACATTCTCTTCTTCTTCATCAGAAAATCCTGATATGCTTTCAGCATCTTCCTTGTCAAAGTCAGCAACCTTTTCTCCAAGGTTTTCAGTCACTGTGTGTTCAGGTTGAGTGGTTGTTGAGGGCTACTCTTGAGACTCCACAACTGGAGTTTCACCAGTAGTAGGAGTGGAAGGGAGGATTCTTCCGATCTTTTCACTCCAGAAGACTGAGCAACAGACAAATGTTGTGCCAGGTACATTTATGACCATGATGTTTGCCACAGCTTTCTGGAAGTCTTCATCTGGTTCTTCATCTTCATGAAGGTTTGATTCAATGACCTTGGCATCAAGTATAGCCTTTTCAACTAACTTGGCATCAGAAAGTTTTGTTTTGCCTTTAGCAATTTCAGCAAACTTTCTGGCTTGTTCTTCACTCATCTCAACAACTTCTTCAATTACTTGATGTTCAGTAGGAGGAGCAGTGGTAGATTCATGTTAGTTGATGGAAGGTGTTTGTTCAGTAGCTTGTTGTTGTTTTGTGGCTTGATCAGCTACTTGAACTACTCCACCAGCACCGCGACTTGGACCTTGGGAATCATCATCATCCTTTTTGTCCTTTGAGTCCTTAGAATCTTTTTCTTCATTGTCATCACTGGAATCTTCTATGAAATTCTCATCTTCTTTTTCTTCTTCATCATCAGTAAGTGTAACTAATGGAAGATGCATATACTTAGCTTGACTTGTCACTTCTTCCTCCTCATTGATTTTGTGGGGATCATCCACCATAGGTACAAAGGAACCTTTGAGCATCTCAGCTTGTTCAGCTGGAGAGGCACTCTTAAATTGATTATTCATATTCTCTCTGATTGTGTAAACCAGATCAGTTCCCATTTGTTGAGAATATGAGAGATCAACTGGGAGGATGGAGTGGACAAAAGTCTCAAGCTTAAGCAGTGAAGTTCTTTTCTTTTCAGAAGAGAGATTTAGAAAGATGTCTGAGAAGCTCATTCTTCTATATCTTTGCCAGTTGCTGACAGACTTTGCGACCTTGGTCAAAGTATTCTTTTTGAAATTGGAGTAGAGCTCTTCTGAGCTGACTTCATGGACTTCAATGATGAGAGTTGCTTCTATAATCTCCTTTTGAGCCTGAATAAGAACAATGTTAGTTTCAATAATGTTTTGGAGAGTTGTTTTAGAGTCTAAAACTGTAGCAGGAAATATCTGTTGGTTCTCAGCAAGCTCATGTTGCACACTTGGTTGTGAAGGAACTACTTCCAATTCAACAGGAGCTGTAGTAGCTTCCTTGTTTTGTTCATCCTGAAATAACACTTTGTTAGATACAAGTACTAAGTTTTTGAACTTAGTAAAATTACCAAAATTTGCATCTACCTGCTGAGCAGGAGTTGTAGATTCTGGTAAAGAAGTTTCAGCAATCTTCAGGCTCGTATCTTGAGAAGTTTGTAAAAAAATAATAGTATTAGCTAATGATAAAGTATTAGATAAAGAAGTTTTGCCTATTTCTGAGTTAACTACCTGCTAAAGAATGACAGGTAAGGGTGTCAATTTAGGCTTTTAGGTGAGGTATGGGTTTGGTATGGTAGGCTTCCCACCCATTTACCACCTACCTATTTACACCCATTTACAAATGATGGTAAATAGGTAGGTTGTAAATGGTGAGGTAAACCTCATATCCCATTTATAATTTTTCTTCTTCCCTTCTTTGTATGTAGATAGTTGTAGCTCAATGAAGAATTATCATATAAATTTCATACAACAACTCAAATATGTCACCATCACATTCACATTACACATGGTAATCAAATCAGAATTATAAATCTAATAACCTAAACCAATGTCCACATCAACATGCCATAGTCATAGTAAACCAACAAAAGGCCATATAACGCAACAATTTTCCTATTGTTTAAGATCAAATAATCTCTTTGGCATATTATCAAACACATGGAGTGCCTCAGACAAAATACAATTCTCCAACACAAATTTGCACAAAGATGCAAACAATTTGAGCGAGAGAAAGAAGAGGATGTAAGATGAAGATTAAATAAGAGTTTAATGAGAGAGACGCACATATCTTCGATCCAGTGAAAACGGGAGAAAGTTGTTTCTGTGAAGAAGAAGAAAGCGGGGGCGAGTTGCTTTCACAGAAGAAAGCTTACGTTTTTTTTCTTTCTCTTTCCTGTAAACTAACGGCCTATTATGTGCCTAAATACCTATTAGTAAAAACTATTATAATTAGGGTGTTAATAGGTATTATCTATTTAGACCCATATATTATATGGATGGGTTTAGGTAGGCTTTTTATATTTAGGTTTAGGTAGTTAAATGGGTTTTGACCCATTATGACAGGCCTAAGGACAGATGGTGACTCAGTCCTTTCAGCATTGTTTGCTTCTTCATTATCTGGGGTCAAATCTTCAGCAGACTTCTTTTCATGTTCTAAATGAGAAAGCTGTGTAGTATCAGCAATCTCCCATGTCTCTGAATGGACAGGTTGAGCAGAAGTATCTTGGCCTCTCAGATCACTACTTGTCATGAATAGAGATTTATTGGAGTTGTCATCAATCTCCATATCCATTTTCTGGCTTAGATCAGTAAGTACCAATTGGATCTTGTCTATAGAAGTAATTGGTGAACTTGGCCTTTCATTCTCAGCATCATGTGATGCGTCGTCGAATGATACTTCAACGTGAGCTTCAGCAAACTCAACGTTTTGGACAGTTACTGTCTCAACAACTGTTTCTCAGCAACTTGTGTTGTATGAGCACTCTCTCTTAGTGGACTAGTTGCTTCTTCAGCAACTGTTTCTTTTTCACTTGTTACTTTGTCAGCAACTTCTCTAGCAAGTGCAGCCTTTCTTAGGTCTGCAGCTATGTCACTTGCTGGCTCAAGTGTTGTATCCTCAAGATTATCTACAACATAGATATCATCAATTCTTTCTAAGGCAGGATTTGCATTTCCACTGCCTTGTGGTCTTTCTTCAGTAGTTATATCGAAATTAATTGGATTTGTAGAAGTTTCAGCAGGTGCTTCTACATTAATTACTGTAGTGGTTTGCTTTTCAGCAACCATTGTTGTATCGTCATCCGGAATGTCATGACCGATAGGAACTGATTTCCTAGCCGTTGTTTTCTTCCTTGGGAAGGTTTTTGTCTGGGCTTTCTTGGGAACAGGATCAGCTGATGAAGCTGCAGTTCGAGTATCATCATCAGCTTTCTTTTTCTTAGTTCTCTTTCTGGGTGCCTTTGTATCAGCAACCATAATAGTGACAGCAACATTTGAGTATGTTGCTTTTTTGGACTGTTTGTCAGCATCCTTGGGTCCATTCTGTTTGTAGAATTCTATTCCCACATTGCATACTGACTTCTTGATCGGCAATGGGGTTTCTCAGCTTGACCTGGAAATGTTCCAGGATGTAACAAATTTTCAGTCCATACGTCACTGGGAAGATTGGTAAGATAGTATTGTCTTCCACCTTGACTTTGAACTTTACAATACATTCAACTAACTTGTTGAAAATGTATTTTGCCCAGTTGATTTCGTTTTTGTTCTTATGTATATGCATCAGCAACGGCCATCTTTTCAGGCCAACTTGGTCTATTCCTCCGACTTGGGTGTCTAGGACTTTTATGAGTAGAAAAGCTACTAGTCCAAGAGAGTAAGAGAGATGTTTTCTCTTTGTGAATTTATCCCATGAAACAGGAGTAATCTCTCCTCTCTTCATTCTTTCATTTCTAACATCACTGCAGAAGGATTCAATCTCTTCAACAGTGGCAGTGATGTCATCTTTGGTTCTAGTAGTTGGAATCTGAAAGATGTTTGCCAAATCAATCCATTTCAGGATGATTTTGCTCCCCTGTAGTGTTGTAGAAATCACTTTTCTGTGATTCCTTGTTCATCAGTATGGGTTTGGATTTCTGCATTATTGTAGAATTCCATTGTATCCACCGTAATCACCTTCTTTGTGCGAGCGGTGATAAATGGAAGTAGGCCTTGTTGATTAATGTAATTCAACGCCTCAATGTTTTCTTCATTATATTCTTTCTCATAGAAGTATCGGATATACATCTCTTTTGAAAATCCTCCCCATTTCATCATCTCTCACACTTTTCAGTGTTGATATATGCGGGAGGCATGGGTCTTTCTGTAATGCGGTTGTTAGCTAACACGATTTTCACCGTGTTCTTTGTCGGAGATGCGGCCGGAGTGGGAGCAGTGCTTTTTCCAGCACTGTCTGCCTTTGAGGACTTGGTGTTCTTAGTTTGTTGTCTCTTGGGAGCCATCTCTTTATATAGAAAGGTAAATAAGGGGTAAGTGTACAAAAAAGAGATGCTTTTCTTTTTGACCGGAGGTACAGTGTTTCAGAGCACAGGCTAGAGAAAATTTGCAGAGAAAGGAAATGTGGAGTTAAAGAATTTTGTCTTTTGTCTAACTCTTCATTTATATAGTATCTCTGTTGTGTGAGAAACTCAATGGTTTTGAGTTCTCAGCAAGGGTAAAACAGAGATACAATGAGTTAGTGGAGCCTTTGCATTAAATGCGTAGTGGTCTACTAACCCGAAACCGTCAGAGCTTGTTTTCACTTTATAACAATAACCGTTGGATCATCAACTGCTTTAAAATCAATGGCCATGATTGCATTTCATGTCATGATTAATAGGGAGTTTATTTGTGCCACGATTAATGTCACATTAGATTTTACCTTGAATCAAGGGATTTTATCTCTTTTACTTAGAAGCTAATAGCTTGCTGAAGTATTAGAGAATCTTTTCAGCGATTCTAAACGTTCTAACTTTAGCATTTACTTTAAAAGTAACAAGCCTTGTAATTGTTGAAAGTTCCCCCTTAATCAAATATCTCATTTTTCTTTGAGTCGAAAAGGTTTCTAAGCTCCCGTCTCAACAAGTCCCTTTTATAGTGAGATATTTTAGGAAAATTCTTCTTAAGTGAAAACAATCTTGCTCATTGCTGAGTTCCCGTCTCAGATTTTCCTTTGATACTTGAATACATGTTTCAGTACCCTTAATTGCCTGAATACCCGTTTCAGCAATCCAAAGGTTTTTCTTACTGAATACCTGTTTCGGCAAGTGACCAAGTTTCCTAACAAATGACCAGTTTGAAGGATTTACTTGCTGAATGCCTGTTTCAGCAAACACTTATGTACAACCATCTCTTAGTAGAACCAAATACAAAAGGGGACTTTCAAGGGATAATTAAATCTTTAAGCAACTATTGGCTTCCTGAATGCCCGTTTCAGCAACCAATCAAATTTACCCTTTTTATTTTGAGGTAGTTCAATCAATCCAAGGTTATACCTTAGCATTGCGAACCTATTATCTGGAAGGGGCTTGGTAAAGATGTCAACAAGTTGATCATTGATGAACGAGATTGTCAGACCCAATTAATCAAATAAATTTGTTTTTAGCCAAAGGCAATTCACAACTACAACGAAAACCAAGGCACGTAGTGTAGAAGTAACGGGTAATAATCATGCATGAAGTACTTGAAGTTTGTATAGAGATCTATGATCATGAATTGTCCTACGTGTTCCTTTCAATTCAACACTACGAAGATAGATGGCTTAGATAGATCAAAGAAATAAAATAATAAATCAATTCTTAAACGCGCGAAGCCACTCATGCATAATTAAGAACCCTAGCTAGAAATCACATACTATCACCAACGATAGATTTAGCTACTCATATTGCAATCAACAAGAATCAAAGCAAGATTGAATGAAAACATGTTGAATGAAGTAAATAAAAGCAGAAAAATCGTGAGATACAAGTTACCAACGAAGGTTGTCAATCTCCGATGAATTGCTAACTCACAAGCAAGAATCGAAAATCAAAGATGTCCAATCTCTATGCTAAAGCTTCCAAATCAATAAGAAAAAGTGTCTTCTATGCTAATAATTTCCATAACAGGCCCTGGAGAATTTGTCTCTCAAAATAGTGTGAAAAGGTCTTAAAAACATAGAAAATAGGCAAACTATATATAGATGTCGGAAACTGCAAGGCGAACCGCCCCAGGTGCCGGGCGATTCGCCTGGTGTGGGGCGAATCGCCCCACGTCCCAGGCGGTTCGCCTGGGATGTCCAGATCGACTTCAGCGAGATTTTAGTCTTCTTTTCCTTTTCGGACTCGGATTTTGCCTTCTAGTGACCTTTAAGCCTTGAAACTCGTCCCCTAGGCCTCAAATCTCGTCCGGAACCTTCTAAATACACCACGAATGTCCTCGAAACATCAAAACCTCGTCCTCTTCATCAATATTGCCCATAAAAACACGTTTTTTTTACCTAAAACCTGAAAAATGCAAAGAAAAGGGAAACATGACACTATTCAAATAAAATGCACTAAAATATAAGCTAAATCAACCTAGAGGATTGCTAAATTGGTGAAAAAGACTCGAATGAAAGTGTAAAATACACGTTCATCAAACTCCCCAAATCTAACCTTTGCTTGTCCTCAAGCAACTAAGCTAGACTCTAATGCAAAAAAAACCAATGCAACACACAAAATGGAGTCTCATGCCAAATGAAATGAACTAATCTATTGAGTCTATCAAAAACTTATGAACAATGACCATACAAATCATAACATGGATATTGGTTGAAGAATGCCTCGATTGACTCATATACATTCACATATGCACTATGTTAAACAAGATAGTCTCTCGTAACATTCTCTACCTGGACCTAGTCAGTGACGACGTAATGAAACATGTTAAAATACGAATGATTGTCCCGTGTCTATGAAACCGAGGACTTACTGTTGTTCACCAAGTTAAGACTTTCCCTCAAAGAGGTCGAACCAATACGGACTCTCATCAAACGAAGGAGGGTTCCATAAAAGTTCACACTCCCCTATTCTACCCATCTCTCGAGCAAAGTCATAAACTAATCACCACTTCCTGAATGGCAGGACGATGGTGGTCTAGAACAGATGACACTCAAACAAACAAAAGACAAACTTTACAGCTCGATTACGAACATTACATGAATTGAAAAACGAGACAAACACTTCGCTAAACTGCTTTTTGGCTTTCTTTGGACCCTTCTTTGCTTTTGTGGGGTCTTATCTTTTTTCTTTTTTTTCTTTTCCAGATTTTTTCTTTTTCATGGAATTTTTTCTTTTTCTTTTTTTTTCGCTTTTTTCTTCTTTTCTTTTATTTTTGTATATAGCCAGAAGTAGCACAACGAATAAGAAATTACAATGACTCACAAACGACCTCCCCAAACCTATTCGAAAGAATAGGTTGGAGCACAAACTTTACGAAAAAGGAAAACAAACTCACAACACTCAAAATCGAAAAACAAGTCATCATAACGGTATAACCCCCTCCCCAAACCTATTCGTTACAATAGGTTTCAAACAAAGGATCACACAATCTCACACTACCTCCTTCCTAGGCATTTAGCAATCTCAAAGCAAGGTGAAGACTTGTTGCCTCTTAGGTACATAATTACACGGGAAAACAACCACAAGACTCTAACATGCATCATCTTATTATAAAAGGCCTTCATGAACCGCAGTAGAGAAAACACCACTAAGTGATGTCGAGACTACCAAGCTTAACTAAGTGCATATATAAATGTGACAAGCCAAGCGAGAAAAACCTCAAACAAATTCATAGAGATGAAACGCATGGTCAAAGGTCATAACTAGTTAATCTACCCAATAAAAAAGTTCAAAAAATTTGGCAATAAACTCCACACAAAAACATGCAAAACTATACTGGGATGAATGTAGTGTATGCAACTAAATACTAAGAAAGCGGTAAACGTGCAAATGCAAACAAAGGGTTTCACGAGTTTATCATAAGCAAAATAAGTATAGAGATAGCCAGCGATAATCCCCCCCCCCAAACCTGAAAGTCGTCGCTCGTCCCGAACGTCGAAAGTGGATTTAAGGTGAGAGCTAACTTGTACTTGTAACCTATAGGACTCAAGGAAACTTGTGAGAAACCAAAACGGGCGATAAAAGAAGTAAAAAGATCAATAATTTAGCATAATAGGAGAAAAATGGGGTTCCGAACAAAAATCCGGACCTCCGAGTTTCTGGACACCCGGGGCGAACCGCCACAGGTGGGGGGCGATTTGCCTGGGGCGTCCAGAACGTCCCAGGCGGCCTGGTCTTGCCAGGCGAACCGCCCCACATGGGGGGCGGTTCGCCTGGCATCTCCAGACTCCTGGAGACGCCTTTTTCGTCCCAAAACGCAAAATTATCATCTTAAAACCTATTTTATCACCTAAAACAAACGAAAAAATAAATATGCATGCAATGCAAGAAAGCGATAAAACTAAACTACATGCAACCATTACCACTAATGTTATCCATTATCAAATGGAAACGAATCTTGTGCATCCGTTCCATTACTCCTCGCATCTTGGGAACCATCCTTGGCTCCTCTTCGTATCTGCTCAAGCAAGTCCATGATTCCCTGAAAACTAAAATTAACAAAATCAATAAAATCAAAATCTAAAAAATAACTAAGGGAATCAGATGGAAAATAAAAAGAGAAAAGAGGATCAAAACTCCTTTGGAACTCATAGGTGGGTGCATGGACCAGAACGTAGGAGTCAAGATCAAGAGTATCTGCCGCAATTGATTCAGCGACACCAAAATCTTCAGAGATTGGCTCCTCGACCTCAACACAACTCACGCCATCACCTTCTGACTCGAGTGAAGCAATGGATTCAGTTATCACCTCCTCCACGACTTCCTCTTGACCAACAACCTCGACATCCGCAAGTAAGGACGTGGAATCCAACCTAAGCACTGAGGAGACTTCATCAATGGATTCTTCTCCACATTCCTCTTCATCGGCAATGTCGATTTCTGGTGGCTGACTACTGAAGCGACACGTCCATGCCCTTGACCCGGGAGGTGAGTCCCTATCCCAATGTTCCAGAAACTTGCTGGTTACTTCACCCCAAGTGCGCAACGATTTTTCCGGTGGGATTCTGAGCCATCCTCAAGCGTACCCTTTCAAGGCTCCCATAAATCCTCTCATACAAAGTTGCTCATGTGGTAAAATAACCCCCTCCTCATTCTCACGAGGTATCCTCAACACACCTTCCTCGTACGTGTCTAAGAACCCTCTTGGATCATCACCCATTGAAAACGTGGAGAGAATGGAGTAGTACGAAGGATCAAAGTCATAATTCCTGCAATCTTCATCCAATGTTATGCAAGGCCCTCGAGGCATCACATACCGGGGCAAAGGAACTTGTTGACTCATCCTTTCATATGACTAGTTTCTGCACATGAGGAAACAAGAAACCAAGGAGCAGAATCCACAAAGGAAAACAAAAAATTGCAAAGAAAAGCACAAAGAGTGCAAACAAACACAATGTACCCAAGAACTTCGAGAGCACAAGCACGCAAGGTAACCAAGATCAGATTTACTGAAAAAGATTGGGGAAAGAAATAGGGTAAGAAAGTGAAATTTTTTGAGAGCAAACCCCCAGAGTCTGTTCTTCTTTGAATGCTGAATATATAAATAAGCTAAAGAGAAAAAAGGAGTATAGTCCCCGGCAACGGCGCCAATTTGATGAACGAGATTGTCAGACTCAATTAATCAAATAAATTTGTTTTTAGCCAAAGGCAATTCACAACTACAACGAAAACCAAGGCACGTAGTGTAGAAGTAAAATAACCTCGAGTGTCGATCTCTAAGGACTAAACTAGCTTTATCAAATTTAACTTAAACTATAAATCAGATATCAAGCAAAGCACAGATTTTTCTAATCAATATGATGGAAGTCAGTGATAGTATGATCATTCAAAGCAACGGGTAATAATCATGCATGATGTACTTGAAGTTTGTATAGAGATCTATGATCATGAATTGTCCTACGTGTTCCTTTCAATTCAACACTACGAAGATAGATGGCTTAGATAGATCAAAGAAATAAAACAATAAATCATGTCTTAAACGCACGAAGCCACTCATGCATAATTAAGAACCCTAGCTAGAAATCACATACTATCACCAACGATAGATTTAGCTACTCATATTGCAATCAACAGGAATCAAAGCAAGATTGAATGAAAACATGTTGAATGAATTAAATAAAAGCAGAAAAATCGTGAGATACAAGTTACCAACGAAGGTTGTCAATCTCCAATGAATTGCTAACTCACAAGCAAGAATCGAAAATCAAAGATGTCCAATCTCTATGCTAAAGCTTCCAAATCAATAAGAAAAAGTGTCTTCTATGCTAATAATTCCCAGAACAGGCTCTGGAGAATTTGTCTCTCAAAATAATGTGAAAAGGTCTTAAAAACGTTGAAAAATAGGCCAACTATATATAGATTTCGGAAACTCCCAGGCGAACCGCCCCAGGTGCCGGGCGATTAGCCCCACATCCCAGGCGGTTCACCTGGGACGTCCAGATCGGCTTCAGCGAGATTTTAGTCTTCTTTTCCTTTTCGGACTCGGATTTTGCCTTCTAGTGACCTTTAAGCCTTGAAACTCGTCCCCTAGGCCTCAAATCTCATCCGGAACCTTCTAGATACACCACGAATGTCCCCGAAACACCAAAACCTTGTCCTCTTCATCAATATTGCCCATAAAAACACGTTTTTTTTACCTAAAACCTGAAAAATGCAAAGAAAAGGGAAACGTGACACTATTCTAATAAAATGCACTAAAATATAAGCTAAATCAACCTAGAGGATAGCTAAATTGGTGAAAAAGACTCGAATGAAAGTGTAAAATACACGTTCATCAATCATTAGTACCTATCTTTACAACCTCAATGTCTCCATTTTCCACATGATCTCTAATGAAATGGTGTCTAATATCAATGTGTTTTGTCCTTGAGTGAAGCTTAGGATTTTGCGTGATAGCAATAGCACTTGTATTATCACAAAAGATTGGTGTTTTCTTTGCAGAAATACCATAATCTCTTAGTTGTTGTTGAATCCATAAGATTTGAGCAGTACAACAACCAGCCGCAATGTATTCAAATTCAGTGGATGAATTGGCCACACAGGTTGGCTTCTTGCTAAACCATGAAATTAATCTTGTATCAAGGGTTGATCCACCATGGTCAGCATCTGAATAACCAACCAATTCTAATCCAGAATCTTTTGGATACCATAATCCAACATTGATTGTGCCTTTGACATATTTCAGTATTTTGAGTGCTTTCTTGTAGTGGGATTCTCTAGGGTCAGATTGAAATCTTGCACACACACAAACATCATACTGAATGTCAGACCTACTTGCTGTTAGATACAGCAAGGAACCAATGAGCTTCCTATACTTGTGTTCATCCACACTTTTATCTTCTTTAGTATAGCCCAATTTGGTACCAACGCTCATAGGGATCTTTTCAGGTTTCTCTTCCTCTTTGATCCTGAATTTTATGAGCATTTCCTTTGCATACTTTGCTTGATTTATGAATATTCCATCTTTGAGTTTCTTGACTTGCAAACCTAGGAAATAATTCAATTTGCCCATCATGCTTAATTCAAACTTGTTAGTCATGAGCTTGGCAAAATCATCACAAAGTTGCTTGTCCTTAGAACAAAAAATTATTTCATCCACATAAATCTGGACTAAGAGTATTTTACCATCATGATTCATGATAAATAAGTTTTATCAACTCCACCTTTCTTGAAACCATTATCCAGCAAGAACTTAGCTATGGTATCATACCAAGCTCTATGTGCTTGCTTTAGACCATATACAGCTTTCTGAAGCTTGTATACCATCTTGGTTTTTGAGGAACGTTCAAAGCCAGGGGTTGTTCTAGATAGACTTCTTCAGCAAGTTCACCATTTAGGAATGCACTTTTAACGCCCATTTGGTAAACTATAAAGTCATTATGAGCAGCAAAGGCTAAGAAAAGTCTAATTGCATCCAATCTTGCAACTGGTGCATCAGACTCATCATAATCCAATCCTTCAGTCTGACAGTAACCTTGAGCAACTAAACGTGCTTTATTCCTTGTTACTTCACCAGACTCGCTCAGCTTGTTTCTGAACACACACTTGGTACCAATTGCTTTCTTTCACACTTGGTACCAATTGCTTTCTTTCCTTCAGCAAGGGGTACAAGTTTCCAGACTTTGTTCCTTTTAAATTGATCCAGTTCTTCTTGCATTACCTTGATCCATTCAGAATGCTTTAAAGCTTCTTCTATGCTTGTGGGTTCAGTTTCTGAAACAAAGCAAGAGAACAAAGCTTGTACCTAAAAAACTATTGCTTCTTCAGCAAGTTCCTGGTTGGTAGATACTTTGGATCTAGTCACTTGACGTTTGTCAATATCACCAATCATATCCATTTGTTAACAGGTTTTCTGCTTTTAGGATCTCGATATGTTTGCGTTTCAGCATGTGACTCTTCAGCATGTACTTGTTCAGTACTACTGGTATCTGGTTGTGTCTCTACTGAAATAGGTTCATCAGCAACTACTTGTTCAGTATTGCTGGTTTGAGGTAACTCGTCAGTAGACACAGGGGGTTTGTTGGTCCCTTTAAACAACAAGAAAAGACTAGAGGGGGGGTGAATAGTTATTCAAACTTTTCATCGTTTAAAATTTCTCAGCAAGTGCTTATTACTTTTCAGTAATGAGTTTGCTGGTACTTAACGTTCGCACTAGTCCTTATTACTTTCCAGTAATGAGTTTGCTGGTACTTAAAAACAGAGTGCGGAAGTCTTTTACAATTAGTACTTTTCAGAGAGTGCTAGTTTCAGCAAGTGAGCAGAGTGTCAGTGTACAAGAAAAGTAGATTGCTGAAAACTAAGTGCGGTAAAGTAAATCACACAAACACTTTTATAGTGGTATCTGAGAGTGGTGTAATCTCTCAACTAATCCACTTTGTCCTTTCTAGGACTGAATCCACTGTGATAAGATATGAGGTTCCTTACAAATCCTATCAATAATGATTCTTCAGAAACCAAAGCACAGTTGCTTTGTTTCCAACCTAACTAGAGAACTGTAACCTTGTTCTCCACCAAACTTGGGACTTATAATCAGCAACACTATGCTTGATTAATTCCCCCTGAATTTCACGCCTGAAAAGGGTGTTTATTAGTTAGAGACGTTTGGGATGAGATCACTTGAATATAACTTTTCAGCTATAACAAGTTATCTAAGGAAACACAACTTGTAATACTTTGCAGTAAGCAAGTTTAATTGTTTCTGGTGTCAAGACTTGTTCTTGTTCGAAAGAAAGAACACTTAACTAATTTATTAGCCGTGAATGTTCTACTTCTTCACAAGTAGCTTTTGTTTCAAGCTTATGTCTTGGAACGGATCAATAGGCAGTAAAGAGTATAGAAGGATTTGAGTGTTTAAAGCACAAGTGAGAGTTTGATCACGTTGTTGACACACTTCTGCTCTTTGCCTGATGACCTCTATTTATAGTGTCTCAAGGGAGCCGTTTGAATTTCAAATTCTAAGGCTTTGTACCTTAAGATGTCACTATCTTGCTTTTGTACTTTCAACAGCGTCCTTCATTTGTCTTCTAGTCTTCATGTTCTTCGCGTGCCTACTTTGCATTTAATGTTCATTTGAATGAAATTCAAATGTGAACGTTGGAGCCAAAATGCAAGTACTCTTAAGCAAGGAGGTCACATATGTTGTCAGCAAGTGGTCAGTCTCAGTTTCAGCAAGGACAACCTACTCTATCATATAGATTTTCACTTATGCAAGTTGTTGCTGAAAATCTCACTTTCTGAAGCAACATGTGCCTTTGTAGATACCTTTCTCAGAATTATTCTAAGTCTTCAGTCTTCGAATCTTCAACATTCTAAGCGGTTCTAGGTCTTCAATAGTTCGTTTGTAAAAACAAAGTACATCACCAGCTAACGAAAGAACCTAACTAGTACCTACACTAAGTCTTTCCGCAAACGTTCCTCTTTTACAATGTCATTAAAATTCTATATTCCTATGGACCTTAAGAGTACTAGTTACTAGACTTTCCTTAATTTAGCATGGTTAATTGCTCATCAAAATTAGAAGTTTCCTAACAAATTTCCCCCTTTTTGATGTTAGCAATCCATGGATAAATTAATTGTTACCCTTTTAGAGGTTCCTGATGTTGAATAAACCAGTTGATTAATGCAAACATACTTGAATAATAAAACAGTAAGCATAAAGTAATTTGCATAATCAAGAACCAATATGTAACGCCCCACATTTCAGAGGCTTAAAGGGGTTGAGAAAGCTACTCATACCAACAAGGTGCACCTTTCTTTTCGGGAATTCACCTAGAAGAACTTCAGAGTTAAGCGTGCTTGCTCTGGAGCAATTCTAGGATGGGTGACCCATTGGGAAGTTCACAGTGCGCGCACGAGTGAGGACAAAGTGCGTGGATTAGAACTCGTGTTGGTCTGTGGGGCCAGCATATCACCCCGGAGAGCGCCCAGGAGTAACCTCGTCGGCCCCGGGTCGGGTCTCAGCCCATTAGTGGGTCGGGTCGTTACAAGTGGTATCAGAGCGGGACTATCCGGAACTGCAGGAGCTAAGTGCCATACGGGGCAAAGTGCTACACTGTATGGGCCGTGGGAGCCACCTCTTGAGCCCGTAGGGGCCACCTCTAGAATCCTGCACGAATGGTTGGTCTCGGGACAGCGCGCAACGAGGACGTTGCGCAATTTAAGAGGGGGTGATTGTAACGCCCCACATTTCAGAGGCTTAAAGGGGTTGAGAACGCTACTCATACCAACAAGCTGCACCTTTCTTTTCGGGAATTCACCTAGAAGAACTTCAGAGTTAAGCGTGCTTGCTCTGGAACAATTCTAGGATGGGTGACCCACTGAAGTTCACAATGCGCGCACGAGTGAGGACAAAGTGTGTGGATTAGAACTCGTGTTGGTCTTTGGGGCCATCATATCACCCCGGAAAGTGCCCAAGAGTAACCTCGCCGGCCCGTTGGGCCGGGTCTCAGCCCATTAGTGGGTCGGGTCGTTACATATAAGAGTCAAAAAGTTCATTGTTGATAGTTATCTTTCAGTAAGTTTACAAGAAAGTTCATAGATAACTAAAGTAATCAGCAAGCAAAACAAAGCTTTCCAAGGGGCTAGTCTATTCCAGCAGAGGATTCTCTATGAATCTCTTTTACACTCTTTTCAGCAAGAGCAGTGAATTCAACACAGTCCTTCTCGTAATCGTCAAGTAGTTTACGGACTTCGAGTTGAATAATTCTTGCATTCTTGCGGGCCGTATAGTGATGGTTTTCACCATTCATTTCTTTGTAGTGTATTACCCACAAGTGCATGCCCCAAATGCTAGCATGTAGTAGTTGAGTGTCTGAAATTCACTTGTTGGCATGAATCTGCCTTAACCAGAGAAGATCTTCTTCTTGATCCTTTGCAGTGAGATAAAAGTACTCATAAGGAATCAAGCCGTATTTCTTTTTGGACTTCTTGGTTATGGGATCATTATAGTAAGCAACATCCATCGACTTGATATGATCAGGCTCTTGTTTTATCTTCTTGCTGATGGAAGTTCTTCTTACCAAAATTTCAATGTTCAGCCATTTCACAGCAATGTTCCTTGGGTAGGGAGGAGGATCTCTTTCTTTTCTTGTGACTTTCAATTCAATCCAAGCGTACATTTGATTCAGTACAACAGTTGGAAAGAAGTCATTGGCCAAAAGGTCTTCCAGCTTTATAATCCAGCAACCATGGAGGTTTCTGATCACATTCTGAGTGGTTTCCTCATTGCTGGTCTTTGTGTAATCAATGCCAGTGCCAATGGCAATGTTAGCTAGCCTTCTTTCTTCCTGTCTTTGCTTTCTTCTTCTTGACTTAGCATTTTCATGATCTTTTGCTGAACATCTGGAGTCAGAAGAGAAGTGTTTGGATTGGCCAGATGGAGTTAAGGCAAAAAGAGGTTGGGCCCTTATAGCTTGAGCTATTATTTGGTCATCATCATTATCATCATCTTCATTAATGCCTTGATGACTTTCAGTGTGACAGAATTCTTGAGTATCAGCAGAAGTTCTTCTCCTTTTAGGATTTGCTGAACTTCTCCCAGAATCTGTTTCAGCTCTTCCTTTAAAACTTTGCTCTGTTTCAGCAAGAGGTTCTCTGGGAGGCGATCCAGGCAGCTTTAAAGGAGCTTCAGAGGGAGTAGTTGATTTGTCTCTTGAAGACTTTCTTTTTCTAGATTCTTCCCCCTTAGACATGGATTGCATCATCGGCTTTCTGTGTAAAGAGAAAAACTCATTGCAGTTTTCAGCAAGAGTACTGAGGTTGTTGTATTTAAGAATCATGTCTTGCTGATCAGAAGTCAGCTTAGACAATTCTTCTTTAATAAAGGCCACATTCTCCTCATGTCTTCACTCATTGTTTACTTTTTCTTCCAGTATAGCCTGAGCCTTAGTCAATGCGCTTTTAGCAAGCTTGAGTGCCTGAATGACATCATCTTCATAGCTTTTGTGATGTAGACTTATGTCTTTCTGAGCTATGGTAAGTGTAGTAGTGCGTCTCAGCACAGTAGTCAGTATCTTTCCAATGTCAAGTGGACTCTCAGAAAGCAGTGCATCATCCTCTTCTTGGCATGCTTTGTGAACAGCCATTAGTGCTCTTAATCTGGGAGTAAAATCCTCAATATTTGGGAACGGCACTAAAGAGGGAGTCAGGGATTGAGCTTTGATTTCAGTGGCGATTTGATCATCGTTTCTCAGCAAGCGACTTCTCTCCATATCTCCTTCATCATTAACGAGAGATGCTGGAGGAATTTCTACCACCTTGGTTCAGCTTTCTTGGTCTTTTCTTCGTCATTTGCTGAGAAATTAGATAGATCTTCTTCTTCATCAGATTCACCAAGGCCAGCAACCTTGATACCTAAATCCTTAGCTTCAGTGACTTTGGGTTGAGTGGTTGCTGAAGACAACTCTTTGGACTCAACGACTGGAGTTTCACCAATAGTAAGTGGAAGGGAGGAGACTTCCTTGTTGTTCACTCCTGAAGATAAAGCAATATCAAGATGTTGAGTATGTCTGTCGTGAATCTGTAGACTATTTTGTAATGCTCTTTGATAATCTTCATCCATTTCTTCATTTTCTCCAAGGTTTGAATTAGTGACCTTAGCTTCGAGTAATGCTAACTCGGCATCAGAAAGCTTAGCTTTGCCTTTAGGCATTTCAGCACGCTTTTTGGCGTACTCTTCTTCAGTCTCAGCAACTTGTTCAGTTGCTGGAGTACTTTTCTCAGCAGGAGTAGGAGCAGATTCCTGTTGCTGACAGGGAGGTTGTTCAGCTTGCTGATCCTCAGCATTGGCTTGTTTTACTTGATCAACAACTGCCAACTTTACTCCGCCAGCATCCGGACTAGGACCTTGATTATCATTATCATCGTCCTTGCTGTCCTTAGAATCCTTGGTGTCATCATCACTTGTATGTTTTAGGATATTTTCATCATCTTCTTATTCATCATAATCCGTCAGTATAACCAACTCAAGATGTTTGTACTTAGAAGCACTTGTAACTTCTTCTTCCTCATTGATTTTGTGGGGATCAGCCACCACGGGTACAAAGGAACCCTTGAGCATCACAGCATGTTCAGCTGGAGAGGCACTCTTGAACTTAGCTTTCATATTCTCTCCGATTGTAGCAATCAGATTTGAACTCATTTGCTGAGAATATGAGAGTTCTTCAAGAAGTATTGAGTGTACAAACGTCTCGAGTTTAAATAGAGAGTTTCTCTACTTTTCATTGGATAGATGGATGTGAAGATCTGAGAAATCCATCCTTTTGTACCTTTGCCAGTTGCTGACAGATTAGCAACTCTGGTCAAAGTGTTTCTTTTGAAGTTTGAGTATAGTTCTTCGGAACTAACTTCATGAACTTCTGTGATGTGAACCACTTCATCATTCTCCTTTTGAGCCTGAATAAGAGTAATGTTATTTTCAGGAAGGTTTTAGAAAATAGTTTTAGAGTCTAAAACTGTAACATGAATTACCTGCTGACTTTCAGCAAGCTCATGTTGCACACTGAGTTGTGCGGGAACTATTTCCATTGCTTCAGGAGCTGTAGCAGCATCCTTGAATTGTTCATCCTGAAACAACACTTTGTTAGATACAAGTACTAAGTTTTCAAACTTAGTAAAGTAACCAAAATTTTCATCTACTTGCTGAACAGGAGTTGTAGATTCTGGTGCAGAAGTTTCAGCAATCTTCTGACTTGTATCGTGAGAATTCTGTAAAGAAATAATCATATTAGCTAAAGATAAGGTTTCAGATAGTGAAGTTTTGCTTATATCTGAGTTACCTACCTGCTGAAGAATGGCAGGTGTCGTCTTAATCCTTTCAGCATTGATAACTTCTTCATTATCTGGGACTTGTTCTTCAGCAGACTTCTTCTCTTGCTCTATTTGAGAAGGTTGTGCAGATTCAGCAATCTGTCTTGTCTCTGAATTGACAAGTTGAGCAGAAACATCTAGACCTCTAAGTTCACTACTTGTCATGAATAGGTCCACTGACTTATTGGAGTTGTCATCAATCTCCATATCCATTTGTTGGCTTAGGTCAGTCAACACCAGTTGGACTTTGTCAATAGACGTGATTGGTGAACTAGGTCAAACATTCTCAGCATCATGAGATGCATCGTCGAACAATGTCTCTTGTTGAGTTTCAGCAAACTCTGGGACTTGAACTGTTGCAGTCTCAGCAACTGGTTCTATAGCAATTGCAGCTTCAGCAACTTCTTGGGCTTGACTAGTTGCTATTTCAGCAACTGTCTCTTTTGCTTCTGTTGCTTTGCTGGCAACATTTTCAGCAAGTGCAGCCTTTCTTAGGTCTGCAGCAATGTCACTTGCTGGTTCCAGAGTAGTGTCATCAAGATTAACTACTATGTAGACATCTTCTATTCTTTCTAAGGCAGGATTTTCATTTCCACTGCCTTGTGGTCTTGCTTCAGCAGATGGATCCAAGTTAATTGGATTTGTGAAGGCTTCTGCAAGCACTTCAGCAATATCTACTATAGTGGTTTGCTTTTCAGCAACCACTGAAATGTCATCATCTCGAATGACATGGACAACCGGAATGGACTTTCTTGCCGTTGTTTTCTTTCTTGGGAAAGTGGTCTTTGTCCTTGTCTTTTTGGGAATAGGATCAGCTGATGAAGCTACAGTTTGTGTATCATCATCAGCTTTCCTCTTTTTTCTTTGATCTTTTACTGGGTGCAGTAGCGTCAGCAACCGCAGCAGTATCAACAGCAACATTTGTAGCTGTTGCATTCTCAGAAACATTTGCAGCTGTTGTATTCCTAGATTGCTTGTCAGTCTCAGCAACATTTGTTGTAACACCCCGTTTTTTTATTAATTAATTATCTGAATAATTTAATTATTTGGTAATTTAATTAATTTTCCTCCCGCGTTCTTTTTGAGTTAGAAAGTTCGATTAGTTAGTGGACTCGTTCGAGCTTTTAAAATCTGAATTTAAAAGCCTTGTCTTTGCCCATTATCGTGTAAGTTGTTGATGGCCCAATTCCCAAGTCTTGGCCCGATCGCTCAGGCCCAAGTCAAGCCCATGAGTTGGTAAGTCAAACCCTAAACCTTAACACAATCAAAAGACTTCATTCATTCTTCTTCACCTTCATCAACGCAGCCACCATCAGAAAAGAAAGAAAGGAAAAACTATTCACCTTCTCCATACAAAGAAATTACAGCCTTCTTCTCCCAATCTAGACTCTCTTTGATCAATGTTACGTTGTTTTTCACTGCGGTCTGTTCGGTAAGTCTTCATCAATTCTTTCAGTTCGATTCATTGAATTCCTTTCTTTGACTCGAGAACCTTCGCACTTCCCTTCTCTGCGTAGAATTATTGGGGCTTATTACGTTCTGTTCGTTGCCGGTTTCGTTGTTCTGCCTGGGATACTCATCTGCTGTCATTCGAACCCCTAAGGAGGCTCGGTCAGTTCTAGCTCGTTCATCGCCGCTGCTCTTTAACTACTCCCTCGTCCCAATGATAAGCCTACGTTTGCTTTTTACACGGTTTTTAATGAATGGTTTTGTTTGGTAGTGTTATATTAATATTGTATGTAAATGTGGGGTAGTTGATTAAAAGAGTGTGAGATATGAGTGGAGATAAAGAAGTGTAAAAGTGGGGTCCAAGTTTAAAATAATATAGATGGGATGTGGGGTACTTTCCATAAATGGAAACGTAAAGAATTGATTGGGACGTTCAAAAAAGGAATACGTAAAGAATTGACTGGGACAAATGAGTAGCTATCAACGTTTCTTTTCTGTGAGTTTCCTGTTTCCCTTTTGGTTCAGTAAATTCAGGTTTTCGGGGTAGTCGGGAGTGTGTTAACCGCGTTTTTGTTTTATTATGGTCTTGCTATTCAGTTTGTGATTTTGGTAGCTTCTTGTCCAGGCCTGTTCTCACTCTAAGTGATATTACTACTTTGATCCATCCATGCATGACTTAATTAATTGAATTCGAGCAACCTTTAATTTTCCTTGTTACTAAACTAATTTTCCGTACTGTAAGTTGTTTATAAAATTTAATTTGATGTTCCTAAACTAGTTAAGTTTGGGCATGTACGTGCTAGTTGAGACTGTTAATTTGATGCATATTAATTATTTGTGTCTGGTGTTTGAAATAAGTAATTTGGAGTCATGTGAGTCACCTGTTCGATCTTGCCTCAAGTCTATGCATGTATGTTTTGTATTTATTTATATTTATATTGTTAAGTTGGTTCTTATGTCAAACTAATTAGTCCATGGTTGATTAAGATAACTAATTGAGTAATTATACATGTACTTGTTCATATGGTTTAACACTGCATACCATATATTTATATGCATGTTTCTGTACTACTACTAATGCACCAGTGTTAGTGAGTAGAAAATTATTGATTATGGTAATTACTTACTTGCTAGTATGATACTTTACTTTTAGTTGATTTAGTGGTTAATTATATAAAGTCATGTGTAAACTATATATCTAGTTACTGGAGTTTGTCTGCGAGTCAGTAGGATCAGATTATCAAGAGTTGCTCTGAACTAGTTGGCTTGTTTGGAGACTTGGTTAATTAACAAATGCTATGAACATTCATTATTAACGTTAAGCTAGCAATAGATATATGTTTAAGTTTCTGACTTGCTTTGTTAAAAATATATGGTTAAATTATCTTGGCTTATTATTATCCTCTAAGTGGTTCAACATGTTTTGTACATTGTGGTTTGGTGAGAAGTTGACTAGATTACATAGTGTTTGTTTCTTTTATAATTTGGTCACTTTCTGTTTACCTGGCCTGTTAATGTGTTTCTTAAATTTGCTTGATCAATTACTTGGTGAGACTTTTGGTCCGATGTGTTGGGTTCAAGGGTAGTGTTAAATTATTCTTCACATTAGTTGAGTAGAATGTGTTCTTGTATTAGGGTGCCAAATTCGAGTCAATCTTTATTTTTGGGTTTTCTAAGCTTCTTGACGTGAGTGTTCACCCCAAAGTTTGTATGTTTTTAAAATCCGAAAGGCAATGTGCTATGCATGTATATATATACGTATGTGTATTATATTCTGTATGCTACTGGTTTAAAAGTAAATATTCCGTATGCATGACCATTTTACTTTATTATTTACGGTGTTGTATTGTTTGTACTGACTCTTCTGGAGGAATGTAACTCGGTTATCCGAGCACTTTATCTGATATTGTTTCTGTCTGTTTTTGTATGGCCGGTCGATTAGGTTGTAACTAGGTAGACTTGGGTAGTGTGGACTATCGGGTTTATTTGGTTATTTCCTAGTCTAATCCCTTTTAGACGAGAGGCAGAAGTCGCTGATGTCTATTAGGATCGTAGGTTCTGTTTCTGTCTAGAGTTGTATCCTCTGGATGGAGCTATAAGGGCATTCTGGGAGTAGGAGTAACAAGGCGGGCTGCACCAACGGACTTCACCTTATTTGTTTCTGTCTGTCTCTGCTATGTTATCTATTTCTGTTACTGCTTTGCTTGCTACAAATGTTTATTTCCAAAACCGTTTACTTTTCTGTCTATTAAACTTAGAACCTCACTGAGATCCTTTATCTCACACTCTTTCTGTTTTCAAAATTCCTTCCTTGTAGATTTGGTTGAAGAAGATCAAGTCTAGGCATCCAACGATTGAGAGTTGGGTTGGGAGCTCGTGGGATTTTATTTGCTAGATATAAGAAGGAAAACTCTTTCATCATCACTGTCTGTTCATCTTAAAGTTAACACTGAGTTTAGTTACCGTATCTCATTCCTACTTTAAATTTGTAAACTCATTTGAGCGCCAAAACCCATTCCTTATTATTTATTGAAGACCGTTGCTTTTGAATTTTAAAATTTACTTTATTTTCGAAGGAATTATTTTATTTTGAAAATCGGTACCGTTACAGTTGGTATCAAAGCTTGAGTTCAAACTCAAGCTTGCTAGGATAGGATCTTCTGGCCTTCGGAGGTGTGTGTGAGGGTCCGAGTCGCTGGATATAGATTGAGTTGTTTTGTTACTTCTCCTGACTCACTCAGCTTGTTTCTGAACACCCACTTTGTACCAATTGCTTTCTTTCCTTCAGCAAGGGGTACAAGTTTCCAGACTTTGTTCCTTTCAATTGATCCAGTTCTTCTTGCATTGCCTTGATCCATTCAGAATGCTTTAAAGCTTCTACTATGGTCTTATGCTTTAAAGTTTCCAGACTTCGTTTTTGCAACAAGTTCTTGATTAGTAGACACTTTGGATCTAGTCACTTGGCGTTTGTCAATATCACCAATCATATCCATAGAGGGATGATCTCTAATCCACTTATTAATAGGTTTTCTGCTTTTTGGATCTGGATATGTTTGCGTTTCAGCATGTGACTCTTCAGCATGTACTTGTTCAGTACTACTGGTATCTTGTTGTGTTTCTGCTGAAATTGGTTCATCAGCAATTGCTTGTTCAGCATTGCCGGGTTGAGGTAACTCGTCAGCAGACACAGGAAGTTGTATAGTTTCAGCAACATCGGGAGCAACTGCGTCTTTAGCCGGAAATTCTTTATCATGAACTACATTTATCTTGTCATGACTTGGGGTAGGAGTGTCATTGTCAGAATCATCATTAAGTTCAATTAATTTGACATTTCCAGCATCGGATTTAGTTCTTTGCTCGTGTATGAGTAATTTTTTCATACATTCTGATATCTCTTCTTCAGCTGGGACTCCTTGTGATTTTTCATAAAATACAACATGCACTGATTCTTCGATCTTTTGTGCCTTTTTGTTGTAAACTCTATAAGCTTTGCTATGCAAGGAGTAGCCAAGAAATATCGCTTCATCTGCCTTTGGTTGAAATGTTCTTAAGTATTCTATACCATTGTTAAAGACAAAGCATTTGCAACCAAATACTCTTAGATGAGTGATGTTAGGAGGTCTTCCAACAAATAACTCATAGGGAGTTTTGTTGTATTCCTTAGTTATCAAGCATCTATTTTGAGTATAGCAGACGTTATTAATCGCTTCAACCCAATAAGCTTCACTTATTTCAATGTTAGCAAGCATTGTTCTAGCTGCTTCCTTAAGGGTACGATTCTTCCTTTCAGCAACACCATTTTGTTGAGGTGTCCTTACTGAGGATAACTGATGTTGTATGCCTTTGGAAGTGCAATACTCAGTTGTGTACTGGTTTACAAACTCAGTACCATGGTCTGTTCTTATGACTTTTACCTTGTCATTTTTCATGACTTCGAGCTTGTTCAGCAAGTTAGGTATTTCAGTCCTTGTTTCAGACTTGTGTTTGATAAATACTACACAAGTGAATCTTGAATAGTCATCTACCACCACCAGACCATACTTCTTGCCAGCATAGCTTGTTGAAGAAGATTCAAACAAGTCCATGTGCAAGAGTTGTAAAGGTTTTGTAGTTGACGGTACTGCCTTGTTTTTTAAAGAAGTTTTGGTTTGCTTTCTTAAAAGTAACCTTAGGTAATCCAACTACAAGTGCCCTTTTAGACAGCTTATTCAACGTCTTGAAGTTTAGGTGACTTGTTCGTTTATGCCATAACCATGTTTTTTCAGCAAGGCAATCATTATCTGAGATAAGGCATTTTTCAATGATTACTAAAGACCAATCTACGGTATAGAGACCTCCTGATCTTTTAGCAACCATGATAAACCTTCTTTGTCTCAAAGTCAATAAGTTTACATTCATCACTTTTGATTTTCATGAAGTAACCTTTGTCAGCAAATTGACTCATGCTGAAAAGGTTAAACTTAAGATTCTTGACATAAATAACTCCCGAAATGGTAATGCATCCTAACGTCACGTCACCATAACCTTTAGTAGAACCAAAGCCTGCACCAGCAAACCTTATTGTTGGACCTTAGACCACCGTCTATAGTTTATAATGTTTTTCTTATTGCCCGTCATGTGCTTTCAACAACCACTGTCAAAGTGCCAAATTGCATTGTTTGTCTCCGTGGCTGAAGTCTGCACAATCAAGAGCAAACAAGTTAATTATCCAATATTGTGATAGTGTATATGTCCTAGAGGCAGTCCTTACTAAGGGCATGGTGCCCTTATAGAGGACATATATGTACTATTACACAGGTCAACGTAATATAATATATGTTTGTGAGATTTTACTATTGAGTATCGCTTTCATATTTATATTACACCAGGCTGCAGCATGTCATATCTTTATTACTGTCTGTATTGATATTAAACATGTCCCCTCGGATAAATGACCGATCACATAGATAGTGGGAGCTATGTGAGTTATCATCTATCCCAAACTCTCCCTAGTCGAGGTTCATCTCGGATGTGGGGGTCTGAATGAACCAGACAAGACTAGTATGCGTGGAGGTTATACTTTTTGGAGCAAGTGTGAGCCGATCCCACGACCACGGAACGGATTGTTGGACAATCAAGAAACGTTCCCATAACTGTGCATAGTTGTTCGAAGAAGTTTTATCGAACAATGGAAGTACCCACCGGACACTCCCATCGATGTATACTCTACACCGAAGTGTCTATGGGAACCGGTGAGTTGTCGAAGTAATGCCATTCGTCCTTTGTACTTGCAGGACTTTATCATCACATTTGTTGCCCCATATCCTTGGTGGACCCGTCGATGTCAGCTCTGAATAAGCAGCTGAACTAAGACACGATCCAGGATTATGGCCAAATACAAATGGGGGTGATAAGTGATTCTGTGAAGGATTCATCTCTCAAGTGTAGCACAGGAGAGCACTGCTCATAGTCTGCATAGTTGTGTTGGTAAAGTCACTGGCCAGTGCAAATGATATATTATGATGGTCATAAGTATATCTTAACCAAGCAACTCCCTGAGACGCCCGTGGATGTATTATTGGGATAGACACTTCATCGATCCTAGATACATTCGAGCAAGTCAGATGAAGGGACGTTACCATCGCCGTGTTGAGCGCAACAGGCTTCGCAACGAAAGGGTTAGCTTTGAGAAACCTCTCAAACGTCCTCACGTATTAATATTGCAAATGGAACCGTCTAGGAATTCCATGTTGCCTAGTCTAGGACTTGCTTAATACGGTGAGGCCCTATGGGTCACACTATGTGGTGATTCAGTCTATCAGAATATCCTTGAAGATGGAATCGCAATTGTTTTGGAATTAATTGTCACTGATGGATTATAATTGATTTGGAATTAATTATAATATTTGGTGGCTCAATTAATGATTTGGAATTATTAATTGAATTGGCTAATTAATTGTATTTTATGTAAATACAATTAAAGATTATATTTTGGAAATATAATGGAGATTTGATTAGAAAGGATATGTTGATTTAGAATTAACATATGCACTTGGGCAAAATCTACTTGGAGTTTGAATTGCCTTAGAACTATAAGTGGGTCCCAAAATTGGGACCCAACTACTGTCCCTAGGAAGCGCGCGCGCGCAGGAGCTGGGTAGGGGAAGGAGTTCGACTCCTTACTCTATTAGAATTCCAAGGGATAAGTTAGATTTTCCTGATTGAGTTTTAATTTGATTGGGAATGATCTAGACTTGATATTGGTTTCCTTGTGCGATAAGAATTAGATTCTTATTCCTTTACGAAGTCTAATTGCTTATGCTTTAGTCTTCTATTGACTACTATATATAGTAGACTATTAGAGAGTTTTTGACATAGACTTTTGACAGTCATTCTACCCAGTTTTCTTAGAGAAAATAAAAACTTTCCCCTCCTCTAGAGCCACCCGCGCGCGCGCCACCACCGGAGGAATTGCCGCCCCGTCTTCTTGGTCACACAAAGAATATCCTGGCATTCTTCCGATAGGTTGTTCATCCGTGGACACCAAGGTTGAGGTTCTAGGAGCTGGAAACTAACTCTTATTGTCTTGCAGATATACAGAGTATTGCAGATATCTTCGACTTCGACGAAGGAGAAGATACACCGGAATATTACGAAGACATGGAAGCTGCTTTGGAAGTAAGGTTAGTCTTCTAATTGACGTGTTTATATATATACGACATATGCATAATCAATTAACCTGTATGTTAAGAAAATTTTTGAAATTCCGCTGCGTACCCTAGGGGTAACTCTGACCATATTTTCTTACAGTGGTATCAGAGCGAGGTTAATTGATTACGTATATACGTATATATATATATTGTATGATTTTGTAGATATGTGGATGCAATTGATTCTATGATAAATTCGATTTTCAAAAGTTTTGTTTTTTATATAAATTTAGAAGTTATATTTTTCAAAAAAAAAAAAAAATTAAATATATATAATTTGACCAGACCGCCTGCGTGCCGCAGGCGCTCGGGCGCCTGCGGTACAGCAGGCGCCGCGTGCCCGCGGCACGGGCGCCACCCGGGGCCTGCAGGCGCGGTGCCCGGCGCCTGCAGGCCACGGCGACGGCACCCGCGTACCGCGGGCACCGGGTCTCGTCCCACGTTTTCAAAAAAAAAAAAGATTATATATATTTTCGGGTTGGACGCAAAATCGAATTTTTGAATGTTTTGAGGATTGAATTTTATATTTGGAATATAAATATGATTTAATTGTAATTATTTTAAACTAGAGGGGTTAAATTTAATTAGTATAAAGTTGAAGGGCTTATTTGAAATTTATCAATTTATTATTTATTGCAAATTAGTCCTTCTACTTTTGAATTTTAGATTTAACACCTCTAAGGTTTTTAAAATTACAATTAAGTCCTTCGGGTTTTCGAAAATTGCTACTTGGTCAATAGAATTTTCGATTATTCAATCTAGTCCAAATTTTCAATTATTTCATAGAGATTATAAGTATGGGATTATAATTTTCATAATGAAATTATGAAGTCTTTTGTTATCCACATAGGCTACTACTTGTTTCATATGCTCTATATGCTATTGTTTGACAATGCATGTTTAAATACCATGAATTTTACATTCCGTTCGACCGCTATGCATGCGAGGGTAGGCGGCGCCCTCTTATATGTCGGACCGCATATTTATGTATGGGTAGGCGGCACCCATTATGTGCTTGACCGCGTTTAGAACTAGAATGGATAGGTGGCATCCATTACGTGTAGACCGTTCATGCATGATGGGTAGGCGGCGCCCTTATTGGTTTGTAGATGACTGATAACAACCCTCAAGCTACAAGCCCCAACCAATATAAGTACAGAAATATGTATATGTATGTATTTCTGAGATACTTTCCATAGGGTGCTTTAATTCTGAACTTTCATTGCGTTTTCTTGTATTGGCGACCTCGTCTTACAAGACTTGCAGTAATCGTCGGATTAGAGTAAGCCTATGGTTATGACTTACTGCATACTGTATCTAGCGACCTCGATAGGTACAATATGTAGGGCATCGGGTTAAATTAGATTTAACAACCAAGAGTTACGTGACGCAATTGGATAGTCTTACTAGTCCTACCGGTCATATTATGCTATGCGACCAGCCCCCGTTGGAGTATGGCATAGTATGGATTTGGATCTTGGCCACTACGGTAACTTGTTGGACATTACCCGTATGTTTGTTGTGGGGGCAAGCATATGTGAAAATAGTGGGAGCTAAACAGCTAAAGGACCTTGTTGTTTAGTTATGTTGACTGTGTATTTAGAAATAATATTTCAATAGTTGATTTATTGTTTTCGTTCTATATTATTTCTCCTTAGGATATTAGATATGGCGAGTATCTCGCTCCGTGCTGTCTTGGAGAAGCAAATTTTAACCGGACGAAACTTCCTAGATTGGATCAGGAATATATGTTTGGTGCTGAGGTACGAAAAGGTTGAGTACGTCTTGGACGAGGTCATTCCCGTGTGCCCCGAAATTCAGACTGTCGATCGGGTTGCTGCTTGGAATCAAGCCAACAAGGCAAGGTCTGGTAAGCATCTTGAGGATGCTAGATCCGCGCAGTGTATTATGCTGGCGGCAATGAGCAATGACCTGCAAAGGCACATGAAAGCATGTTGCCGTATAAGATGTTAAAGCATCTTGAGTCGCTTTTTAAGACGACAGCTAGAAGTGTTGAATTTGATTTTATCAAAGACATACACAGATGCAAGCTCAGTGAAGGAGGGAACATGTCTGAGCATGTTCTAAAAATGATTGGTATGTTTGAAAAGCTTGCCGATGCCGGCGTTAAGCTAGAGAACAAGATCATGGTGATCTTTGTCCTTCAATCATTGCCGAGTTCGTATTCGCAGTTCATCATTAATTACACGATGAATGCGAAGGACGTAACACTGCCTGAACTTCATAATCTGCTGAAGACATATGATCAAACTCTTCCTAAGAAGGAAAAGTCGATCATGCTTGTTGGGCAACCGTCTAACTCAAACCCGAAAAGCAAAGGTGCTAAGGGTAAGGGAAAGTCGGGAGCCAAGGCTAACACTTGAAGTGATAAGCCTAAGAGTCCAAACCAGAAAAGGAAGTTCTAGAGAAGCGGAACGGTACGCACAGATGAATGTCTTTTCTGTAAGCAGAAAGGACATTGGAAGAAAGATTGCCCAAAGCTTAGGGCAGATCAAGCTAAGAAGTCATCGGCTTCTGGCTCAGGTATGTTTGTTATTGAAATGAACATGACTACTTTTGACTCCAATGGTTGGGTATTAGATACAACCTGTGGCTCAGACATTTGTAATAATGTGCAGGAGCTAACTAATCACAGGCTAGTCAAGCGAGGTGAAATCGACTTGCATGTTGGGAACGGCAATCCAGTTGAAGCCAAACGCGTTGGACGCAGCAAGATAGATTTACCCTCGGGACAATGTTTAGAACTTGATAATGTTTATTTTGTTCCATCCATTGTCAGAAATATTATTTCCATTCCATTGTTAGACAATATGGGTTTTACCTTTCGATTTGCGAATGATACTTGTTATTTTTCATTAAATAATCAGTATTATGGAAAAGCTCGCTTGTTGAATGGTTTATATATTTTGCAAAGTAGTCTACCTTTATTTCAAATACATAACAAACAACCGTCTTCAAGTAAGAAGAATAATCCATCTTATCTATGGCATTGTCGGCTAGGCCATATCAATGAAACACGGATTCAAAGACTAAGGAAGTTGGACTACTTATAACCATTTGATTTTGAATCATATGGTACATGTGAATCTTGTGTTAAGGGTAAGATGACGAACAAACCTTTTGTTGGACAAGATGTTCGTGCCACTCGCTGCTTAGAGCTCATACATACCGATGTATGTGGACCTTTTAAAGTCCATGCGGGTGGTGGTTATCCTTACTTCGTTACCTTTATTGACGATTTCTCAAGGTATGGATATATTTAGCTTATGAAGAATAAATCCGAGACCTTTGGGAAATTCAAGGAGTTTAGGAACGAGGTCGAGAATGAATTGAACCTAAGGATAGTCACTCTTCGATCAGATCGAGGAGGTGAATACCTTAGTGAAGAATTTATCGATTACTTGAAGGAAAATGGAATTCAATCGCAATGGACTCCTCCTGGAACACCACAGTTAAATGGTGTGTCTGAGAGGAGGAATCGAACCCTGTTAGACATGGTAAGATCAATGATTGGATTCTCGACTCTTCCAAAGTATCTGTGGGGATATGCACTACAAAATGCAATCTACATTCTGAACCGTGTACCATCTAAATCAGTGGAGAAAACTCCTTATGAGTTATGGAAGGGAAAGAAGCCTTCACTAGGCTATCTTAGACCTTGGGGCTGTCCTGCGATAGTCAAGCTGATGCTCACTGATAAGTTAGATGCCAAGGGTGTCAAAGTATATTTCATAGGCTATCCTCGTCAGACGAGAGGCTATGAATTCTATCATGCTGAAGATCACAAGGTGATCGTGTCTAGAAACGTGAAGTTTTTAGAAGCTGAATACCTCGAAGAAGAGAGGTTAGATGATATGATAGAACTTGAAGAAATTCAAGACTTTGACACGCGCGAACATGAAGTCTCTAAATCTTCTGATTTGGATTCAAGTTCAGTGGGAGCTTTGGAAGCAGACAAGGGTGATGATATGACACTTGCTAGGCATGTCATAGTCAGTGGGAGTCTTGTGATTAGATCAACAGTTGAAACCACACAAATAGAACCCGTTGTCAACCAACCTGTGCAACAAGTTGCACAAGAACAGCCTCCCGCAAGGGAACAAAGTCGCGCCCAGCGACCGGCTGCATCAGTACCCACTGATAATGTTCGTGTTACACGAAGCCAGAAAAGAAAAGCACCAGAACAAGTCGAGCTCCGTAGGTCGAAGAGGATCCTTAGAGGACCTCAGAAGCAAAGCCTTATGATAGAAGACATCAGTGAACTTGATGTCGGTTTATCAGATCGGGAAGATCCCGAGACCTACAAAGAGGCAATAATTGATATTGACTCAGACAAATGGCAAGAGGCCATGGAATTAGAAATGGATTCAATGTACCAGAACCAAGTTTGGAACTTGGTAGACTTGCCCCAAGGGGTTAGACCAATTGGGTGCAAATGGGTCTTTAAACGAAAGACAGATGCCGATGGCAAGGTACAAACGCACAAAGCTAGGCTTGTGGCGAAAGGCTACACGCAAAGGTATGGCATCGATTACGATGAAACCTTTTCACCGGTAGCAAAATTGAAGTCCATTCGAATTCTACTTGCGATAGCTGCCTACTATGATTATGAAATCTGGCAGATGGATGTAAAGACAGCCTTCCTCAATGGCAACCTTGAGGAAGAGGTCTATATGGTACAGCCGGAAGGTTTTATTAGTAAAACCAGGCCAACTGCTGTATGCAAATTACAAAGATCCATCTATGGGCTAAAGCAAGCGTCAAGGAGCTGGAATATCCGCTTTGATGAAGCTGTCAAATCGTTTGACTTCATCAGAAGCAAGGAAGATCCCTGTGTCCATGCGAGACACAGCGACAAAGGATTGTTTTCATGATCATTTATGTAGATGACATTTTGATCATGGGAAACAATGTCTCTATGCTAGAAGAGACTAAAGTTTGGTTATCAAGTACCTTCTCGATGAAGGACTTGGGTGAAGCGAACTACATCCTAGGGATCAAGATCTTTAGAGATAGATCCAAGAGGATGTTAGGAATGACACAGTCCACCTACATCGACAAAATACTGAAGCGTTATAAGATGGACGACTCAAAGAGAGGCTTTCTCCCAGCTAGGCATGGGATTGTCTTATCAGTTAAGGATGGTCCTAAAACTGATGAAGAAAGAAATGCAATGAGTCGTGTGCCCTATGCTTCGGCAGTAGGGTCTATAATGTATGCAATGAATTGCACAAGGCCCGATGTGGCATATGCGCTTAGTGTCACTTGTCGACACCAACAGAATCCAGGAGCACCTCACTGGACTGCTGTGAAGAACATTCTTAAGTACCTTAGACGGACTAAAGAGATGTTCTTGGTGTTTGGTGGAGAACCAGAATTAAAGATGTCTGGGTATGTCGACGCTGGATTTGAATCAGATCCTGATGACTTTAAGTCACAGACAGGATACATATTCAAATTGAACGGAGGAGCTGTCTGTTGGAAGAGCTCTAAGCACGCCACGGTTGCTGACTCATCCACAGAGGCCGAGTACATTGCTGCATCAGAAGCATCGAAAGAAGCTGTCTGGATTTCAAAGTTCTTGAAGGAATTGAGGGTTGTTCCTGCTCCCAGTCCAATAACGATTTATTGTGACAATACGGGCGCCGTTGCTCAAGCTAGGGAGCCTAGATCTACAAACAAGAACAAACATGTACTTAGAAAATATCACGTTATACGTGAGATTATAGATAGAGGAGAAGTTAGTATAGAACGTGTCTCTACCACGGACAACGTGGCTGATCCTTTCACCAAGGTCTTATCAGTGAAAGTCCACTTAAGACATTATGCTAATCTGGGCATTAGGCATAAAGGTGACTGGCTCTAGTCCAAGTGGGAGATTGATAGTGTATATGTCCTAGAGACAGTCCTTACTAAGGGCATGGTGCCCTTATAGAGGACATATATGTACTATTACACAGGTCAACGTAATATAATATATGTTTGTTGCATTTTACTATTGACTATCGCTTTCATATTTATATTACACCAGGCTGCAGCATGTCATATCTTTATTACTGTCTGTATTGATATTAAACATGTCCCCACGGATAGATCACCGATCACATAGATAGTGGGAGCTATGTGAGTTATCATCTATCCCAAACTCTCCCTAGTCGAGGTTCATCTCGGATTTGGGGGTCTGAATGAACCAGACAAGACTAGTATGCGTGGAGGTTATACTTGTTGGAGCAAGTGTGAGCCGATCCCACGGCCACGGAACGGATTGTTGGACAATCAAGAAACGTTCCCATAACTGCGCATAGTTGTTCGAAGAAGCTTTATCGAACAATGGAAGTACCCACCGGACACTCCCATCGATGTATACTCTACACCGAAGTGTCTATGGGAACCGGTGAGTTGTCGAAGTGATGCCATTCGTCCTTTGTACTTGCAGGACTTTATCATCACATTTGTTGCCCCATATCCTTGGTGGACCCGTCGATGTCAGCTCTGAATAAGCAGCTGACCTAAGACACGATCCAGGATTATGGCCAAATACAAATGGGGGTGATAAGTGATTCTGTGAAGAATTCATCTCTCAAGTGTAGCACAGGAGAGCACTGCTCATAGTCTGCATAGTTGTGTTGGTAAAGTCACTGGCCAGTGCAAATGATATATTATGATGGTCATAAGTATATCTTAACCAGGCAACTCCCTGAGACGCCCGTGGATGTATTATTGGGATAGACACTTCATCGATCCTAGATACATTCGAGCAAGTCAGATGAAGGGACGTTACCATCGCCGTGTTGAGCGCAACAGGCTTCGCAACGAAAGGGTTAGCTTTGAGAAACCTCTCAAACGTCCTCACGTATTAATATTGCAAATGGAACCGTCTAGGAATTCCATGTTGCCTAGTCTAGGACTTGCTTAATACGGTGAGGCCCTATGGGTCACACTATGTGGTGATTCAGTCTATCAGAATATCCTTGAAGATGGAATCGCAATTGATTTGGAATTAATTGTGATTGATGGATTATAATTGATTTGGAATTAATTATAATATTTGGTGGCTCAATTAATGATTTGGAATTATTAATTGAATTGGCTAATTAATTGTATTTTATGTAAATACAATTAAAGATTATATTTTGGAAATATAATGGACATTTGATTAGAAAGGATATGTTAATTTAGAATTAACATATGCACTTGGGCAAAATCTACTTGGAGTTTGAATTGCCTTAGAACTATAAGTGGGTCCCAAAATTGGGACCCACCTACTGTCCCTAGGAAGCGCGCGCGCGCAGGAGCTGGGTAGGGGAAGGAGTTCGACTCCTTCCTCTATTAGAAGTCAAAGGGATAAGTTAGATTTTCCTGATTGAGTTTTAATTTGATTGGGAATGAATCTAGACTTGATATTGGTTACCTTGTGCGATAAGAATTAGATTCTTATTCCTTTACGAAGTCTAATTGCTTATGCTTTAGACTTCTATTGACTACTATATATAGTAGACTATTAGAGAGTTTTTGACATAGACTTTTGACAGTCATTCTACCCAGTTTTCTTAAAGAAAATAAAAACTCTCCCCTCCTCTTTAGCCACCCGCGCGCGCGCCACCACCGAAGGAATTGCCGCCCTGTCTTCTTGGTCACACAAAGAATATCCTAGCATTCTTCCGATAGGCTGTTCATCCGTGGATACCAAGGTTGAGGTTCTAGGAGCTGGAAACTAACTCTTATTGTCTTGCAGATATACAGAGTATTGCAGATATCTTCGACTTCGACGAAGGAGAAGATACACCGGAATATTACGAAGACATGGAAGCTGCTTTGGAAGTAAGGTTAGTCTTCTAATTGACGTGTTTATATATATACGACATATGCATAATCAGTTAACCTGTATGTTAAGAAAATTTTTGAAATTCCGTTGCGTACCCTAGGGGTAACTCTGACCATATTTTCTTACATATTGGATGTCCATTAACATGTTCAAGAAAACGTCCAGTGGAAACCCAAGTCTTGAGTTTTTCAATCTTGACTTGTTTTCTACTTGTTGAGGAACTAGAGGGTTTAGAACCGAAAGACTTTTGATCATTGTTAATCAAGTCCACTTTCTGATATGGTGTCTTGCTTGGTTGACCCTTTTGATGAACATACTTTTCAGTAAGTTCTTTTCTAGCAAGGTTCCTTCTAGTCCTAGCATTTTGAGTCTTGTCAGTACTCTTAGGCTTGGTTTTGTTCAACTCTTTGAAGTATCTTTGCTGACTTTGCTTATACTCATGAAAAAAGTTGATTTTGCTTGGTTTTGAATCCAAGTCCACTTTTCGGAGTATGCTGAGCTTTTGTCTCAGCAACCTTACTTGATTCAGGTTTGTCAGCAAAGGTCTTTTTATTACTTTTAGTAGTCTTGCCTTTAGTCTTAACAACTTTCTTTTCAGCAACTTGTTTGGCGGAATGCTTTACAACATCCTTTTTCTGAACAGTTTGCTTTTCAGCAACCTGTTTTCCTTTTAAAGTTTTGTTACTTTGAGCAGCAACAGCGGGCTTTTTGGTCGTAGTTACTTGATTGTTTATTTCAGCAACCTTAGATTGACCAAATTGATAGAGTTCTGGTTGACCACTATCAGTTACACGAACAAAGGTGATTGGTGATTTGTCTTTACTCAAGAGTATTACATCATCACCTTCATACGTGGCACCTAAACCTTCTTTCTGAGATGGATCTCTCAGATAAGAGTTTAGCTCAGTCAGCGTGTTACTAGCATCCGCATAAGATTTGAAATTGATTTTCATCTTTTTCATTTCTTGTATTTCCAGCAAGTAACTTTAGAATTAAGGACTGATACTCATCCAATTCCATTGCCATTTGAGCATTCTTCTATGTAGCTTCAGCAATTAACTTCTTGAGATGCAATATTTCAGCATCCTTCTTTTCTGACTCAACGCTAAGACGTACTTTTCAGTAGTTTGCTTAGTCAGTAGTTCAGCATTCTGTAGTTTCTCTTGCTGTTTGCTCAGATTTTTCTCAAATCTTTCGATTTCACCTTGAATTCTATCAAGGTCAATGTCATCTTCACTTTCTGAATCAAAGTCAGAGGTAGGACAATTTACCTGACTGGCCATGAGGCAGAACTCGTAGTTTGACACATTTGGATAAGCTTCCATAGCTATTCCAAACTTCCTTACCAATCTCTACGTCAAGAGTGGCTTCTTCTTCTTTAGTGTCTGAACTCTCTACCTCACTGTCTTCAGAGTTTGTTTCAATGAAAAGAGCATCGATTTTTGCTTGAAGCTTTTTCTTTTCTTCAGCAATCAAAGCCCTTTTGAACTTCTTCTTCTTTTCAGCAGATTTCCCTTTCAGTAAGGGGCAGTTTGCTTTGAAGTGTCCAGGCTTCTTTCAATAAAAGCAAAGATCATTGCCAACTGCTGGTTCTTCGGAGGAGTTTGCTTGCTGAGCTTGCTTGTTCAGCGAGCTAGCTTCATTCTTGTATTTATGGTAGTTGTTACCAAGATGCTTTTTCAGCTTCTCTTTTGCTTTTCGCCTTTCAAGTTCCTTACTGATGACTTTCTTCATGTTTCTAACAACAAGAGCGTTTTCATCAGCAGGCTCTTTATCATTCTTCTTTTCAGAAGATGACGGCATGGCAACAAGAGCAATGTTTTACGATTTTTTAGCAAACACATTTTCTCTTTGCTTTGTCTCATAGTTGACAGTAGAAAGATGAGAGAACAACTCGGTTGGAGTGATATTTGGCATTCCTTGATTATAGTAGAAATTCTGAGAATGGATCCATTCTTGGTTCAGACTTCTAATAATGGTTTTGGCCTTTTCAGAATCTGAATAGAAGTTTCCAACTCCTAAGGCGGCCATCTCACTCACTAGAGTTATGAATCTGAAATACAAGTCTTCCAGTGACTCATTCACACCTTGTTTGAAGTTTTGAAACTTCAACTTTAGCACTTCGAGTTTGTTTTCCTTGGTTTTGTCAGATCCAGCACAAAGATCTTGAACCATTTTCCAAGCTTCCTTAGCAGTTTTGGCACCCCACAGTTTGCACTGTATAGTATTTGGAGTAGATCGAATGATGATGTTTCTTACTTGGCCATCAAGACGGGATCTCTTAGCTTCATAAGAAGCCCATTTCTCTCTTGGTTTTGGTACGACAGTGTCGACCGGTTCTCCTAAGATAGTTTCCTTTCCACCAGTATCCGTGGTTTTGTGAGGAAAGCTTCTTTCAACTTTATTGATCTTGATTGGGCCATCGTTTATGACAGTCACCATCTCATCACTAATGGCCTCAAGATGAAGCATCATGTTGTTTCGCCATTTCTCATAGTTTTTCAGCTTCAGCAAAGGAGCGTCTCCTAAACACATCCTGTCAGCAAGTAACTACCCAAATGATCAAGTGAAAGTGATTTACGGAAAACACCTAAGGGGATCTAGGTTCAGTACTGAAGGTTAAAGAACCTCCAGCTCTAATACCACTTGTTGGTCCCTTTAAACAACAAGAAAAGACTATAGGGGGGCTGAATAGTCTTTTCAAACTTTTCGACGTTTAAAACTTTCTCATCAAGTGCTTATTACTTTTCTATAATAAGTTTGCTGATACTTAACTTTCTCAGTAAGTGCTTGTTATTTTTCAATGACAAGTTTGCTGATACTTAAAAATAGAGTGCGAAAGTCTTTTACAATAAGTGTTTTTTGTCAAAAAGCTAGTTTCAGCAAGTAAATAGATAAACAGTGTAAAACAATGTAGCTTGCTGAAAGATAACTGCAGAAATGTAAATCACACAAACACTTTTGTAGTGGTATCTGAGAGTGGCGTAATCTCTCAACTATTCCACTTTGTCCTTTCTCGGACTGAATCCACTATGATAAGATATGAGGTTCCTTACAAATCCTATCACTAATGATTCTTAGAAACCAAAGCACACTTGCTTTGTTTCCAACCTATAACTAGAGAACTAAACCTTGTTCTCCACCAAACTTGGGACACTTAATCAGCAAAACTATGCTTGATTAATTCCACCTGAATTCCACGCCTGAATAAGGGTGTTTATCAGTTAGAGAGGTTTGGGATGAGATGACTTGAATATAACTTTGCAGCTATAACAAGTGATCTAAAGAAACTCAACTTGAAATACTTTGCACTAAGCAAGTTTGTTGTTTCTGGTGTTAAGACTTGTTCTTGTTTAGAAGAAAGAACACTTAACTAATTTCTTAGATTTCAATGTTCTACTTCTTCACAAGTATCTTTTGTTACAAGCTTAAATCTCGGAACGGATCAATAGGCAGTAGATAGTAGAGAAGGATTTGAGTGTTTAAAGCACAAGTTAGAGTTTGATCACGTTGTTGACACACCCTTCTACTCAGCCTAAGGTCTTCTATTTATAGTGTCTCAAGGGAGCCGTTTGAATTTCAAATTCTAAGGCTTGTACCTTAAGATGTCACTATCTTGCTTTTGTACTTTCAGTAGCGCTATTCATTTGTCTTCTTGTCTTCATGTTCTTCGCATGCTGACTTTGCATTTAATGTTCTTTGAATCCAATTCAAATATGAACGTTGGAGCCAAAATACAAGTACTTCTTCAGCAAGGAGGTCACATAAGTTGTCAGCAAGTGATCTGTCTCAGTTTCAGCAAACACAACCTACTGTCATATATATTTTCTGTAACGACCCGACCAATCCGTCCGGCGTGGTTACTCCTGGACGGTCCCACACACGTCTCCACAGTATGATATTGTCCGCATTGGGCCTGAGCCCGCACGGATTTGCTTTTGGAATCACCCAAAAGGCCTCATACCATGTGAGAGTGGTGGTCTAACATATATACTCTTTATTCCACTCACTCTTAAGCAATGTGCGATGCGGGGCATTACAAACTACCCCCCTTAAAGCCTCGACGTCCTCGTCGAGCGCCTTAAGTGGTGGGGGTGACAAACTGACAATACCTTTACCAACCGTCCACCCGGTGCGGGCTTTGGGTTGATCTAGGCTTTGATACCATTTATAACGACCCGACCAATCCGACCGGCGTGGTTACTCCTGGACAGTCCCACACACGTCTCCACAGTATGATATTGTCTGCTTTGGGCCTGAGCCCTCACGGATTTTCTTTTGGAATCACCCAAAAGGCGTCATACCATGTGAGAGTGGTGGTCTAACATATATACTCTTTATTCCATTCACTCTTAAGCGGTGTGGGATGCGGGGCATTACATTTTCACTTATGCAAGTTGTTGCTCAGAATCTCACTTTCTGAAGCAGCATGTGCCTTTGTAGATGCCTTTCTCAGAATTCTTCTAAGTCTTCAGTGTTCGAATTTTCCACTTTCTGAGCGGTTCTAGGTCTTCAATAGTTTTTTTTGTAAAAACAAAGTACATCATCAGCAAGCTTAAGAACCTAACTAGTACCTACACTAAGTCTTTCAGCAAACGTTCCTCTTTTACAATGTTCTTAAAATTCTAATTACTATGGACCTTAAGAGTACTAGTTACTGGACTTTACTTAATTTAGCATGGTTAATTGCTCATCAAAATTATAAGTTTCCTAACATACATCAATATGTGAAGCCATGCATGAATAGATAAATATAGAGTTCAATAATATATCAAAATCTAGTTCTTCAGTAACTTTTCTCATTCATTGATTCATGTTCGCCAACATGATATCTTTAGTCTATGAGGACCTGATTATTGATAGAGAGTATTTATCTCATTTCTCTTAAACTTTCTTGAAACATAGAAATTCATTTTCAATTTCATAACATTTCATGTGCACCACGTATAACCTTCAGGGTTATATTTAAGTGGTAATCTTTGAGCTAGATCATATGGTAATATGTATGTATGCAATATGAGACCTAAAACAACTATAATAAACAAAATTATGTAACTGATATAACAATAAAGAAATTGTCCAGGGTGGAATGCTTAGTATCTATATGCACATGAAATTTGACTCGATAATGCAACGGTACCGTACATAAATTTGAATTCATCAATGAAATGGACGTGAGGTCCATGAGCTCATTTTCTATAATTAATTTGTCGACAATAAATGAATTTTCATGTAAGATCCCGTTTACATGTTTATTCAACCATATCCATTGAATTTTCTATATGCTTTTCAATTTCTCGGTTCCATGTATACCGGTATATTTAACAATCAAATCTCTTTTCATGATTGTTTGATTCAGTACTGATAATTGATATCTGAATATATAATATGGAGGTACCATTTTCATGTCTGTAGGACATCTATTATTATTTCAGATATCTCAATATATGGGCATTACTTGTATATGTCTATTTTAATCCGATCCGAAAATTCGAATTACTAAAAGTAGTGATCCGAAATTCAATCCAGAAAATTCAGATCGGATCGGTTTGGACTCGGATCCTCGGATTTTTGGATTAAGCATGACTTGGCACCAATGCAAATGGTCTTAGCCGACAAACATGCTTGAAAGTTTTAAAAAGCGGTTGACTACCCAACTCATATTAGATAGTATTTTCCCCGTCCATTTTTCTTTTAATAAAAGGTGAGCTATTCGCTTTTTTCATAGAAGAATTAAGAGGCCTTCACAGAGTCAGAGTACAAGAGAAACTTGAGTTTACAACAATAAGCCAAAGAGAACAATAAGAAAATAGCTAGCAACAAAGCTATATCTACAAACTCAAAACAGAACTTCAGGGTAACTTAATTTCCTATATGTATGCAAACTCATGGAGTATTTCCTCCGTCCATGTTTATGTTTCTGATTTGTTTTGTTTACTTTTTTTAATTTCGATTTGACTTCAAGTTAATCTTAATTAATATGAAAAGAGTAATTTTGAAAGTTGTATTATGAAAATGTAAAATTTCTACTTTCATAATATACGTTAAAATATTTTTATTTTTTTACAATTTAAAATTAATTCGGAGTTATACGTGCACCAAAAAATATCAAACAAAACAAATTGAAAACTTATGGAAAACAGAAGAAAGTAGTATCTATCTATTTACCATTAAAATGATTTTACTCGAAATAGCATAACTGTTGAAAATATACTATCTCGTTCAAACGTTACATTCTCCTCATATGCCACCGCAAGATCATTTAGTCACAATCATTAACATTAACAGTATCCAATCTGTAATGGAGGAACACGAGACATCTAGTTTGAGGTCGACGGTTCAGGAAAAGAAATTTTCCTGTTGTTTCAAATCTAGCAAACACCGTCGCGGCATCTCATTTGATGCCATATCATCCTTGTCATCTTCTTCTTCTTCCTGGTCTCCACGTACATGGATCAAATCGAAAACAATAGATCCGGATCAGAACAAGGCCACGGGTAAATCCAGAAATTTCATCTCTCGCCGTAACGTCTCTGCGGATTTCAGCTATGATCCGCTTAGTTACTCTCTCAATTTCGAGGAGGAATCCCCGGACGATTTCCCACGCACCGACTTCACCTCCAGGCTGCCCGCCTCTCCACCGAGGATGATTCATGGGCGAATGATCCGGAGTATACCTAGACCAGAAATGAAGGTAGATCCTGAAATGGTGGCTAAATCAGCTGGAAATGAGGTGATGAAAGGATTTGAGGCTCTCCAAGCGGAAATGGAACTGAGGAGATATAATAATAAAAATAATCATTACAATAACGATGTGGAGGAATTCCCTACACAAAGAGCCGCTGCAGCAGAAAAGGTGAAGCGCAGTCTAGAGCTGTAACGAGATGTTGATACCTAATTAATTAAGGTTTAACTCAATTCTACTTTTACATGTCAATATCTCTCACACATTCCCTCTCCTTAATTACATAATGTTTCCTTTTTTATTATTATTATTATTTTTTTTTTCATTTTGATACGGTACTAGTAAGTAGGTTTTATTTTTCGGGATAAAAAAAAGGTTTTATTTTTTGTTAGGATTCGTCACAAATTTAAATTTAAGACCACGGGTACGGTCCCCGTAATCCGTCATTATTTGTTCTGTATAGAAATTGATTCAAATGGGAGTGATTGAGGAATTATCGATGACAAATTTACATGACAAACATTGTAATTGTGGTATTTGTCTCTAAAACAAAATCCTCTAACCCAATCATGGAGAAGATCTATTTTTGAGAATTTAGGACTTAAAATCATGCAACCAATAGACCATCTTACCACAATATCAATCCACAATTTTTCTGACTAAAAATCGAGTTTCTCATGAACGTACCAAGCATATTAAAGTTGATTGTCACTTTATAGGAGACAAGGTCACGATGAAAAAATCTTAGTGAAATATGTTCCAGCAAAATTTTGAATGGTCTATGTTTTGACGAAAGAAGTTTCGGCTATGATTCGCAAAGGATGTTCCACAATATGGGATTGAAAACTATTTTCATTCCCATCTTGCGAGAAAATATTAAAAATGAGACTGTAATGGATCAAGATTTGAGACACAAAATTTTACAAAGAAGAACCAATTAATGTTGAAGACGACCTAAAGTTAAATGCGTCAAAATCTAGTTAGGCGATTTCGTGAGTACAGTTTGTGTTGATATGGCGTCCGGAGCGTTGGCACACAGAGCTGTATCACACCAGAACACAACACATGATCGGGATAATTTGAAGGAAGAATATCCAAAATAGATCAATGGTTTTGTACCAAATTGTACTATTAGGGTTCATTCTTATCATCAAGAATGACTCATCAATTTCTAGATAGATCTATTAGTTACTCGTGTCATTTGTTAGCACTTTTCTCTGTACTATTTATGATTCATTTGGCTCGTGTAATCTTTATTTTCACTTTCTAGGTCAGTCGAATTTTGCTATAAATAGCTAACTAGGTTTAGGATTTTTACTCACTCAAACTTTTTGTAAATCATTACTTGGAAAATAAAGAAAATATCCAGGCTCAATCTATTTTACTATAGTTAATAGGAACTGCTCCAGCCCAAGTGCTAGGTCACGACCCCCTTTCTTCAGGGGCACCTTCAGTTCTTCGTTTTCTTCTGTTTTCTCGATTTTTGGCTTCTTGGACCTTCTCTATGACTTCAAGATGCTTTTAACAATTTTTCTAACCTTCATGGTCAGAATCGACTCACCATCGGGAGTCAGGTTGGAAGAAAAGAGCAGTTTCCTCAACTCCAACGTCAAAACCAAAATTTCAGCCCAAATACCTAACCATCATCTCGTAAAATTAAGTATAATGTAACAGTACCGGTTTTTAAAAACAAATAATTTTCTTGAAATAAAATATTCGAAATAATTCAAATTCAACGATCGGCAATAAATGCCATAACAAAACTTTGGCGCCACAGCGCTAATAGAATCAAGTAAAAACCAACGGTAACTTTGAAATTCAAAATGGAATAACGACTAGTGAAGATAAGTAAAGAGTTTCATCTTCTTATTTTAAAACAAAAACCCAACGGACACCCCAGACCTTTCTCTCAGTCGCTGGCATTCTACTCGCGTGCGTCCACAGTAGCATCTGGAAGAAAGGAATTTTTGAAAACAAAGATCGAGAGCGTGAGATAAAGGATCTCAGTGAGGTTCTGAGTTAACAAACAGAAAAGTAAACAGTTTTGAAACAGGAACATTTGACATGTGAGACAACAAACAGAAACAGTTAACAGAATTGAGAGACAAACAGAAACAGATAAGGTCAAGTCCGTTGGTGCAGCCCGCTTTGTTACTCCTACTCCCAGATTGCCCTTATAGCTCCCTCCAGAGGGTTAACAACTCCGGACAGAAACAGAAACCCCTGTGTACTTTGGGAAAATAGAACCTACGACCCTAATAGACCTCAGCGACTTCTGCCTCGCGCCTAAAAGGGATTAGACTAGGCAATAACCAAATAAACCCGATAGTCCTCACTACCCAAGTCTACCTAATTACGACCTAATCGACCGGTCACACAGAACAGATACAGATACCGAGAACAGAGCAAACAGACAACGATAAACAGTTCTCGAGACATCGAAAAATGTTCCTGCAGAAGAATTAGTCCAGAATAGAGTAGTAATAAACAGAGATAAATGAAAAGTCATACTTAGGACTTAGTTACTTTTACGCGGAAGCATACGGTAAAACAAAACATATATTATTAGATACAGATTATCACATAGCCTTCCAGTTTTTCCCAAATAGATAACTTTTGGGGTGAACACTCACCTTAGAGAGTTAAGCACTAGATCACGGAATCAAGACTTGAATGACGGCGCAACGAACAACAAAGAACCTAAACATAACCCAGTGTTACCATCTAGAGTCGAATCGAAAGACAAAATAAAGAAAGGTAGCAGAAGGGCTAAGGTAGGGTTCGAACTCGGGACCTCTAAGTTAGTCAAAGGATACTTAACCAACTAAGATAGCATGTCAAACAGTTACAAAGCAACAAGACAAAAACTATTTAAGTCGAAAAGTTTTCAGAAAACACTCTTTCACTCTCTGGAAATTACTAAAATACCCTCAGAGGTAAATTGCAAAACTGTACCATAGTTTCTGTAAATTTCAGAACAGTCCTCAAAAGAAACTAGAATTAACAGTTTGGTCCAGAAGGTGAAAGTACTAAATTGCCCTCAAAACAGTAATTGCAGAAAGATCCTTTTAGTTTTTAGAAAATACAGACAAGTCCAACAGTTTCTTATACTTGCACAACAGTCCCCAAAAATAAACAAGTCTCTCAAACTAGTCCTCAGTCAACATGGTCAAAGTACAATTGCAAAAAGGTCCTTTAGGTTTTTAGAATTCTCAAGACAGTCCTCAAGTTTCTCAAATCATAAAATCAGAGTCCAAGTCAGTCAACGTACGTAGGTCAAGGTCACACAATCAGTCCAAACATCACAACACAGTGCCAAAACTAACCTAAGTCCCGGTTCCGGTTCTCAGTTCAAAAACGAGGTCAAAGGCAACAGGGGTAAAACGGGAATAAAGAAAAAGTAAGAAAAACGAACGGAGAACAAAGTTAGCAATACTACCTTCGAATCAAACGCAAGGTAAACGGAGCAGGCTTAGGGATAGAAATCGGACGAAGAGATACAGAGGAAACCGAACAAAATGGACCGGGATTAAGTTGCGTATTCAACAAAACCGAGAGATTGAAAACGAGATCTTAAACGAGAATGGATCTCAAAGAATAGAGACAGAGCCAGCGAGCTTACTGGAAGTTAACCGGAACGGGACGGAGCAGAAACGGACGGGAAAGGATCGGCACGGCCGGGATCGGATCGTAGCAACAGAATCGGATCGGCACGGAGTACGGAGGAGCACTACGGTTGAATCGGAATCAGAATCGGAAAATAAAGAATTGAACGGAGCGGCAGCAGCGGCAGACGACGACGGCGGCGGCGGCAGCAGCGGCAGACGACGACGGCGGCGGCGGCTGGTGGTCGGTGGTTGGCGGCGAGAGAGTGAAAGGGAGAGAGAGATCTGATATTTCTTTCTTTCTCTTCTTGTGGGTGGCTTGAATGAGGGAGAATGAGGAAAGGTGGGGGTTTTGTTCTGGGGTTAGGGTTAGAGAAAGGCCAGCTGATTGGCCATGCGAAAATGGGCCAGAAAGGAGATTGGGCCAGCAAATGAGGCCACGAAAATAGGCTCAAAAGGAGTCCAATTGCCAGCTAGCCCAATAACGGAACAAACAAATCAATCTTACGCGAACCGACTAAAGTCGAATTCGTTTACGCGGGAAGTAAGTCAAATATTTACCGAATAAAATAATTTACTATGATAATTAAATAATTAAATAAATTAATTAAATAAATAAATAAACAGGGTGTACTCTTCCCCCCTTAAAAGAATTTGGTCCCCAAATTCATACCTGAAAAGTTGAAGAGCTCGGGATACTGCCGGCGCATGTCATCCTCGGTTTCCCAGGTTGCCTCCTCGTACTGATGGTTTTGCGACAAAACCTTGACTTGCTTGATTTGCCTATTACGGAGTTGATGCCGCACCTTTTGGTCTAGAATACGAACCGGTTGCTCCACATAAGACAAATCCTCCTCAATAGTCACCTCATCGGGTTGAATGACGTGCGACGGGTCAGGATAATACTTCTTCAGTTGAGATACATGGAAGACATTGTGAATTCCAGTAATAGTGGTGGGTAATTGCAACCGATAAGCCACAATGCCAACTCTCTCCATGATCTCGTATGGTCGAACATATCGAGGGTTCATTTTAGCTCTACGGCCCATACGAACAATTCCCTTTCTCGGAGATAGCTTGAGAAAGACAAAATCACCAACTTCGAACTCCAAATCTCGCCTACGATTATCGGCGTAACTCTTTTGTCTACTCTGAGCAGTCCTCAATCTGTCCTCCAAATACCAATACAGCGGTGATCTACATTTCCGACCATACAGTGCTTCAAATGGTGCCATCCCAATCGATGCTTGATAACTATTATTATTAGCATACTCAACCAACGGAAAATGTTGTGCCCAACTCCCTTGGTGATCGAGCACACACAATCTCAAAAGATCCTCTAGAGTTTGGATGGTCCTCTCGGATTGACCATCTGTCTGCGGATGTGCTGCGGTACTAAAATTCAACTTAGTACCCAAACCTTCGTGTACTTGCTTCCAAAACCCCGAAACAAATTTCGGATCTATATCAAATACAATACTCACCGGAGTGCCATGTAGCTTAATTATCTCATCGCGATAAACCTCGGCTAACTTCTCGGATGTGTAGGTGGTTTTCACGCGCAGAAAGTGTGTCGATTTTGTCAACCTATCGACAATAACCCAAACACTATCAAAACCACCCCTAGCTACTGGTAGACCAGTTACAAAATCCATAGTGATCATCTCCCATTTCCACTGTGGAATCTCGAGTGGTTGTAGTAAACCTCCCAGTTTCTGTGTTCAGCCTTTACCTACTGGCAGACCAAACAACTTTGCACAAACTGTGCAATATCTCGCTTCATATTAGTCCAGCAGTAAACCTTCTTCAAATCTTCATAAATTTTGTTTCCTCCAGGGTGCATCGAGTACTTAGAGTTATGAGCTTCATCTAAAATTAGACACCTAAGCTCTTCATCAGAAGGTACGCACAATCTAGCTTGGAACCTTAGAGCTCCATTCTCATCAATAGAGAATTTCGCATTGCGAGGTTCAGTGATATGTGTTTTGATGTCTTGAAGTTCTTCATCATGCTCTTGGGCTTCAAGAATTCTACCTGCCAGCTCATACCTCAAAGTAATATTGGCGAACATACAAGTCAAGTTGGATACTTCGAGATTTGACACATGTACCCTACGACTTAAGGCATCAGCGACTACATTGGCCTTACCAGGGTGGTATCGAATGGTGCAAGTGTAATCGCCCAGAAATTCCATCAATCGTCGTTGTCTCATGTTCAACTCCTTCTATGTGAACACATACTTCAAGCTCTTATGATCAGTGAGGATGGTGAACTCAGGACCATAAAGGTAGTGTCTCCACTTTCCCAAAGCAAAGACTATAGCAGCTAGCTCAAGGTCATGGGTTGGGTAATTTCTTTCATATGGCTTCAACATCCTCGAAGCATACGCAATCACCTTTTCACGTTGCATCAATACACAACCCAAACCTTCCGTTGAAGCATCAGTGTAAACCATGAAGTCGTTGGTTCCCTCAGGAAGAGCTAGTATGGGAGCAGTGGTCAGTCTCTTCTTCATCTCTTCGAAGCTTTCCTCACACTTGTCACTCCAAACGAACTTAGGATTTTTCCCTGTTAAAGAGGACAAGGGTCCAGCTATCTTCGAATAATCCTTCACAAAACGTCGATAGTAACCAGCCAAACCGAGAAAACTCCTCACCTCAGTGACAGATTCGGGTCTCTTCCAGTTAACTATCGACTCAATCTTCAATTTCCAAACCTTCTCTAGAGATAATGTGTCCTAAAAAGGCTACTTTATCTAGCCAAAACTCACACTTGTTGAATTTGGCATACAACTTGTTGTTCTGTAGAGTTTCCAAGACAATTCGATGATGTTCCTCATGATCCTCTTCGGACTTCGAGTAAACGAGAATATCATCGATGAAAACAACAACAAACTGATACAAATACGGCTGAAAAACTCGGTGCATCAAATCCATGAACACAGCTGGGGCATTCGTAAGGCCAAACCGCATCACCACAAACTCATAATGACCATACCTCGAGTTCAGAGCAGTCTTAGGTATGTCTTCTTCCCTTACTCTAACTTGATAATAGCCTTTTCGTAGATCAAGCTTCGAGTAAACCTTTGAACCTTCCAATTGATCGAAAAGTTCCTCAATATGGGGTAGGGGGTACTTGTTCTTGACGGTGACTTGGTTCAGGCCTCGGTAGTCGATGCACATCCTCATACTTCCATCCTTCTTCTTTACAAACAGAACCGGTGATCCCCAAGGAGAAGAACTAGGTCTAACAAAACCGTTATCAACCAGATCTTGCAGTTGAGTCTTAAGTTCTTTAAGCTCAGCAGGTGCCATTCTATAGGGTTACTTCGAAATGGGTGCGGTGCGAGGTACCAGATCAATACTAAATTTAACTTCTCGTTCAGCGGGTACGGAATCCAACTTCTCACGGAGAACTTCCTTAAATTCCTTAAACACTCTAACCTCCTCGATTTTAGGTTGATCTTTAGGCTTGTTAATCAGATACGCCAAGAAGCAGGTAGCACCCTTCACGTACAGCTTCCTTGTAACACCCCGTTTTTTTTAATTATTTATTTAATTATTTAATTATTATTTTATTATTTAATTATTTATTTTAGTTAATTAATTATCAGAGTAAATTATTTATTCGATAATTAGTTAATTATTTCCGCGTAAGTTGGTTCGTTTCGTTTCGTCTGGATCAAGCTGGACTATCTGATCTGCTAGCTTTTGGCCCAATTCTTGGCCCAGTCAAAGCCTGCTTGACCGGCCCACTAACTTAAACCCTAACCCTAATCAGATTCATCCATTCCCTCTCCCATCTCTTCCCAGCCGTTTTTCCCATTTAGCAAAGAAAGAAAACTTCCTTTTCTCTCTCTCTTTCTCACGCTCCATCATCTTCAGCAATCCATCTTCTTCCTTGTTTTTTTCTCACCACCATCATCATCACCACCGATCGCCGCCGCCGCCGCCGCTGATTACTCCGATCACCGCGCTGTTTGTCTCGCCGCCGCCTCGCCTCCGTTCGCCGCGCATCCAGTTCTGTTCGCCGTCGATCGATCCGTCTGTTCACCTCCGCCGCACCGCCGTTCTGCTCCGTCCGGGTTCCATTCGCGCCGCCGTGGTTGTTTTGCCGCCGCCGCGCTCGCCTGTCACCGCGCCGCCGTTCGATCGATCTGCTCCGTACGCGCGCCGCCGTTCGACCGATCCGATTCCGTTCGCCTTTCCGGTTCGCTCGACGCGAACCGATCCGACCTTGCCGGTTCTTTTCTGCTTCGATCGGTAAGAGTTTCGATTCCTTCTGATCTTTCGGTTTCGAATCCGAGTTTGATTACGAATTCGATTCGAATCTTGGTTTAATCCCTTTTTTTTCTTTTCGATTCATTGATTTGCAGATTTGTTCGAACCTTTATTCTCTTTCGAAGGTAAATCTCAATTTCCTTTACTGTTCGTTTGGTTCTAGATTCGTTTTCTGTTTGACTTTTTGACTTGGACGATTTTACCCTTGGACGGTTTTGCCCTTGAACGATCTGACTGTGTTGTTTAATTCGAACTGAGAACCGGGACTTAGGATTCGTTAGTTGTTGTTACTGTTTGCTGGACTTGTGACTTTTGACCTCGAATATTGACTTTGATTTCCTGTTTGACCTCGAAAGGATTTTTGGACCTTGATGTTATGTTTTGGATTCTTTGTGGACTGATTTGGGAAACTTTAAAACCTAAAGGACCTTTTTGCAGTTTTACTTTTGACCGTAGTTGACTGACAGTAGGCTTGTATCGTAAACCTTGTTGTTTTGAGAAGACTGTTAAGTGTTGGAACTTCTGTTTAGTTTATTCTGTCGGTTTCGAAAAGGGTTTTTCTTGCAATTTACCACCTGAGGGTATTTTGGTAATTTCCAGAATCTGAAAATCGAAAGAGTTTCTGAAAATGTTTTAAACTTAGTTTCTGGTTTTGTAAGTTAGAAAGGACTTGACTTGATAGCTTAGTTGGTAGGTCTTTGTGTGACTAACTTAGAGGTCCCGAGTTCGAACCCCAACCTTACCATTCTTTTTCAACCTTTTTCTTTCTGTCTGTTCGACTTCTAAGTTGTGTTAGTACTTTCTTGTTAGGTTCTCCGTTGTCCGTAAATCCGTAAGCTCTTTTCTTGTCGGAGGTCGTTTGCTCGTAAGCTAAGGTGAGTGTTCACCCCTAAACCTATTATTTGCGAAAAACTGGAAGGCTACGTGATTGTTTGTGCCTATTATTGTATACTGTATATTGTATGCTTCCGCGTAAAAGTATAAGTCCTAAGTATGACTTTTGGAATTCGGTTTATTACTACTGCGTTCTGTACTGACCTTTCTGCAGGAACACCTCTCGGGGTTAATTAATTGTATCTGTTGTTCTGTATCTGTTCTGTTTCTGTGTGACCGGTCGATTAGGTTATGGTTAGGTAGGCTTGGGTAGTAGAGGACTATCGGGTTTGCTTGATCGTGGCCTAGTCTATTCCCTTTTAGGCGCGAGGCAGAAGTCGCTGAGGTCTATTAGGGTCGTAGGATCTGTTTCCCCAAAGTACACGGGGGTTTCTGTTCTGTCCGGAGTTATGCATCCTCTGGAGGGAGTTATAAGGACATTCTGGGAGTAGGAGCAATAAGGCGGGCTGCACCAACGGTCTACAACGTATCTGTTCTGTTAATCTGTTATACGTGTTCTGTGCTGTTTGCTCGTTTTCTGAAAAGGATTTTTGTTTTAAACTGTTTTACTTTCTGTTTAACTTAGAACCTCACTGAGATCCTTTATCTCACACTCTTTTGTTTTTCAAAATTCCTTCCTTCCAGATGCTGCGGAGGATGTGCGTGACTAGGAAGCCAGCGACTGAGAGAAGGGTCTGGGGTGTCACGGGTTTCTTTTCAAAATAAGAAGAACACTTTATTTGTCTTCATTCGTTGTCTTTTGAACTTGAGTTGTCATTGATTATTATTTATTATCGTTAGCGTCAAAGATTATTTTGGGCATTTATTGCCGACCGTTGTTATTAAAGTATTTCCGAATTTCTTTTCCAAGAAAATATTTTGTTTTCAAAACCGGTACCGTTACAGTTGGTATCAGAGCGAGGTTCTAACTCGAGCTTGCTAGGATAGGATCTTTTGACCTTTGGGGTGTGTGAGGGTCCGAGTCGCTGGTTAGGTCTTGTATTTTTTTTCTGTTGCTTTTCTGATTCGAGTCTTACGTACTAACCCTGAACCGTCTGTTCGTCTTCTCTGTTCTGTTTCTGACTACCTTTGACCCGTTCTGAAACCGTTGACCTTCCGTGGTTGTTTGATTCTGACGTAGATATTAACTAGTTAACTACGCGTGTGCTTACAGATAGGTATGAGTTCTGAGAAGAGGGTTATTCGTTATCGTCTAGTCGAAGGAGAATTCAACCCGTATACCTCCGCTCCTGTTGCTGGCGTTTACCCTGGATTCGTGGTGGATAGAGTTGTGCATGAACGTGATCACTACTGGTTGGAGAACTTTAAGCTTCGAGATGTGATAGCAACGAAGGAAGCTGAGATCGGATTTCTGAAGTCGGCCTTACGCGCCGCAAAGGAGCACTCTGGCTTTGTTACGTTAACCGCGTCCAATGTTGGCAACCGAATTCCCAGGAGGAAGGCTCGGAGGACGTTTCCCGAGGGCTGCGGACCATCCCGTAGAGGAAAGAGTGAAGACGAGGAAGAATCCGAAGAAGATCCCGAGGAGGACTCCTCTGAGGGAGAAGGAGGAGATGCTCACGTGCCCGAAGGACGTTCTGAGGATGACAGCGAGGACGCTTATTAGGATAGTTGCCTTTTCGAGCTCGTACCGAATTTCTTTGTTTCTGCCAAGCGAGTTTTTCCTTTTTAGTTCAGCCGACTGAGACTGCTTATGCTTTTCCGTTTATTTGACTCTGTGGTTTTCTGTTTTCCTCGCTAAGACGAGTAGAGACCGTTTTTCTTTTGTTTTATTGCATGCTTGACTGTTTTGAGACTTCGTTGTTTTCTTGTTTTCGCTTTTTGTTTTAAAGTTCAAGGCATGTTTTCTTCTTCACAGCTCAGTTTATACCTGTTGTAGAAGATTAAGTACTGGCCTTAGTTCTTTGTTTTTCTGCTCTTCTCTAAGTTAGAGATTCGAGGTTGTTAAATCAACTGCTAAGTAGTGCCCTTTGTTAGAATGAGTCGCAGAAACACTCGTGGTGCCAGCAGCAATGGAAGTGGGGACGATCAGCACGCTGAAAATGGAGACCAAGTGGACCGTATCATCGCTGCTCTGGGGAATTTCAGCGAAACCATTCGCCGCGCTGGAGTACCAACACCACCTGTTCAGCCTCCGCCACCACCACCGATCCAGACCATCGATCAAGCTGCGGAGCGGTTCACTCGATTCCATCCCGAGAGGTTCGAGGGAACACCAGATCCCCGTAAGGCTGAGCTCTGGATCGAAGGCATGGAGAACTTATTCTCGATCCTGCACTATCCAGACGAGAGGAAGATCGAGCTTGCTGCTTTCCAGTTCGTGGGAGCCGCCAGGAACTGGTGGAGAACTGTGAATGCGAGATGGAGACAAGAGGGAGTTGCTCGTACCTGGGAGAATTTCACGAAGGACTTTATGGACAAGTACGTGCCTCGCCTGGTTCGCGAGAACCGGAGAGATGAATTTCAAGCTTTGGTGCAAGGGAACATGGATGTTGCCGACTATGACTCGGAGTTTACCCGGTTACTGAAGTACGTGCCGCATTTCCAGGATGATGAACGAGAGAAGGTTCGTCACTTTGTGAAGGGACTCAACTCTGAAATCCGGTACAGTCTATTTGGGACCAATATGCCTACCTATCTCAAGGCTGTCGAACTCGCCTCCGAGGTAGAGAGTGGTCTCAAGGAGATTAAGATGGCTGATAAGCCATACTCGAGCAAGAGGAGCTACTCTAGTTCTTCTGGAAGCCATGGAGGAGGAAGCCAATCTGGGTATAAGCGGGAGAATCGAGGAGGATATCAATCTGGATATCAGGCACCACCGGCGAAGTATTCCCGTACTCAGCATGACAACCGTTCTCGCAGCACTACTGGAGGGTCTGGGCAGTCATCCCAGGCAAGGAAGAACTGCAACTACTGTGGAGGAGTCAACCACGATGAGCACAACTGCTGGAAAAGACAGGGCTTATGCTTGGCTTGTGGGAGTAAGGATCACAAGATTAGCCACTGTCCGAACCGACATGCCATTGTCAAAGGAGGAAGATCTGGGGACTATGCTCCGAGAAGTGATGGAAAGGGTCCTATGGCGAAGCCCCGAGTTTTCAGCATAGGCGGTCATGAAGTTCCTGACACCGCAAATGTGGTTGAAGGTACGCTACTGATCGCTCAAACTTCTTCTAAAGCTTTATTTGATCCTGGTGCTACGCATTCATTTATTGCTGAAGGATTTGCTGAATCACTCGCTTTACCATACAAAGTATTACCCCACGCTTTAGAAGTATGTACGCCTTTGGGAGCTAGTCTAATCACTAAGAAGTTCGTCGAGCGATGTGAGATTTCCATCCTAGGAAGAACTTTCCCTGCTGACCTCATATTTCTACCTCTAGCAACCTACGATGTTATTCTGGGTATGGATTGGCTGTCCGAGCACTACGCGCAACTGGATTGTCGAACTAAGGCCATATCCCTGGGAAAACCTGGAGAGGAGAAAGTCATATGGAAAGGAGATAAGAGAAAGGATGAGAAGTTTTTACTGTCTGCCATGGAAGCTAGAAAGCTGTACGTGAAGGGTGCTACCTGCTTTTTGGCATATCTGATCAATAAACCCAAAGATCAGCCAAAAATCGAGGAAGTCAAGGTGGTTAAGGAGTTCAAGGGTGTCTTCCCTGAGAAGCTGGATTCCGTACCCCCTGAACGAGAGGTGGAGTTTAGCATTGATCTGGTACCTGGCACTGCACCAATATCGAAGTCACCGTATAGGATGGCACCTGCTGAGCTTAAGGAGCTGAAGACTCAACTGCAAGACCTGGTGGATAACGGTTTTTGTGAGACCTAGTTCGTCACCTTGGGGATCACCGGTTCTGTTCGTGAAGAAGAAGGATGGTACTATGAGGATGTGCATCGACTATCGAGGCTTGAATCAAGTCACTGTCAAGAACAAGTACCCTCTGCCCCGTATTGAGGAACTTTTCGATCAGTTGGAAGGTTCGAAGGTTTACTCAAAGCTTGATCTACGACAAGGCTATTATCAAGTTAGGGTAAGGGAAGAAGACATACCTAAGACTGCCCTGAATTCGAGGTACGGTCATTACGAGTTCGTAGTGATGCCGTTTGGCCTTACGAATGCCCCGGCTATGTTCATGGATTTGATGCACCGAGTTTTTCAGCCGTATCTGGATCAGTTTGTTGTTGTTTTCATCGATGACATTCTCGTTTACTCAAAATCTGAAGAGGATCATGAGAAACATCTTCGAATTGTCTTGGAAACTCTTCAGAACAACAAATTGTATGCCAAATTCAGCAAGTGTGAATTTTGGCTGGATAAGGTAGCCTTCTTAGGGCACATTATCTCTGGAGAAGGTTTGGAGGTTGACCCGTCGAAGATTGAGTCGATAGTCAATTGGAAGAGACCCGAATCCGTCACTGAAGTGAGAAGTTTTCTTGGTTTGGCTGGTTACTATCGCCGTTTTGTGAAGGATTATTCGAAGATAGCTGGACCCTTGTCCTCTTTAACAGGGAAAAATCCCAAGTTCGTATGGAGTGACAAGTGTGAGGAAAGCTTCGAGGAGCTGAAGAAGAGACTGACCACTGCCCCTATACTAGCTCTTCCCGAGGGAACCAACGACTTTATAGTCTACACTGATGCTTCAAAGGAAGGTTTCGGTTGTGTACTGATGCAACGAGAAAAGGTGATCGCATATGCTTCGAGAAAACTGAAGCCATATGAAAGAAATTACCCAACCCACGACCTTGAGCTAGCTGCTATAGTCTTTGCGTTGGGAAAGTGGAGACACTATCTTTATGGTCCTGAGTTCACTATCCTCACGGATCATAAGAGCTTGAAGTACGTGTTTACCCAAAAGGAGTTAAACATGAGACAACGACGATGGATGGAGTTTCTGGGCGATTATACCTGTACCATTCGATACCATCCTGGTAAGGCAAATGTGGTCGCCGATGCCTTAAGTCGTAGGGTACACGTGTCTAATCTCGAAGTATCCAGATTGTCGTGTATGTTCGCCAATATCACTTTGAGATATGAGTTGGCAGGAAAGATCCTTGAGGCTCAAGAACATGACGAGGAACTTCAGGATATCAAAGCACATATTACTGAGCCTCGAAATGCGAAATTCTCTATTGATGAGAATGGAGCTCTAAGGTTTCAGGGTAGACTGTGTGTGCCTTCTGATGAAGAGCTTAGACGATTACTTTTGGAGGAAGCTCATAAGTCTAAGTATTCGATGCATCCTGGAGGAAACAAGATGTACGAGGATTTGAAGAAAGTTTACTGGTGGACCTATATGAAACGAGATGTTGCATAGTTTGTGCAAAGTTGCTTGGTTTGCCAGCAAGTGAAGGCTGAGCACCAGAAACCGGGAGGTTTACTACAGCCACTCGAGATTCCACAGTGGAAATGGGAGATGATCACTATGGATTTTGTGACTGGTTTACCGGTAGCTAGGGGTGGTTTTGATAGTGTTTGGGTTATTGTCGATAGATTGACAAAATCGGCACATTTTCTACCCGTTAAAACCACCTACACATCCGAGAAATTAGCCGAAGTCTATCGCGATGAGATAATCAGGCCTCATGGCACACCAGTGAGCATTGTCTCGGATAGAGATCCAAAGTTTGTCTCGAGGTTTTGGAAGCAAGTACATGAAGGCTTAGGTACTAAGTTGAATTTTAGTACCGCAGCACATCCGCAAACAGATGGTCAATCCGAAAGGACCATTCAAACTTTGGAAGATCTATTGAGATTGTGTGTGCTAGATCACCAAGGAAGCTGGGCACAACATTTGCCATTAGTGGAGTATGCTTATAACAACAGTTATCAAGCATCGATTGGTATGGCACCGTTCGAGGCACTGTATGGTCGGAAGTGTAGATCACCACTGTATTGGGATTTGGAGGACCGAGTTTCTACACCAGTAGCTGGAGAGAGGTCTCTCAACGAGATGATACAAGAAACCTTGGAAAAGGTTAGACTTATCCGTGACCGTTTGAGAACTGCTCAGAGTCGACAGAAGAGTTACGCCGATAACCGCAGACGAGATTTGGAATTTGAAGTGGGTGATTTTGTCTTTCTCAAGCTATCTCCGAGAAAAGGCATTGTTCGTATGGGTCTTCGAGCTAAGTTGAACCCTCGATATGTGGGTCCATACGACATCATTGAGAGAGTTGGCGTTGTAGCTCATCGGTTGCAACTGCCCACTACTATTACTGGAATTCATAATGTATTCCATGTATCTCAACTGAAGAAGTATTATCCGGATCCGTCGCACGTGATTCAACCCGAGGAGGTGACCATTGAGGAGGATTTGTCCTATGTGGAGCAACCGGTTCGTATCCTTGACCAGAAGGTGCAACAGCTCCGTAATCGGCAAATCAAGCAAGTAAAGGTTCTGTGGAGAAATCATCAGTATGAGGAGGCAACTTGGGAAAGCGAGGATGACATGCGTCGGCAGTATCCCGAGCTCTTCAACTTTTCAGGTGCGAATTTGGGGACCAAATTCTTTTAAGGGGGGAAGAGTGCAACACCCCGTTTTTTTAATTATTTATTTAATTATTTATTTATTATTTTATTATTTAATTATTTATTTTAGTTAATTAATTATCAGAGTAAATTATTTATTCGATAATTAGTTAATTATTTCCACGTAAGTTGGTTCGTTTCGTTTCGTCTGGATCAAGCTGGACTATCTGATCTGCTAGCTTTTGGCCCAATTCTTGGCCCAGTCAAAGCCTGCTTGACCGGCCCACTAACTTAAACCCTAACCCTAATCAGATTCATCCATTCCCTCTCCCATCTCTTCCCAGCCGTTTTTCCCATTTAGCAAAGAAAGAAAACTTCCTTTTCTCTCTCTCTCTCTCACGCTCCATCATCTTCAGCAATCCATCTTCTTCCTTGTTTTTTTCTCACCACCATCATCATCACCACCGGTCGCCGCCGCCGCCGCTGATTACTCCGATCACCGCGCCGTTTGTCTCGCCGCCGCCTCGCCTCCGTTCGCTGCGCATCCAGTTCTGTTCGCCGTCGATCGATCCGTCTGTTCACCTCCGCCGCACCGCCGTTCTGCTCCGTCCGGGTTCCATTCGCGCCGCCGTGGTTGTTTTGCCGCCGCCGCGCTCGCCTGTCACCGCGCCGCCGTTCGATCGATCTGCTCCGTACGCGCGCCGCCTTCGCCGATCCGCGCCGCCGTTCGACCGATCCGATTCCGTTCGCCTTTCCGGTTCGCTCGACGCGAACCGATCCGACCTTGCTGGTTCTTTTCTGCTTCGATCGGTAAGAGTTTCGATTCCTTCTGATCTTTCGGTTTCGAATCCGAGTTTGATTACGAATTCGATTCGAATCTTGGTTTAATCCCTTTTTTTTCTTTTCGATTCATTGATTTGCAGATTTGTTCGAACCTTTATTCTCTTTCGAAGGTAAATCTCAATTTCCTTTACTGTTCGTTTGGTTCTAGATTCGTTTCTGTTTGACTTTTTGACTTGGACGATTTTACCCTTGGACGGTTTTGCCCTTGAACGATCTGACTGTGTTGTTTAATTCGAACTGAGAACCGGGACTTAGGATTCGTTAGTTGTTGTTACTGTTTGCTGGACTTGTGACTTTTGACCTCGAATATTGACTTTGATTTCCTGTTTGACCTCGAAAGGATTTTTGGACCTTGATGTTATGTTTTGGATTCTTTGTGGACTGATTTGGGAAACTTTAAAACCTAAAGGACCTTTTTGCAGTTTTACTTTTGACCGTAGTTGACTGACAGTAGGCTTGTATCGTAAACCTTGTTGTTTTGAGAAGACTGTTAAGTGTTGGAACTTCTGTTTAGTTTATTCTGTCGGTTTCGAAAAGGGTTTTTCTTGCAATTTACCACCTGAGGGTATTTTGGTAATTTCCAGAATCTGAAAATCGAAAGAGTTTCTGAAAATGTTTTAAACTTAGTTTCTGGTTTTGTAAGTTAGAAAGGACTTGACTTGATAGCTTAGTTGGTAGGTCTTTGTGTGACTAACTTAGAGGTCCCGAGTTCGAACCCCAACCTTACCATTCTTTTTCAACCTTTTTCTTTCCGTCTGTTCGACTTCTAAGTTGTGTTAGTACTTTCTTGTTAGGTTCTCCGTTGTCCGTAAATCCGTAAGCTCTTTTCTTGTCGGAGGTCGTTTGCTCGTAAGCTAAGGTGAGTGTTCACCCCTAAACCTATTATTTGCGAAAAACTGGAAGGCTACGTGATTGTTTGTGCCTATTATTGTATACTGTATATTGTATGCTTCCGCGTAAAAGTATAAGTCCTAAGTATGACTTTTGGAATTCGGTTTATTACTACTGCGTTCTGTACTGACCTTTCTGCAGGAACACCTCTCGGGGTTAATTAATTGTATCTGTTGTTCTGTATCTGTTCTGTTTCTGTGTGACCGGTCGATTAGGTTATGGTTAGGTAGGCTTGGGTAGTAGAGGACTATCGGGTTTTGTTGATCGTGGCCTAGTCTATTCCCTTTTAGGCGCGAGGCAGAAGTCGCTGAGGTCTATTAGGGTCGTAGGATCTGTTTCCCCAAAGTACACGGGGGTTTCTGTTTCTGTCCGGAGTTATGCATCCTCTGGAGGGAGTTATAAGGACATTCTGGGAGTAGGAGCAATAAGGCGGGCTGCACCAACGGTCTACAACGTATCTGTTCTGTTAATCTGTTATACGTGTTCTGTGCTGTTTGCTCGTTTTCTGAAAAGGATTTTTGTTTTAAACTGTTTTACTTTCTGTTTAACTTAGAACCTCACTGAGATCCTTTATCTCACACTCTTTTGTTTTTCAAAATTCCTTCCTTCCAGATGTTGCGGAGGATGTGCGTGACTAGGAAGCCAGCGACTGAGAGAAGGGTCTGGGGTGTCACGGGTTTCTTTTCAAAATAAGAAGAACACTTTATTTGTCTTCATTCGTTGTCTTTTGAACTTGAGTTGTCATTGATTATTATTTATTATCGTTAGCGTCAAAGATTATTTTGGGCATTTATTGCCGACCGTTGTTATTAAAGTATTTCCGAATTTCTTTTCCAAGAAAATATTTTGTTTTCAAAACCGGTACCATTACATTCCTAGCTTCCATAGCAGATAGCAGAAACTTCTCATCCTTCTTCTTATCTCCTTTCCACACGACTTTCTCTTCTCTAGGTTTTCCCAGGGATATAGCCTTGGTACGACAATCCAGTTGTGCATAGTGCTCAGACAACCAATCCATACCCAAAATAACATCGTAGGTCGAAAGAGGTAGAAAGATAAGGTCAGCAGGGAAAGTTCTTCCTAGGATAGAAATTTCGCAACGCTCGATGAACTTCTTAGTAATTAAACTAGCTCCCAAAGGCGTACATACTTCTAATGCGTGAGGCAAAACTTTGTATGGTAAAACGAGTGACTCAGCAAAAACTTCAGCAATAAAAGAATGTGTAGCACCAGGATCAAATAAAGCTTTAGAAGAAGTTTGAGCAATCAGAAGAGTACCTTCAACCACATTCGCGGCGTCAGAAACTTCATGACCACCGATGCTGTAAACTCGGGGCTTAGCCATAGTACTCTTTCCTTCATTTCTCGGAGCATAGCCTCCTGGTCTTCCCCCTTTGACAATTGCATGGCGGTTCGGACACTGTCTGATCTTGTGATCCTTGCTCTCACAAGCCAGACAAAAGCCTTGTCTCTTCCAGCAGTTGTTCTCATCATGATTGACTCCTCCACAGTAGTTGCAGTTTTTCCTTTCTTGGGATGACTGTCCAGACCCTCCAGTGGCATTACAGGGACGGTTATCCTGCTAATTACGGGGATACTTTGCCGGTGGTGCCTGATATCCAGCTTGATACCCATCTCGACTCTCCCTCTTGTACCCAGATTTGCTTCCACCTCCATGGTTCCCAGAAGAACTAGAGTAGCTTCTCTTGCTAGCGTACGACCTATCAACCATCTTGATTTCCTTTAGACCACCTTCTAACTTGGAAGCGAGCTCAACAGCCTTGAGGTAGGTAGGCATGTTAGTCCCAAACAGACTGTAACGGATCTCGGAGTTCAGACCCTTCACAAAGTGGCGCACCTTCTCCCTCTCATCGTTTTGAAAGTGCGACACATACTTCAACAACCGGGTAAATTCAGAGTCGTATTCGGCAACATTAATGTTCCCTTGCACCAAAGCCTGGAACTCATCTCTCCTGTTCTCGCGGACTAGGCGAGGCACGTACTTGTCCATGAAATCCTTGGTGAAATTCTCCCAAGTGCGGGCAACTTCCTCTTGCCTCCATCTTTCATTCACAGTCCTCCACCAATTCCTGGCTGCACCCACGAACTGGAAAGATGCAAGTTCGATCTTACTCTCGTCCAGATAGTGCACAATCGAGAATAAGTTCTCCATGCTCTCTAGCCAGAGCTCAGCCTTATGGGCGTCAGGTGTCCCCTCGAACCTGTGAGGATGAAATCGAGTGAAGCGTTCAGCAGCTTGATCGATAGTCTGAATCGGTGGTGGTGGCGGGGGAGCTGGCTGAACAGGTGGTGTCCTAACGTGGCGAATGGTTTCGCTGAAATTTCCCAAAGCAGCGGTGATGCGGTCCACCTGGTCTCCGTTTTCGGCATGTTGGTCATCTCCACTTCCATTGCTGCTGGTGCCACGAGTGTTTCTGCAACTCATTCTAACAAAAGGGCACTACTTAGCAGTTGATTCAACAACCTCAAATTTCTAGCTTAGAAAAAGAACAGAAAAAGGAACTAAGGCAAGTACTTAGTCTTCTACAACATGTATGTAACTTGGTAGTAAAGAAAGCATGCCTTGAACTTCCAAATAAAACGTAAGATCAAGTAATCAATATAGGCTCAAATAAACCAAGCATGCAATTATTCAAAGAAAAACTAGTCTCTACTCGTCTTAGCGACTAAATAGAGAAACCACAGTGTCAAGTAAACGGAAAAGCATAAACAGTTTCAGTCAGACTGAACAGAATAAAACTTGTCTGACAAAAAGGGGAATTCGGTACGAGCTCGAGGAAGGTATCTATCCTAATAGGCGTCCTCGATATATCGTCTTCGAAACGTCACTCAGGCACGTGTGTATCTTCTCCTTCATCCTCAGAGGGGTCCTCCTCGGGTTTTTCCTCGGACTCTTCCTCATCCTCCACTCCACGCGAAGGTCCGTAGCCATCGAGAAATGTCCTCCGAGCCTTCCTCTTACGAGGCTTGGTGCCTAGGTTACCTGTGGTTAACGAGACATAGTCGGAGTTCTCCTTTGTAGCTCGTAAAGCCATCTTCAGGAATCTGATCTCCGCATCCTTCGTTGCCATTTCGTCTTGAAGCTTCATAGTTTCCAGCCAGTAGTGGTTTTGCTCGCAAACGACCCTGTCCATCACGCTGCCAGGGTAAATACCAATGACTGGAACGGTGGTATAGGGGTTAAATTCCCCTTCTACCAGACGGTAGCGGATGACCTTCTTGTCGGTACTCATACCTATTTGTAAGCACATGCGTATTTAGCTAGTTAATATCTATGTCAAAGTCGATAGCATCCACGGAAGTTCAGTTTCAGAATCGGAATAGAAAGAGGCTAGAATCAGAACAGAAAAGATAGAGAAACAGTTCAGAGTTAGTACGTATGATTCGGATCAGAAAAATTAAAAGAGAAGCGCAAGACTTAACCAGCGACTCGAACCCTCACACACACCCCAAAGGTCAAAAGATCCTATCCTAGCAAACTCGAGTTTGAACTCAAGCTCTGATACCAACTGTAACGGTATCGGTTTTTTAAAACAAATAATTTACCTGAAAATAAAATATTCGAAATAATTCAAATTCAACAGTCGGCAATAAATGTCATAACAAACTTTGGCGCCACAGCGCTAACAGAATCAAGTAAAAACCAACGGTAACTTTAAAATTCAAAATAGAATAACGACTAGTGAAGATAAGTAAAGAGTTTCATCTTCTTATTTTAAAACAAAAACCCAACGGACACCCCATACCCTTCTCTCAGTCGCTGGCATCTTACTCGCGTGCGTCCTCAGTAGCATCTGGAAGGAAGGAATATTTGAAAAAAAGAGAGCGTGAGATAAAGGATCTCAGTGAGGTTCTAAGTTAACAAACAGAAAAGTAAACTTTGAAAACAGAAACATTTGACATGTGAGACAACAATAAAAAACAGTTAACAGAACAGAGAGACAGACAGAAACAAATAAGGTGAAGTCTGTGGTGCAGCCCGCCTTGTTAATCCTACTCCCAGATTGCCCTTATAGTTCCCTCCAGAGGGTTAACAACTCCGGACAGAAACAGAAACCCCCGTGTACTTTGGGGAAACAGAACCTACGACCCTAATAGACCTCAGCGACTTCTACCTCGCGCCTAAAAGGGATTAGACTAGGCAATAACAAAATAAACCCGATAGTCCTCACTACCCAAGTCTACCTAATTACGACCTAATCGACCGGTCACACAGAAACAGATAGAACAAATACAGATACAAAGAACAGAGCAAACAGACAACGATAAACAGTTCTCGAGACATCGAGAAATGTTCCTGCAGAAGAATTAGTCCAGAATAGAGTAGTAATAAACTGAGATAAATGAAAAGTCATACTTAGGACTTAGTTACTTTTACGCGGAAGCATACGGTAAAACAGAACATATATTATTAGATAGAGCTTATCACAGAGCCTTCTAGTTTTTCGCAAATAGATAAGTTTTGGAGTGAACACTCATCATATAAAGTTAAGCACTAGATCACGGAATCAAGACTTGAATGACGGCGCAGTGAACAACAAAGAACCTAAACATAACTCAGTGTTACCATCCAGAGTCGAATCGAAAGACAAATTAAAGAAAGGTAGCGGAAGGGCAAAGGTAGGGTTCGAACTCGGGACCTCTAAGTTAGTCAAAGGATACTTAACCAACTAAACTAGCATGTGAAACAGTTACAAAGCAACAAGACAAAAACTATTTAAGTCGAAAAGTTTTCAGAAAACACTCTTTCACCCTCTGGAAATTACTAAAATACACTCAGAGGTAAATTGCAAAACAGTACCATAGTTTCTGTAAATTTCAGAACAGTCCTCAAAAGAAACTAGAATTAACAGTTTGGTCCAGAAGGTGAAAGTACTAAATTGCCCTCAAAACAGTAATTGCAGAAAGATCCTTTTAGTTTTTAGAAAATACAGACAAGTCCAACAGTTTCTTATACTTGCACAATAGTCCCCAAAAATATACAAGTCTCTCAAACTAGTCCTCAGTCAACATGGTCAAAATACAATTGCAAAAAGGTCCTTTAGGTTTTCAGAATTCTCAAGACAGTCCTCAAGTTTCTCAAATCATAAAACCAGAGTCCAAGTCAGTCAACATACGTAGGTCAAGGTCACACAATCAGTCCAAACATCACAACACAGTGCCAAAACTAACCTATGTCCCGGTTCTCAGTTCAAAAACGAGGTCAAAGGCAACAGGGGTAAAACGGGAATAAAGAAAAAGTAAGAAAAACGAACGGAGAACAAAGTTAGCAATACTACCATCAACTCAAACGCAAGGTAAACGGAGCAGGCTTAGGGATAGAAACCGGACGAAGAGATTCAGAGCAAACCGAACAAAACGGACCCGGATTAAGCTGCGTATTCAACAAAACCGAGAGATTGATAACGAGATCTTAAACAAGAATGGATCTCAAAGAATAGAGCCAGAGCCAGCGAGCTTACCGGAAGTTAACCGGAATGGGACGGAGCAGAAACGGACGGGACCAGATCGGCACGGTCGGGATCGGATCGGCACGGACGGGATCGGATCGACACGGACAGGATCGGATCGGAGCAACGGAATCGGATCGGCACGGAGTACGACGGAGCACTACGGTGGAATCGGAATCGAAAAATAAAGAATTGAACGGAGCGGCGACGGCGGCGGATGGTGGTCGGTGGTTGGCGGCGAGAGAGTGAAAGGGAGAGAGAGATCTGAAATTTCTTTCTTTCTTTTCTTGTGGGTGGCTTGAATGAGGGAGAATGAGGAAAGGTGGGGGTTTTGTTCTAGGGTTAGGATTAGAGAAAGGCCAGCTGATGGGCCAAGCGAAAATGGGCCAGAAAGAAGATTGGTCCAGCAAATGAGGCCACGAAAATTGGGCCCGAAAGGAGTCCAATTGCCAGCTAGCCCAATAACGGAACAAACAAATCAATCTTACACGAACCCACTAAAGTCGAATTCGTTTACGCGGGAAGTAAGTCAAATATTTACCGAATAAAATAATTTACTCTGATAATTAAATAATTAAATTAATTAATTAAATAAATAAAAAAACGGGGTGTTACATATAAACTAATGAATGTTACACTCCACCCCCTTAAAAGAAGTTTCGTCCTCGAAACTTAACTAGCATAAAACTAACTATCGTGGAACGGAGAATCGAAAGTCTTCAAACTTCAAACGCCGGATGAAACAAACAAGTTCACAAGTTAAACGTTAATGGAAGTCGTAATTAACCTAGAGTAAATAACGTCCACTTCTTCAACCGTTAATCCTCAATAAATAGTTGATAGCTTAATCTTCAAGTGAATTTAGCCTAAGAAAAGAAGTAAAGTTCGATAAACAAACATAACTTAGAGGAAGTTCGTCCAAATGTGCATACCTTTTTCCACATTTGCCGAGGGAGTCTCATGTCCGGTCATACTATAGACTCTTGGCTTGACTTTTGTACCATTTCCTTGACTCTTATAAGTCGTGCTTCCAGATCTTCCTTCTTCAATTAGGGAGTTACGTCTCGGACAAACATTGATCTTATGCTCCTTGCTTCCACATGCAGTTCTTCTCCTCATGAGTTGTGCCCCCACAAAAATTGCAATTCCTTCGAGTTCATTGTTCAGTACTTTCAGCCACAAGACGAGATGGACTTTCTTGTTGGGGGCGAGAATACTTGGATGGCGAATGACGATCCTTGCTACTCCTATCGCCGGAACTCCTTTTTGTAGATCGGTGTGGTTTGTAACTCTCAAGTTCTCTCAAACCACCCTCTACCTCAGCAGCTATTTCCACTACATTTGTGTACGTAGACAATTCAATTCCAAACAAGATGTAACGAATCTCTGAGTTCATACCCTTCACAAAATGTCGTACCTTCTCCCTCTCATCGTTCTGAAAGTGTGGCACGTACAGTCGCGTGAATTCGGAGTCATAGTCGGCGACTTTCATACTTCCTTGTACCAAGTCTTGGAATTCATCCTTCCTGTTCTCGCGAACCAGGAGAGGCACAAACTTATCCATGAACTCCTTCTCGAAGTTCACCCAAGTGCGGCAGACTTCCTCTTGTCTCCACCTTGCATCTACGGTCCTCCACTAGTTTCTTGCTGCTCCCTCGAACTGGAACGTTGAAAGTTGAATCTTCCTTTCATCAGGGTAGTGCAAGATCGAGAATAGATTCTCCATGCTCTCCGGCCAAAGTTTAGCCTTTCGGGAACTGGATGCCCCATCGAACCTGTCATGATGGAAACGAGCGAAACACTCCGCAACTTTATCGATCGATTGAGGCGGTGGCGTTGGCGGTGTACCCGGCTGAGCAGGAGGCGGCCTAGCGTTGTCAGCATTGTTGTTGTTGCATTGTTGGTGCTCATGTTACCAATAGTGTTGTTCCGTGGAGCCATCCTAACACAATTAGTCTAAAGTCAGTAACATGACTATCTTCAGGCGTAAACGTGAACTAAGGCACTAACTTAAGTCAATCTAGCATAAACGAGCAAGAGACGCTAAAAAGTAAACAAAATTACTAAGGTCAAATTCAAAATAGGGAGTCATTAGTAAGATAGTAACTGATCAATAAGTAAGTCCTCGAGTGAGTCTAACCTAGAGTGCAAGGCAGACATAACTCTAAATGAAACGAGAAAGCATAAGTAAGAAACTCAATAAAAAAGAATAAGATAACACATCATAAACGTTAAACAAGTAATGGCTCAAAGTGTTCTCTCACAAAGTGAACAGTCATTTGACCTTGGTTAACACGAATCACGTAAACAATCGGTCGCCTGCCAGTGATTTATGTTGACTTAGATTAAACAATACTCTCTCCGTCCCAGAACAGTTGCACCATTTTGCCATTTTGGGCGTCCCGTTAGAGTTGCACCATTTCATTTCTTTGCCATTTTGGGACATGTATATAATAATTTTATATTCCACCAATACATTTAAGTGACCATAAATCACCAATAAAGTAAAAGTAACCTCCACTATCAATATAACTCAATATTTAACTCTCATCCTTATTTTTTGTGCCCAAAAGCAAATGGTGCAACTACTCTGGGACGGAGGGAGTAGATCACAATATGACAAAACCAAACAAGAACATACATCAACCATAATAAGTAAAACTATTGCACAAATAAGTGTTTAAAGCATGCAATCAATGACATCATAGTAAATAAACATCTTTAAAACAAATACTCATGCATTTAAAAGAAACAATTTAATAGACTTAAAGAAAATGAACATAAGTAGCAATACTAAGCCAGTTAATAAATTAGTAGAGGTTAAATAGAATCAACAGCGATACAGTTTCGGAAGACAGAACAGTAGGACAATTAACAGACCAACAGAATGGTTCAGAGTTAATGCGGATGACCAAACTTTAAAAGAGATAGAACAAAAACCACTCAATCCATATCCAGCGACTTCGACCCTCACATACACACCCAAAGGTCAAAAGATCTCATCCTAGCAAGCTTGAGTTTGAACTCAAGATCTGATACCAATTGTAAAGGTACCGGTTTTTAAAATAAAATATTTTTCTGAAAAATAAAATATTTTGAAATAAATCCAAAGTAACGGTCAACAATAAATGCGAAAACAGACTTTGGCGCTACGGCGCGTACAAATTCAAAGTCAACTATTCAATAGTAACTGGAAAAATTCAAAATAAAGGAAGTAACGACTAGTGAAGAATACAAAGAGTTTTCTTCTTATTTAAATTATTTAAAGACATAAAATTTCAAATGAATGCCCCAATCCCTTCTCTCAGTCGTTGGATGCCTACTCTTGTTCGCCTTCTGAAGAATCTGGAAGGAACGAATTTTTAAAGCAAAGAGAGTGTGAGATAAAGGATCTCACTAAGGTTCAAGTTTTAGCAGACAGAAAAGATAAAACGGTTTAAAAAAATAATGCGCAACACACAAGACAACATATAGAGACATCTAACAGAACAGAGAAAACATACATATATCAGAACAGAGCAGAATTCGTTGGTGCAGCCCGCCTTATTACTACTACTCCCAGATTTCCCTTGTAACTTCCTCCAGAGATGGCCTTCTCTAGACAAACAGAACCTCGTGTACTTTGGGGAAACAGAACCTACGACCCTAATAGACCTCAGCGACTTCTGCGTCGCGTCTAAAAGGGGTTAGACTAGATAATAACCAAATAAACCCGATAGTCCTCACTACCCAAGTCTACCTAATTATAACCTAATCGACCGGCCACACAGAAAACAGACAGAAGGGACAGAGCAGATAACAGAGTATACAATCAATAACAAAATAGTGCTTGAGATATCGAGAAATATTCCTGCTGAAGAATTAGTATAGAACAGAGTATGCCAAACAGAATAAAGTAAAATAGTCATACTTATTACATAATTACTTTAAAATCGGAAGCATACAAATTACATAACATATATATACATGCTTAGCAGATTGACTTCCAGTTTTCCGCAAATAAATAATTTGGGGTGAACACTCAGCTTAAACCTTGCGAGCAAGAACCACAAAAAGGTACAGCGAACTACTGGCTAACGGACGGAGCACCTAAACAGAAAACGTCTAGTTACTAACTAGAAGTCGAAACAGAAGTCAAAACGGTAAAAGTTAAAAGGTCGAAGAAAAGGTTACGAACATGGCGTTCGAACTTGGGACCTCCAGATTAGGCTAATAATACCAAAACCAACTAAGCTAGCAAGACATTCAATTACAAAGATCAAAGACACAAGGTAGGTAACTTATGGTTTTCAAAAATCATCCTTTAACTCAACTTTTGAAATTACCCAAACACCCTTAGTAGTCTTTGCAAAACACTACAACACTTTTAAGCAATAACAGAACAGTCCTCAATGAAAAACTCGATTTAAATGTTTATTACAGAAAGTATGAAATTACCATTTTACCCTCAAACAGAAATTGCAGAAAAGTACTTTTAGAAAATAGAAGCTACGATTAAACGTCACAAATTTCACAATACGGATAACAGTTCTTAGAAAACATTGAACTCCTAATCAAGTCCAAGGTCAGTCAACATCGATCAACATAAATTGCAAAAAGGCCCTTCAAGTTTCCAGAAATTAGAAATCCACACCACAGTTTCTAGAAACAGCAAAACAATCCCAAAACAAATCACTGTTAGTCTTACTCAATCTCAGGTAGGCGTACTACAGTCCAGAATCAATCACTAAAGGTCCAGAACGGAGCTAGGGTTCCATCAATGGGTTCAATTCACGACCAGGGATGTAATAGGGGTAAAACGGTCAAAAGGAAAGATAAAGCCAAATGAAATTCAGCGGTTTACCTTCGAGCAGGACGGAGAATGCTTTACCTACGAATCAGAACAGTAACTACGGTTAAAACATGATTCAATTTAGGATTGAATCAAGAAAAAGAGGAAGTGTCGAAGGGAAAGAAAGAAAAAACGGAGCAGAACAGAGTACGGTTCGCGTCTTACCGGAAGAATGGAGAGGACGAGCAGAACGGAGCAATTTGATGATGGCGATTCCCTGATGATGATGATGACGAGGCGTGTGGTGGTTGATGACGGTGGTTCGATTTGGAGGAGGTGGCTACGGGCAGGAGATGATGAAGACCGATGGTGATGACTGCGTGAAGATGAGATGAATATGATGATGCTGTGATGATCGATGAATGATGGATGGAAGGAGATGATGATTTTCTGAGTATGATGAACAAAGGTGCAAGCAGTGGGAGTAGTATGTGGCTGCTCGTGAGTGAGATGGGAGGGAAAACAAAAATGAAAAGAGAAGAGAGTGGTAGGAGTGGTGGGAATCAATTAGGTTTAGGGCTGAGGAGGTTGGGCCAGCTGATGACCATAAGAATTGGGCCACGAAATTGGGCCAGAAATGATAACTCGATTTGGGCCACAAAATATCAGATTGCTAGCTGGGCTAAATCGGAACGAGACGAATTACCACTACACGAGCTTTCTAAAATCGAATTCGATTGCACGGGAAAGAAATTAAATAAATATCAAATAAAATAATTTACCCAGGTAATTAATTAATTAATTAAAAAAAATTAAAATTAAGTAGAAAATACGAGATGTTACAATTTGTAATGCCCCGCATCCCACATCGCTTAAGAGTGAGTGGAATAAATGGTATATATGTTAGACCACCACTCTTACATGGTATGAGGCCTTTTGGGTGATTCCAAAAGCATATCTGTGCGGACAATATCATACTGTTAGGACATGTGTGGGTCCGTCCAGGAGTACCCACGCCGGCCGGGTTGGTCGTGTCGTTACAGTTTTACTTACGTTATAGCTAGAAAATTTGACACCTTTGAAAGGTTCAAGAGTTTTCGAACAGAGGCTAAAAAGCAATTAGGTAAAAGTATCAAGTGCCTTCGAAGCGATCGATGGGGTGAGTAGTTAAGCGATGATGAGTTTGAGGCTTACATAGAAGACGAAGGGATTATATCCCAACGTACTATACCTGGTACACCTCAACAAAATGGGATTGCGGAGAGAAGAAATCGAACATTGCTAGAGATGATGAGATCTATGCTAAGTTATTCATCCCTTCCCAACATCTTCTGGGGCTATGCTATGGACACGACAGCCACTACAAGAAATCTCACATTCTGCGATCGAATTTAGCGACGGATCGATCCGTCGCTACGATTAGCGACGGATCGGTCTTTTAGCGACGGATGAAGTACACCTAGCGACGGATCAACTCAATTCGTACTAAAGCGTACGTAGGGCGTGGAGGCTTTACAACGGATGAGTCATCGGTCGCTAGTTAGCGACAGATGAGTCATCGGTCGCTGTATTCTGCGACCGATGACGTCTATCGGTCTCTAAATAGCGACCGATGACTCATCCGTCTCTATACGGCTAGAATGTGACAAACCAAGCGAGACAACAACGTGCAACAACTAATCTAGGGATGATATGCATGCAAAAATTTGAAAAAACACGACAAATCACATGAACTTGAGTAAAATCAGGCATGTGAACCACACAAGCATATAGTACTGAAAATCCAATACCCCCTCCCCAAACCTAAACTTTTGCTCGTCCTCGAGCAAAGAAAAGTTGAATGAAAAGGAAAAATTGGATTGGAAGTACACTTCCCTGAGATAAAGGTTCGTGTCCAATCTCCTAAATATGAGTAGTACCTGAAAGGACTCAAGAAACAAGTGAAAACGGGTGCGCAAAAGTGAGAAGAATGGACAAAACGAGGAAAATCTGGGTACAGGGTCCAGGCGGACAGCTTGGCTCCCGCCAAGCGGTCCGCTTGGTAAGCGGGGCGCTTGGGAGGTTCCAAGCGCTCCGCTTGAATTTCCAGAAAGTTACAAAACTTTCTGGAATTTCAAGCGGACCGCTTGGCCCTTCCAAGCGCTTCGCTTGGCTCTGTTTCCAGATTTTCAACGTTTTTTTCCTATCTTAAATCACCTAAGGCACCAAGACAAAAACTATTCTAAACGAATCACGACAAAAGGCACACAGGCCACAACTACAAAAGCAAATAAAGAGTACAAGAGTCATAAGTCATAACATCATACAACCAAATCGAAATGAAAAGAGTTTCAACCAACAATAGTAAACAAGCCAAAATAACGATAATATAAAAATACTACCGATAAATGTGGCCCCTGTCGGCTGATGTCTCTAGGAGAAGGGGTCGTAGGGGTGTTAGGAAAGGCACTCCCACTACCACCGGTCTGATCATAGAAAGGATACCCCGAAATTCGGCGAGCTAGGGCATCATGGCGGTTCATCATCTCCTCTTGGTGGGCTCTCTCGCACCATCCAACTCGCTCTCACCAGCCGTGAAGCGAATGCTCCTCTCAGAAATGTACGTGTGCTTGTGGGCATGGAAACTCGCTTCGAATTGCCTTGCCCTCCCCGATTGGCGATACTCGCCGGGTGTGGCCGTTTGTTGGGCACTCGAGGTCCCTTCTCCCCTTGATCTCTTGGTTCTTCTTGATGCCATTGTACCTAGAATAATCTTATTAGATAACTTCAAGAGACAATGAGACTTAGACTTGACTACTAGACTCCAATACTCACTCAAGTAATCTCATGGTGAGTTTGAGGGCTTGCTAAAGTTCATATGAATAAATCGAGAAGCTTTAACACTTCGTTACGATAAATCCATACGAATCTAAACCAAGCAAAAAAACTCTCCAATTGAATTACCCAACCAATCCAACACATTCTCATGCAATCACAACATCACCAAAATCATAACATAACTCAAATTCAAGGCTAACAATCATCAAACAATTATATAGCAAGAATTCGAGCAATAGAATTCATCATAAATCAAGAGGAGCAAAATTCGAATTTAGACATCACATCTAGTAAGAAACATGCTCAACAATCATCATCAAACTCTAATTCACCAATGCATAACACAATTGAAGCTAATTAAGATAAAATCCCAAATTCAAGAAAGTTAGGGTTCATGAGAGGTACCTTTGATTCCTTGTTATGGATGCTTCAAACGTGAATTTGATCGGTTTAGATGATAGAGGGGGTGATGGACTTTGTAAAATGCACAAGATTGCAAGAATTGGTGGAGAATTGAGAGAGATTGAGATTTTTGGGGTGCTAAATCGGCAAAGGAGGAAGAAAAACGAAGTGGGGAGCTTTGATACACAAGTGCCCCGCTTAGCTTTCTTAAGGAAAGCCAAGCGAAGTGCTTGGGCCGTCCCAAGCGAAGCGCTTGGCAAGCGGTCCGCTTGGGAACTGCCAAGCGCTCCGCTTGGATTTTCAGTAAGAATTAAATTCTTACTGGATATTCAAGCGGACCGCTTAGGCTTTCCAAGCGGTTCGCTTGGGACCTGAAGCTCCCAAATCCATTTTTTTCGACTTTTGCTAAATTTTCACCCCAAAAACCTTGTCTAAACAACGAAACAAAATTTTAAACGTGCTCCTAATCTATATGCAGTACCTACAACCTCGGGTTGCCTCCCGAGAAGCGCCTTCGTTTAAAAGTCGTTGGCTCGACTCTTCACAACTCATGCGGGATTGATTTCGCCTCGGGTACTAGACTTCCCCCTCCAATTTCTTCTCAAAGCATCAATTCCCTGCACATCTTGACGAACATAAGTGGACCAAAAAATCCTACAAGTTCGTTAGTATCAACATAAGCACATGAATCAACAATGGCTCGCAACGTGTGTTGCTTGCCATTTACCTCAAAGTGACATGTTCGGCGATACATGTCTATGACCATACGCACTTTGTTGATGAAGGCTCTACCCAAGAGAACCACATCCTTGAGCTTAGCAGAAGATGTAGGCATAACGATGAAATTAGTCTTCACCTCTACACCGGCAACCCTCACCGCCAAGTTCTCAATCACACCCAACGGCTTTTTCATGGACCCATCCGCTAATTGCACCATGCATTTCATAGGTCTCAAGCCAGAGAAACCCGACTCTTCATACACGTTCAAGGGTATAACATTCACACCCGCTCCCGTGTCTAGAGTTGCCACTATTCCATCCTTCTTCCCCAAGCCGATTTCAACATCGAAGCTCTCTTGGATGGACACTTCCACCATATCCACCATCTCATCCTCAGACGATGAGTTTTCTTTCACCTCTTCAACTATCGCATCAGATTGTGCGACAACTTCCTCTTCCATAGCCACCTTAGGAGTCTCGACCTCCTCACTCACCTTGCAAGTTTCAGTTATCTTGCAACTTGGCACCTCAACTAGTGCATTATCTCTCACAACCGTGATCTCCACGGGAAAATCAGTCACCACGGTTATGGCCATAGCCTTCTCCGTGTTCCCGGGAAACTTCCCTTGCTCTCTACTAGCCCCCCGATCTATCAGCTCTTGCAACTTCTTATGGAGGTTGCTACTACTAGCCTCAAGCTTCTCAAACCGCTGATTGTTAGTAGCTTCATTACGATAGTAATGCTCCATAAACTTATTCGTCTTCAACACAAGATCGTTGAGAGAAGAGACAAGAGGTGAAGGAAGCACCCCTCCACCTTGTGGTCCCGAACTAGCAACCTGAGGTGGAGGTGTAGGATTAGAAGGCGGTGCTCCTTCATACCAATTGTTCCCATAGCTGAGACGACTTCTATCTTGATTAGGCCCATAGGCATTTTGATCCGGGTTATGAAGATAACCACGGTTGCCTTGATTCTGGTACTCACCTCGGGGTCCACGGTTTTGTGGCCTCATATTGCCATATCCTTGCCCGTAGTTCACATCTCCAACTACTTGCTCTCCCTCAGCAGCATACACTTCTTGACGGACATCGTTCGTGATATATTTCTCTCTAGCAAATTCAGAACGGCATAAATAGGCCGGGTGCCCATAGTTCTTGCACACACCACAAACTTCCGTAGAAGGAGAAGGAACGCTTTGCCTCAAAGCTTGCTTCACTTCATGGGCGAACCCATCGAAGGCATTTTGCTCTACCACTACCTTGGCCTCACCTCTTTGCTCCTTTTGGAGCACACGAGCCCTCACATTCCGGTTTTGGGAATTCCGGTACATCATGTCCAGCTTCACTTGAGCTTGAGAAGGAAGCAACTCCCCCATACTACCTCCACAAATACTATCCACTTGAGATTGAATCTCGGGATGTAAACCATTGTAAAAGAATTGGAGAAGCTGACCTTTATCATACCCGTGATGTGGGCATCGATGATGCAACCCCATGAATCGATCATAGGCCTCGTGGAAAGGCTCATCATACCTCTGCTCGAAGGAGCTAATTTGGCTCTTCATAGCCATCGTCTTGGAAGCGGGGTAGTAACGCTCCATGAACTTATCAAAACAAAGATCCCATGTTGTCAAAGACCCGGCCTCCAAAGTATTAAGCCAAGCCTTTGCACGATCACCTAGCCCCATAGAAAAGACCTTCATGCGGAGATCATCATCCGTAACACCAGCTCCTGGTCGCCCAAGATGGAGAACAAAATTCTCGAGCTCAGTCAAGTACCCTATCACGTCCGCATTAGCCATCCCATAGAATTTGGGAAGTTGTTGGAACATGTGATTCTTGATCTCCAAGTTCCTTGTGGCATCATTGAGGACAATTGCTGGTCCTCTAGCCCCAACCGTAGGCTTAGTAAGTGTACGTATAGGCCGCTCCGCCATTTCACCTTCCAAGTAAACAGATTCAAGAATTGGCTCCAAAAGATAAGAAGAAGACTCTTCCCGAATACCAGAAGTGGAAGCTCTAGATGCTACTACTTCAAACTCGAGATTCAAATTCCTCCTTCTCCTTTGAAACAAACGATCGATCTCGTCTACAAAAGGTTCAATAATAGGTCCACCCGTTCGGGTTCTAGGCATGCACTCACCTGAAATAGAAGATAGTGAGTATCTCAAGAAAAAAGAAACAAAAACAGAAATGAGACAAAGAAGAGATGTTGGCTGAAAAAACCAAAACAAAAACACCAACCAAGGAGTTAAGTCCCCGGCAACGGCGCCAAATTGATGATGTCATTTTTCACCAATTAAATTTGTTTAAAAGCCTAAGAACACTTATCACTACACAAACTAGAGTGCAATGGCAAGTTGTCCCCGAGTGTCGTTCTCTCGGGACCTAACGTGGTTTTGCTTGAGGTTTTTGCTAGTAATTTCAGTCAACAAGTTCAAATGTTTATAGAATCGTTTTCTTTGAACAAAGCAACGAGAAATCAGATTGTTGTAATCAAGTTTGGAAAACGGTTGGTGGTAGAAATCAAATACACATGCATGGGTTACGAATATGCTCACAAGTTCAGTGCGTAAAACCTTCGATCAAGTCTGCCAAGCAACTCGTCTAGGTAACTTTCAAGACACGCATCATAAAAGACCACTATCAATACTTTAGAGGTGCTTGTCACTAACACCATTTATCTAGCATGCTGCAAATCTCTAACACACAATCCAAGAGTTTGTCACTATACTCAATTCGAATATATTTTATAGGCAACTAAGAATCATATGAAAGAAATTGCAGCAAGATTGAATCACAATCTCATGTAAGCATAAACATAACCCATAGCATGCATATTCTACATTCTACCACCAACACAAAGGATTTAGCTACTCATATTCATCAACATAGACATCAAATCATATGAATTGCAAATAGAATACATCAAATCAAACTACTAGACAAGAGATAATGATACAATGTTACCACCAAGCTGTCACTAATCGGTGGGTATTGATGAAAACCTCTCCGTAGATGAAACAACGGATGCAATCCAATGCCAAAACCTTTAATCCAATCTAAAATACAATGTAATCTGAGTTTTCTCTGAGTTTTGGGGCTTAGGAGCTCTCCAAAACGAAGCTACAGTTCAAAAGTCTCTAAAAGTAACAGAAGATCAGATCTAAGAAGGAAAATCCGAAAACGTAACCGCTGTCAAGCGGACCGCTTGGAGAGTCCAAGCGGAGCGCTTGGCAAGCGAAGCGCTTTGGCCCTCCAAGCGCTTCGCTTGGCTGCTGTGCCAAAGCTCCTGGAAAAGGAAGCGGAGCGCTTCACTATTCCAGGCGCTTAGCTTGGCTCCTGGGCAGATTTTTGTCTTCAACTCAATCTTTTTGCCCTCGTACGGCCCTCGGGTGCCTTGGACTCATCCTTCTCAATGCTTATTGATGCACAAACACTCACGAACAGGCCACGGAGATTGGGGAACTTCAACGGGGCCATCTTTTCCATAAAAAGGCTTGTTTTTAGCTCCAAAAACGCCGTTTCGTACCTAAGTGCCTGAAAATGCAGAAATCACAAAACGTGACACTATTCTACAAAACTAACCAAAAAACAAGGCTAGAAGATAGCAAAAGAAGGTAAAAAAGACAAGATGAACGCGTCAAAAATACGTTCATCACTACACATATGAGCCCCATGCCCATAGTTCTTGCAAATTCGGCATACTTCGTTCGAAACAGTTGTTCCGGTGGCGCTCTTGAGGACTTGCTTCAATTCGTTGGTAAAGCACTCGAATTGATCCCCATTCCCCTATACATAGGGGCTTCTTGAGTCGGTGGAGCTTCAGGTCCACGTCTCCTAACCATTGCTCTTGGGTCCTTGAACTGCGAACCCTTAGCAAGCCTTTCGAAAACTGTCCAGACGGCTTCTGCGGTTTCCTCCCAAATATTGCCTCGGCATTGGAAATCCACCACTTGTTGGTTCTCGAAGGTTAGTCCATTGTAGAAGTGTTGGACTAGGTCAGAAAGTTCAAAACCATGGTGAGGGCACTTGTTCGTGAGATCTTGAAATCTCTCAAACGCGGTGTAGATGGTCTCATCATAGTCTTGCTTCAATCCAGTGATCTGCGCCTTTAGCGCGGTAGTCAAGGTGTGAGGGAAGTATTTCTCCATGAAAGCTGAAAAAACCTTCTCCCAAGTGTCCAGCGAGCCTGCTGGTAGAGAACTCAACCATGTCTTGGCTCTGTCGCCATGTCCCATAGCAAAAACCTTCATCCTCAACTCGTCCATTGTTATTTCAGCTCCGGGTCGTGGGAGTTGGTTGACGAAATCATCGATATCGTGCAAGTACCCCATCACATCTTCCCTTGATAAGCCATAGAACCTCGGAAGTTGTTGGAATGCGTGGTTCTTGATTTCCAGATCTCGGGTTGCAGAAGAAAGAACAATCGCCGGTCCCCTCATACGATCCTTGGTGGGTTGAACCCATGCTTTCAGTGGTCTAGCTTCTGCCATTCCATCGATTTCCTTGAAAAGACTGTGTAGAGATTCAGAGAAATCGGTATCCTCTATTTCCTCTAGTGTGCGCCTTTCGAGTAGTCGCCTTCTTTGGTGGTAGACTCTGTCGATCTCAGCAATTGAATCAGCAAGCGGTGTTCCTGCAGAACGTGTATGCGGCATACACTATCTGTAACAGACTAGGAAAGCAGTATCAGAGAAAGATTAAAAAGGAAAACTAAAACTAATAGAATTAGGAATCGAAAGCTGAAAATATAAACAAATTAAACAGAAAAAAGGAGTATAGTCCCTGGCAACGGCGCCAATTTGATGAACGCGGGTTTGTCGGTTCCCGGTTCAGTCAAATATATTTGTTAATTAGCCAAAGGCAATCCACAACTACAACGAAAACCGTAGTGTAGCAGTAGCCATTAGCATGATTATCTTCCCTTCGCTAAGAATTCACATACTACCACCAACGATAAGTTTAGCTACTCATAATAGGCATGCAATCAACAGAAATCATAGAAGAAAACATGTTGAAAGATATAATAAAATAAGTAGAATAAACTGTAAGATACAAAGTTACCGAAGGTTGTCAATCTCCGGAGAATTGCGATCCTACAAGCTCCAATCTGCTATGAAAAAGTGTCCCCTAAGCTACGAAGCCCCAGATTAGGCTCTGGGAAGTCCCTACCTAAAACACAGACATGAACAAATTCGCATACGAGAAGCAAATAGTTCAAGAATGAATGCATGCAGAAAAGCAGTAAAGAAAGCGATAAAAATTCCGGGTTGCCTCCCGGATAGCGTCATTGTTTAAAGTCTTTGACTCGACTCATGTCTGCGCCTATCTCTTCTTTTTGCGGGTACTAGGCTTCCCCTTCATTGATCTCCTCTCCATGCCACGAACCTGTGAATAAGAAAGAATATAGGCTGAAAGACCACAGTAGTGAGTAGTGAAAGAAATATCAGGCGGATCAGGTGGATCAGATATGGCTTTCAACACGTGTTGCTTTCCATCCACTTCAATAGTGCAAGTTCTTTGGTAGATGTCCATCACGGAGCGTAGCTTAGTCAAGAACGTTCGCCCTAAGAGTATGACATCCCCCATCCCAGGTGCAGACGCCGGCATAAGTACAAAATTGGTGTATACATATGCTTCACCAATCTTGACCAACACATTTTTCACAACGCCTTCGGGTCTCATAAAGGATCCATCCGCCAGTTGCACAATAGCCCTATGCTCAGATAGTTTTCCAATGCTACTCTTTTCAAACACATTTAAAGGGAGTATGTTTGAGTAGGATCCCGTGTCTAGTGTGGCACGGACATCTTCAAGGTCACCAATCCCTACCTTAACATCGAAACTTTTAGGGAGTGGCTCGGGATTCTCTTGCTCCTCCTCACTTTCGTCAGAACTAAGGTCCTTCTCTTCTTCCTTAGCCTGTAGAAGTTCCTCCTTCTTGCAACACTCGCACTTAGCAACCTTCTTGATGGTGATTTCGTCAGGTAGATCACCAGCCAACGTGATGGCATTCGACTTCTCAGTGTTGCTAGGCAGTTTGCCTTGTTCCAATTTGATGAGTATAGTACCTTGCATGTTTTATCACTATACTACATCAAAAGAAATGTGTATACTACCTAAATCTATTATACACAATCTGGGTTGAATTACTATTGCGATACTATCATTGATGAATGTGTATTTTACACTTTCATTCGAATCTTTTTCACCTATTTTAGCTATCCTCTATGTTAATTTAGCTATATTTTAGTGCATTTTATTAGAATAGTGTCACGTTTTCCTTTAGATTTTATTTTACAGGTTCTGGTTGAAAATCGAGGATTTCCGGGCAATTATATTGAAGTTGACAAGGAATTGGTGTTCCAGAAGCCTATTTGGAGTATCTGAAGGTTTCCGGATAGGATTTGGAGTCTAGGGGTCGAATCTGGATGTTAGAAGGCCACTAGAAGTCAGAAACCGAGTCGGAAAAGGGGAAGAAATCCAAAAACGCGCCGAAAACACGGAATTCCGCGAAATTCTCTTCGTGGCGAACCGCCCCAGATGTGGGGCGAACCGCCCCATAGTATTTCGAGGCCTATATATAGTTGCTCAGATTTTCTCCGAAATTCATACTTTTCCAGATCTACTTTCTCACCTTTCTCTGTAGTTTTAGGTAGGGACTTCCCAGAGCCTGTTCTGGGGGTTCGTAGCTTAGGGGACTCTTTTTCATAGCAGTTTGGAGCTCGTAGGATCGCAATTCTCCGGAGATTGACAACCTTCGGTAACTTTGTATCTTACAGTTTATTCTACTTATTTTATTATATGTTTCAACATGTTTTCTTCTATGATTTCTGTTGATTGCATGCCTATTATGAGTAGCTAAACTTATCGTTGGTGGTAGTATGTGAATTCTTAGCGAAGGGAAGATAATCATGCTAATGGCTATATCGCGCATTATACTCCGTGTTATTGCTTTATTTCGTTGATCAGGCACAACCCAAATTCTCGTATGTTGTATTAATTATTATGCACAATTGGACCCTCGTCGACCTGTTCGCGAGTTTATCTTCGTAGTGTTGAATAATTACGGAACACAATTGGACAATAGTTCTTGACTTGTCAGAATCGTTATCTTCGTAGTGCTTAATAATTGCAACAGGACATTAGATTGATCAAAGATCTCCATGCAAGACCGAGGAATTTACGCTTGATTATCGACCCGTTATGCTTTGAAGGATCATACTATCACCAATCTCCATTATCTGTTAGAAACCCCTTTGCTATTACGTCTGCTGTTTATATTCTAAATTAGATTTGATAAAGCTAGTTATAGTCCTGAGAGAACGACACTCGAGTCATTCTACTGCTACACTACAGTTTTCGTTGTAGTTGTGGATTGCCTTTGGATAATTAACAAATATATTTGACTGAACCGGGAACCGACAAACCCGCGTTCATCAAATTGGCGCCGTTGCCGGGGACTATACTCCTTTTTTCTGTTTAATTTGTTTATATTTTCAGCTTTCGATTCCTAATTCTATTAGTTTTGGTTTTCCTTTTTAATCTCTCTGATACTGCTTTCCTAGTCTGTTACAGATAGTGTATGCCGCATACACGTTCTGCAGGAACACCGCTTGCTGATTCAATTGCTGAGATCGACAGAGTCTACCACCAAAGAAGGCGACTACTCGAAAGGCGCGCACTAGAGGAAATAGAGGATACCGATTTCTCTGAATCTCTACACAGTCTTTTCAAGGAAATCGACGGAATGGCAGAAGCTAGACCACTGAAAGCATGGGTTCAACCCACCAAGGATCGTATGAGGGGACCGACGATCGTTCTTTCGTCTGCAACTCGAGATCTGGAAATCAAGAACCACGCATTCCAACAACTTCCGAGGTTCTATGGCTTATCAAGGGAAGATGTGATGGGGTACTTGCACGATATCGATGATTTCGTCAACCAACTCCCACGACCCGGAGCTGATATAACAACGGACGAGTTGAGAATGAAGGTTTTTGCTATGGACTTGGCGACAGAGCCAAGTCATGGTTGAGTTCTCTACCAGCAGGCTCGCTGGACACTTGGGAGAAGGTTTTTTCAGCTTTCATGGAAAAATACTTCCTCACACCTTGACTACCGCGCTAAAGGCGCAAATCACTGGATTCAAACAGGACTGTGATGAAACCATCTACACCGCGTTTGAGAGGTTCCAAGATCTCACGAACAAGTGCCCTCACCATGGTTTTGAACTTTATGATCTAGTCCAACACGTCTACAATGGACTAACCTTTGAGAACCAACAAGTGGTGGATTTCCAATGCCGAGGCAATATTTGGGAGGAAACCGCAGAAGCCGTCTGGGCAGTTTTCGAAAGGCTTGCTAAGGGTTCGCAGTTCAAGGACCCAAGAGCAATGGTTAGGAGACGTGGACCTGAAGCTCCACCGACTCAAGAAGCCCCTATGTATAGGGGAATGGGGATCAATTCGAGTGCTTTACCAACGAATTGAAGCAAGTCCTCAAGAGCGCCACCGGAACAACTGTTTCGAACGAAGTATGCCGAATTTGCAAGAACTATGGGCATGGGGCTCATATGTGTAGATCAGAGCAGGCGTATGATGATGGCAACTGGGCTCGAGGAGGAGAAGAGGAAGCCTTTGCTACGGAGTTTGGTACTCAAGAAGTTAGCTACGGACAAGACGGTAGGAATCCTCGAGGTGGATTTTGGAGAAGAGGATTCTGAAAGAATCAAGGATATGTACCGGCTAACCAAACTTATGGCCCTAACCAAGACCGTAGCAGGCTAAACTATGGTAATGATCGCTGCGAAAACCCCGCTCCGAGAGAGCCACCGAAGTCGAAGTCGGATCAACTGATGGAGAACTTGCAGAAGATGGTTGATCACACACAAAGTTTTCTCAAACGTTATGAAGAAGATTCCGAGAAGACTAGGGCAAGGCTCGATAGGTTGGAAGAGAGCACTAGGCTTGCCCATCAAAAGATGCAAGAGTTGATCGACCGAGGAGCAAGTAGGGAGAAAGGCAAGCTGCCTAGCAACACTGAGAAGTCGATGTCCATTACCTTGATGGGTGATCTACCTGTTGAAATCACCATCAAGAAGGTTGCTAAATGCGAGAGTTGCAAGAGGGAAATGCCCCCACAAGCCGAAGAAGAAGGGAAGGACCTTGGTACTAACAAGAATGAAGAGGAGCAAGAGGATCCCGAGCCACTCCCTCAAAGTTTTGATGTTAAGGTCGGGATTGGGGAACTTGAAGATGTCCGAGCCACACTAGACACAGGATCCTACTCTAATGTGCTCCGTTTGAATGTTTTCGAGAAAAGTAACCTTGGAGAACTAACTGTGCATAAGGCTATTGTGCAACTGGCGGATGGATCCCTTGTGAAACCCGAAGGCGTTGTGAAGAATGTATTAGTCAAGATTGGTGAAGCTTCTGTCTACACCGATTTTGTAATTATGCTGGCGTCAGTACCAGGAACGGGGGATGTCATACTCTTAGGACGAACATTCTTGACTAAGCTACGCTCCGTGATGGACATCTACAAAAGAACTTGCACTATTGAAGTGGATGGCAAGCAACATGTGTTGCAAGCCATATCCGATCCACCTGATCCACCTGATACTTCTAACACTATTGATTACAGTGGTCTTAATGTCTATGTTCATTCTTATTCACAGGATCGAGGCATGGGAAGGAGATTCGTGAAGGGGAAGTCTAGTACCCTCGGAAAGAAAAGATAGGCGAAGACAGGAGTCGAGTCAGAGACTTTAAACAATGGCGCTATCCGGGAGGCAACCCGGGGTTTTTATCGCTTTCTTTACCGCTTTATTGCACGCATTCATACTTGAACAATTTGCTTTTCATATGTGAATTTGTTCGTTTCTGTGTCGTATGTGCTTATGTTGTGTTCGAGTGCGATTTTTCGAGTGAATTTTTGAGGAAAATGGTTTTCGGGGACTAAAATCAGCATTTTAATTCGAAACGATCGTCTCCCACCTCAGGAGGTGGGGGGCGAATCGCCCCACGTCAAGAGCGCGCGCGCGCGCTCCGGACGTGCGGGGCGATTCGCCCCGCACGGGCTGTTCGCCCCAGGCGTGGGGCGAACCGCCCCACAGTCTGCAGAAACTCAAAATGCGGGATTCTCCCCATTTCTCCTCATTTCACCTCTTTTTCTTCTCTTAAACTCAAAAAAATCCTCCATTTTCACAAAACCTTCAAATCTTCATAACTTCTTCATCTTTCCATCAATTTGTGTGTTCTATAGCTTCAATCGAAGCTCGTTACGTGCTCTTTCTTTTCATCCGAACAAATCTCTTCCTAGTTCATTCAAACTCCGGATTTGAGGTATTATCACATGAACCCTAATTTTTCAAATTTGGGGGTTTTTTGATTTATGCTTCAATTAAGCTTGTATGATGTATGGGTTGATGTTTTATGTGATTAGATTCGTTATTCATTATCAATTTCATGTTCAATTAGGCTTAGTTTGTTGATTTGAGATTTTTGCTATTAGATGATATATCTTGTTAGGAAATGTATCTCTTACTATCATTCCATGCTTAAACATGTGTTTGTTGATATGATAATGATGGATGTATTGGTAGAATTCATGATTTATGGAGTTGAGGATTTATGTTGGATTTTTTGATTATTATGGTATGGATTGAGCCTTGTGATTCAAGGCATTTGTTGTTTAGCAAGAGCATAATGAGATATGTTATTGTAGTAGTTACATTGATATGTTGCGTAATGAAATAACTAGACTAGACTTTGGGTTTTTGAGGAGTTGGATTTTTTAAAATATTGCTCGTTTGTTCGCTCGTATATTTACGTATGCATAGGTCTGTTTTGCATCGTACAAGATACTAATTGCTGTTTGTAGGAATCATGGCACCGAGATCGAGGAGAGCCGGCACGAACAGAAAGGGGAAGGGAGTAGCTTCAAGCTCCCAACCATCTCACCATATGTACGAGTTGTCTGTAGCTGCGATAGAGGTGCGTCAAAGGCTAGAAGCGGAGCTGGCCGACGGGGGGCGATCGATCATCCCTGACAGGAGGATTGATATTCCAGAGTCAGCAGTTGATAAAGCGGGGTATAGGACGCTATCACGATTGGGGTCACAAAGGAATTGGGTATGGTACAGTTCCAACAGGTTCAAGCGGTACGACGAGAGCCTCCTCCAAGAGTTCTACACTGGATACACAAATCTCGAGGAGAAGAATGGGGTACTAGTCCGAGGCCTGATAATACCGTGGACACCAGAGCACATTTCTTCATTCATCCATTTGGGGCACCAGGAATTCACAGGGAGCGACCATGCCTACCTGTATTCAAGGCCCTCTAGGGGGATCGGAAGACATATCACAGACGTGATTTGCAACCGGGAGTACCGATATCCAGAAATCGGGGGAGAACCTACACGGATCAGTCAAAGCGACCTTAGCATTGAAGCTAAGGTGATGATGAAATTTTGCATCTCCAACTTGATCCCTAGGAAGAATGACTCGTGGATTCATCCCTACTACGCCGAGCTCCTCTACAGCCTGATAGACAGACATCAGATCGACATAGGGCACATTATGTATGAGGAGTACGAGCGCCACTTGGAAAAGAAGAGGAAGCCTTTCATCTTCCCAAGCTTCATCACAGCCTACTGCAAATATCATGGGGTCGATGATATTGAGGAGGGGGATTGCGAGGTCGCTGCCCTTTCACCCTCGACCATTGAGGTGCAGCTGACTAGGTATCAGTTGAAGAACCCCACGGCTGCCACTGCTGATGTAGGAGCACCTTTCCAGCCGAGTGATTCCGATCGTGAGGATGCAATGGAGGCCGATGTTGGGCAAGCCCCTATCCCAGATATCCCGTTTGTCCATAGAGCATCGCATGCACCGCCTCGAGCACCACAGGGGTCTAGAGGATTTGACTTCTCTAAATTCCGTACCTACCTCGACGGCCGTTTCGACAGAATCGATGCCGACAACGCGGCCATGCGACAGGACCTCGACAGGCACATTGTCCAGCACAACCGCGATTGGGAGATATTCGAGCAGCATCGCCGAGAGGATAGGCAGCAAATGTGGGAGCAGCAACAGCTCATCCAGCAGCAGCAGGAGGCTCTACGTCAGTCCAATGAGCTCATGTCCGACATGTGGAGTGACTTTTATGGGGACTACCATCCCGATGATTAGTCCTTTCACATGTCCACTCTCAGCCAACCGAGTCCAAACCGTTCGGTAACATCTAATATCACTTCTTATTACTCATTCTCTTTTGCTAGGGGCTATCTTAAGAATTGTAAGGGGGATGGGATGTGAACCGTGATGTTAAGTATTGTTTGGCTTTGTGTTGATTAGTATCTTGTTCTTTGTTTGCATTTGTATTTGCACGTTTACCGCTTTCTTAGATTTTTTAGGTTGCATTCACTACATTCATCCTAGGATAGTCTTGCATGTTTTATATGGAGTTTATTGCCGAATTTTTTAAACTTTTGTATTGGGTAGATCAACTAACTATGTCACTAATCGTATGCTTCATCTCTATGAATTTGTTGAGGTTTTTCTCGCTTGGCTTGTCACATTTATGTATTGCACTTAGTTAAGCTTGGTAGTCTCGACATCACTTAGTTAAGCTTGTCACATTTATGTATTGCCTTCCAGTTCACTCGAACTTTACAGTCCTCGTGATGAAGTGCTGACGTAATAATGGTTTCTGTCCCTTCGGTGGTGCATGAATAGGCATAGGAGTCCTTACTCCAGGTGTATTCTAGCTCCTCCTCTTGGGTAATGCACGACATTGTTGCAAAACCCCTTGGCCCGAACGCACATCTAACGAGGTCACTCTTCTTGACATGGTTATAATCGATCCCCCTCCAATACTTCATAGTAATCATACGAGAATGCTCCTTTCCCTTGGCATGGTTCCTACAAATAACAGTTAGTACCTCGTATGACACAAAACTGACTCAAGCATATGCTAGTGTAAGAACAAAACACACAAGTGATACGATCAACAATCGAGCTCCCCAAACCTTTAATGTCTAGCCTAGCTTCTACATCATGCAACATACCAATGTAACTACTACATGCAATGCATCACATCATGCTCTTACTAGACAACCAATATCCTAGATATCAAGGCTCAATTCATACCATAGTAGCGAAATATTCTAGCATCATAAATCCTCATACTCAACAATTAAGCATTCTAGCGTCAAATCCACCAACATTACATCAATAAACACAATCATATGCAAGAAATCAAAGATAAAGTCATATTGCATAACAAGATATATCATCTAGTAGCAAAATTCCCAAATCAACAATCCAAGCATAATTGAGCATGCAATTGATAGTAAATAACACTTCTAATCACACAAACAACATACCCATGCATAAAATAATCATAATTGAAGCTCAAATTAGGAAACCCCCAAATTCGAAATTAGGGTTCTTAGAATGATACCTCAGATCTGAAAATCTAATGCATTAGGACGAAATCTGTTCGGATGGAAAGATAGATCATGTAATAGGCTTCGATTTAAGATAAAGAACACTAAATTTGGTCAAGAAATGAAGAAGTTATGAAGATTTGAAGATGAAATCGCGATTTTCGGTTTTTGGGGGGGAGGAATGATGAAGATATGAAGAAAATGAGGAAAAGAGGAAGAATCCGCGTTTTTTTAACTTCTGGGGCCGTGGGGCGATTCACCCCGCACGCGGGGCGGTTCGCCCCGTGCTCCCCGATGCGGGGAGACGGCTTCCGTCGTCGGAAAACGCGGTTTTTAATCCCCGAAACCAATTTTTTCAAAAAACCACTCGAAAAATATCACTCAAACGTAAGCATATACGACACAGACATGAACAAATTTGCATACAAGAAGCAAATAGTTCAAGAATGAATGCATGCAGAAAAGCAGTAAAGAAAGCGATAAAAATTCCGGGTTGCCTCCCGGATAGCGTCATTGTTTAAAGTCTTTGACTCGACTCCTGTCTGCGCCTATCTCTTCTTTTTGCGGGTACTAGGCTTCCCCTTCATTGATCTCCTCTCCATGCCACGAACCTGTGAATAAGAAAGAATATAGGCTGCAAGACCATAGTAGTGAGTAGTGAAAGAAATATCAGGCGGATCAGGTGGATCAGATATGGCTTTCAACATGTGTTGCTTGCCATCCACTTCAATAGTGCAAGTTCTTTGGTAGATGTCCATCACGGAGCGTAGCTTAGTCAAGAACGTTCGCCCTAAGAGTATGACATCCCCCGTTCCAGGTGCAGACGCCGGCATAACTACAAAATTGGTGTATACAGATGCTTCACCAATCTTGACCAACACATTTTTCACAACGCCTTCGGGTCTCATAAAGGATCCATCCGCCAGTTGCACAATAGCCCTATGCTCAGATAGTTTTCCAAGGCTACTCTTTTCAAACACATTTAAAGGGAGTATGTTTGAGTAGGATCCCGTGTTTAGTGTGGCACGGACATCTTCAAGGTCACCAATCCCTACCTTAACATCGAAACTTTTAGGGAGTGGCTCGGGATCCTCTTGCTCCTCCTCACTTTCGTTAGAACTAAGGGCCTTCTCTTCTTCCTTAGCCTGTAGAAGTTCCTCCTTCTTGCAACACTCGCACTTAGCAACCTTCTTGATGGTGATTTCGTCAGGTAGATCACCAGCCAACGTGATGGCATTCGACTTCTCAGTGTTGCTAGGCAGATTGCCTTGTTCCAATTTGATGAGTATAGTACCTTGCATCTTTTATCACTATACTACATCAAAAGAAATGTGTATACTACCTAAATCTATTATGCACAATCTGGGTTGAATTACTATTGCGATACTATCATTGATGAATGTGTATTTTACACTTTCATTCGAGTCTTTTTCACCTATTTTAGCTATCCTCTATGTTAATTTAGCTATATTTTAGTGCATTTTATTAGAATAGTGTCACGTTTCCCTTTAGATTTTATTTTACAGGTTTTGGTTGAAAATTGAGGATTTCCGGGCAATTATATTGAAGTTTGCAAGGAATTGGTGTTCCAGAAGCCAATTTGGAGTATCTGAAGGTTTCCGGATAGAATTTGGAGTATAGGGGTCGAATCTGGAGGTTAGAAGGCCACTAGAAGTCAGAAACCGAGTCCAAAAAGGGGCGAACCGCCTCAGATGTGGGGCGAACCGCCCCACACCGGGCGAACTGCCCGGTATGTGGGGCGAACCGCCCCATAGTATTTCGAGGCCTATATATAGTTGCTCAGATTTTCTCCGAAATTCATACTTTTCCAGACCTACTTTCTCACCTTTCTCTGTAGTTTTAGGTAGGGACTTCCCAGAGCCTGTTCTGGGGGTTCGTAGCTTAGGGGACTCTTTTTCATAGCAGTTTGGAGCTCGTAGGATCGCAATTCTCCGGAGATTGACAACCTTCGGTAACTTTGTATCTTACAGTTTATTCTACTTATTTTATTATATCTTTCAACATGTTTTCTTCTATGATTTCTGTTGATTGCATGCCTATTATGAGTAGCTAAACTTATCGTTGGTGGTAGTATGTGAATTCTTAGCGAAGGGATGATAATCATGCTAATGGCTATATCGCGCATTATACTCCGTGTTATTGCTTTATTTCGTTGATCAGGCACAACCTAAATTCTCGTATGTTGTATTAATTATTATGCACAATTGGACCCTCGTCGACCTGTTCGCGAGTTTATCTTCGTAGTGTTGAATAATTACGGAACACAATTGGACAATAGTGCTTGACTTGTCAGAATCGTTATCTTCGTAGTGCTTAATAATTGCAACAGGACATTAGATTGACCAAAGATCTCCATGCAAGACCGAGGAATTTACGCATGATTATCGACCCGTTATGCTTTGAAGGATCATACTATCACCAATCTTCATTATCTGTTAGAAACCCCTTTGCTATTACGTCTGCTGTTTATATTCTAAATTAGATTTGATAAAGCTAGTTATAGTCCTGAGAGAACGACACTCGAGTCATTCTACTGCTACACTACGGTTTTCGTTGTAGTTGTGGATTTCCTTTGGCTAATTAACAAATATATTTGACTGAACCGGGAACCGACAAACCCGCGTTCATCACTAACTCTGAGAATTGAATGCTGAAAATATAAATAAGCTAAAGAGAAAAAAGGAGTATAGTCCCCGGCAACGACGCCAATTTGATGAACGAGATTGTCAGACTCAATTAATCAAATAAATTTGTTTTTAGCCAAAGGCAACTCACAACTACAACGAAAACCAAGGCACGTAGTTTAGAAGTAAAATAACCTCGAGTGTCGATCTCTAAGGACTATAACTAGCTTTATCTAATTTAACTTAAACTATAATTCAGGAATCAAGCAAAACACAGATTGTTCTTATCAATATAATGGAAGTTAGTGATAGTATGATCATTCAAAGCAACGGGTAATAATCATGCATGAAGTACTTGAAGTTTGTATAGAGATCTATGATCGTGAATTGTCCTATGTGTTCCTTTCAATTCAACACTACGAAGATAGATGGTTTAGATAAATCAAAGAAATGAAACAATAAATTAAGTCTTAAACGCGCGAAGCCACTCATGCATAATTAAGAACCCTAGCTAAGAAATCAAATACTATCACCAACGATAGATTTAGCTACTCATATATAAATTGCAATCAACAAGAATCAAAGCAACATTGAATGAAAACATGTTGAATGAAATAAATAATAGCAGAAAAATCGTGAGATACAAGTTACCAACGAAGGTTGTCAATCTCCGATGAATTGCTAACTCACAAGCAAGAATCGAGAAACAAAGATGTCCAATCTCTATGCTTAAGCTTCCAAATCAATAAGAAAAAGAGCCTTCTATGCTAATAATTCCCAGAACAGGCTCTGGAGAATTTGTCTCTCAAAATAAGGTGAAAAGGTATGAAAAACGAACAAAATAGGCAAAACATATATATAGCTACGATATCTCTGGGGCGAACCGCCCCCGGTGCCAGGCGAACCGCCTGGCACCAGGCGAATCGCCCGGGACCTGCAGAGTCGGTGGACAACGAGTTTTTGAGTTGGTTTCCTTTTTGGACTCGATTTTGCCTTCTAGTGACCTTTAAGCCTTGAAACTCGTCCCCTAGGCGTCAAATCTCATCCGGAACCTTCTAGATACACCACGAATGTCCTCAAAACACCAAAACTTCGTCCTCTTCATCAATATTTCCCATAAAAATACGTTTCTCACCTAAAACCTGAAAAATGCAAAGAAAAGGGAAACGTGACACTATTCTAATAAAATGCACTAAAATATAAGCTAAATTAACCTAGAGGATAGCTAAATTGGTGAAAAAGACTCGAATGAAAGTGTAAAATACATGTTCATCAATCCCTTCTTGGCCGCCGGCCTCTCAGGCGTCTTCTCCGGCTCTGCTGCGGCAGCCTCCTCGGCCTCCTTTGCTTGTTCAGCCGCCGCCTCCTCCTCGGCCTTCTTCAGGGCATCCACTGGGTTCTCACGAGTCTCGAGACCCTCTTGAACCAAAGCATCTCGATGATGCGAAGCACTGCGAGGAGGAGTGAGATTCAAAGACCCGAGGATCTTGGTCTCTTTATTTGCAAGCATTTGCTTCCTCCGTTGTTCTTCCTTGGCTGCAAGGGTCTTCGACATTATCCAGTTAAACCAATAAGTTGCAGAGGAAAAAACACATGTTAGTAAAAGAGCGAGAAGCAGAAAAAGCGAGAAGAAAAGAAAAATCGAGCACATTACAAGCAACCACAAAATACAGAAAAAAGACAAGTGTGAAATTATTTTAATCATACCGAAGAGCACGTCGTTCGAATACCGGTTCCCGGTATAACCAGTATAAGCATAGGGAGAAAGCCCCGCTAAGTATGGAAGACGCTGGAGAACGAGACCCCAGTAGAAGTACTTCTCGGGATGAGGTCCTCGATTTTTCTCCTCGAGCTCCAAGACCCAAGGATCTAGCTCATCGGGCAGGGGATGCTTCTCGGCAATCTTTCCCCGGTACATTAGTTTTGGAACGCCCCACTCCGCATCCTCCTTGCTCATATTAGGTAGCTTCTTCTTCTCCTTAATATAGAAGTACCTATGGAATCACTTGTAGCCCGAGGAGCTCGGAGCGTCCATGATAAAGCCCAGGCCTGGTCGCGCGTTGAAATTGTAAAATTACTTGTTCCCAGAGCTCATCGAGACTCGGAACAGTTGGTTAAAATTGTGGAAGTTCAGCTCGAGCCCCTTCTTCTTGCAGAAAACGCCGAAACAGACCAAGGTACCAAACACACTTGGCACCAGTTGCCAAGGAGCGATCCCCAATGTATTGAAGATGTCGCGGAAAGCATCGCAGAATGGCAGGATCCATCCTCGATCTAGGCTCAAGCAGTGAACGGTCATATATCCTCGAGGAGAATTGTAAAATGTCTGGTCATCCTTTGGAACGAGGATGTCGAACTTACTCTCAGGAAGGGAGTACTTGCATCGGAGAGTAGCGATCTCATCCGCCTTCACGGTAGAAGCAGTAGTGGGGATAATGCCGTCCTCGTTCTTCTCACCCTCTGGATCGGGGAGTCCACACTGCAAGCACTTTTGGTAAATTTATTCTGAGCAGCCTTGCTGGACTTAGGCTCAGGCTCCTCGGCGGCCTTAGTTTTCTTACTCTTGTCGGAGCGAGACCGCTTCTTCGCTCTCTTAGGCTCCCCAGCACTAGCCTTCGCTTGATCAATTGCTCGCTGCGCGAGATGACGCTGAAACTCTTCTTCTTCTAGAGGATGAGGTGGTCGAGTGTTGCTCGGAAAAGAGAAGTCGATAGTGCGAGGATCCACTGAGTGATAGCTGGTCTCCTCCTCGGGAACAAATCTATCCACATCTCGGAGAGCCTGCCTATGCATCTCCAAAACAGAAGGAGACAAAGGTGCTGCGGTGCTCGGACCAGCTTCATCCCTGTGCACGTCCATTAAAGCCAGGGGAGGCTCCTCCTCATTATCGGTAACTATGGTTCGACGAACAGTTTGGGGAGGGAACCTAACCCTCTCGGCGGTGGAGTAGTTCGAGGAGATGTAGCGTCATCATCCTCATCGCTCTCATATCGCTATCAATTATCACGATACCCTTGCCGCGCTGAACGGAGTGATCACCCTCCTCGTATAAGGACAGAGCCAAGTCGGGTCGCTCCGTGTCATCCATGTCCTCGATCCGGATATCAGTTGGAGGCACTACATTCACAGCACCGTAATTTCTGCCGTGTACTTGGGCGGCTAAAGTAATCAACTCTGCAGACACCCCATGATTAGAAGGACCGCCTTCCCCCTCGGTCTTGTCATCAATAAAGTCGTCGTCTTCGCTACGACGCCTCTTACGGGTCACAAGTTGGTATGCGTCGTCCTCCTCCTCGCTTTCATCATCTTCTCTATCCTCGTCATTGGCGTTCTCGCCTTCTTCACCCTCCTCGAGCTTCTCCTCCTCGGACTCGACGACGGGCTCCTCACCCGCAGCAGCATTCTCCAAGGTATCATCCAAGAACGTCGCTGATACATCTGACGTATCGGGTGACGTAGTATGGCCGCTTCCATACTCTCCGACTTCAAGGCGATTCTGGCTGTCGTCGCTCCTCTCGGACATCCTAAAGGGGTAGGCAAAGAATGAGTTAGGATGGTTTGTGATAGTCCGAGAGGTCCTTTTAGGTATATTCATTATGTTCGACCTCCCGAACGGAGAAAACTCTCAAAAAGAAGAGCTAGACAAGTAATGAAAAAGAAGTTACTCTACAGAGCGACAAACCGCCAAGCAAAGAACGAGCATACATATAAGGAATCGAGGAGCAATAAAGAGAAATGATTCGAGGAGCAAAAGAGCGACCAACCGCTCTAAAAAAGCGATGAGTTATAGTTATGATTACTTCTACAATTACGGCCATACGCTAAGGAGGAGAAGGGGAATTACAGAAAAATAAAAAGGGGAGGCATGCGAATCTACGGTTCGATTAAGGCATGCAATTCACGGTCAGTTTAAGTCTTTTAAGTCCATAAGGGTGTTGCCCGCCTCAGGGCCACCGCCCGCCGGCGGAATTTTAGGCAACAAGAAACGACAAAGGTATACGGGCGAAATCGAAAGCAAAAGCATAGAAAGCAAGCAAGTACCGGCAATTAAAGCAATTAATTGGAGTTAGTGTGCGGGAACTTACTTGATAATGAGTATTTGAAGGATGAAACCGGAATGCAAGCCGGAAAATATGAAATCCGCCTGAAAGACTGGAAATTGACGCCGGAATGAGGTCCTCGCTCTACTTCGGGTATCTATCACTCTCTCTCTTCGTTCACTAAAAAGGCTCCTCGCTCTCTCTTTTTGCTCTGAAAAGATATGTTGCGAAAAGTGTGGAATGATGTGGTATCGACCTATTTATGGAAGGGTATCTCGGGAATACGAACCGTCGCGTACCCTCGCTCCATCCGGACCGAACACGTGGCCACTATCAACGACTCAGATTACAGCCGCCTGGCAAATTTATGGATTTACCCTCCACGCTCCCGTTTTGACACTCCTTCCCAGGTGAACGCGGATTACCTAGTTACACCAGATAATCCACGGAGCGATGACCAAGGCGTGTGGATTAGTAAAGGAGCGGGGAGCAACCGTTTACCCGAGGGGAAAAATTTGGCCAATCTGTTTTTCGGGATCGAGGAGCCACTCTCTCACAATTATCTCCTCGAGATAATTTGCAAAGAAAAAGGTGGCAAGAAGTCATTCCATTCCACTCTCTCACAATTATCTCCTCGAGATAATTTGCAAAGAAAAAGGTGGCAAGAAGTCATTCCATTCCACTCTCTCACAATTATCTCCTCAAGATAATTTGCAAAGAAAAACTTGCGAAGAGGGAAAAAATCGAACACCTATTCCCACCAAGGAACACTTACCCGGATCCGATCTCTGCCCAACAAATATACCTCTTTTCATAAGGTTCGAGCAACGTCTGCTCGCACCCTATAAAAAGGGTCGAATCTCATCCGGAACCTTCTAGATACACCACGAATGTCCTCGAAACACCAAAACTTCGTCCTCTTCATCAATATTGCCCATAAACATACGTTTTTTACCTAAAACCTGAAAAATGCAAAGAAAAGGGAAACGTGACACTATTCTAATAAAATGCACTAAAATATAAGCTAAATTAACCTAGAGGATAGCTAAATTGGTGAAAAAGACTCGAATGAAAGTGTAAAATACACGTTCATCAAATTCCCCAAACCGAACCTTTGCTTGTCCTCAAGCAACTAAGCTAGACTCTAATGCAAAAAACCAATGCAACACACAAAATGGAGTCTCATGCTAAATGAAATGAACTAATCTATTGAGTCTATCAAAAACTTATGAACAATGACCATACAAATCATAACATGGATATTGGTTGAAGAATGTCTCGATTGACTCATACGCATTCACATATGCACTATGTTAAAAAATATAGTCTCTCGTAACATTCTCTACCTAGACCTAGTCAGTGACGACGTAATGGAACATGTTAAAATACGAATGGTTGTCCCGTGCCTATGAAACTGAAGACTTACTGCTGTTCACCAAGTTAAGACTTTCCCTCAAAGAGGTCGAACCAATATTGGCTCTCATCAAACGAAGGAGGGTTCCCTAAAAGTTCACACTCCCCTATTCTACCCATCTCTCGAGCAAAGTCATAAACTAATCACCTCTTCCTGAATGGCAGGACGAGGGTGGTCTGGAACAGATGACACTCAAACAAACAAAAGACAAACTTTACAGCTCGATTACGAACATTACATGAATTGAAAAACGACACAAACACTTTGCTAAACTGCTTTTTTGGCTTTGGACCCTTCTTTGCTTTTTTGGGGATTTTCTCTTTTTTTTCTTTTTTTTTCTTTTCCAGATTTTTTCTTTTTCCTGGAATCTTTTCTTTTTTTCCTTTTTTTTTTTCGATTTTTTCCTTTCTTTTTTTTGTATAACCAGCAGTAGCACAACGAAAAAGAAATTACAATGACTCACAAACGACCTCCCCAAACCTATTCGAAAGAATAGGTTGGAGCACAAACTTTACGAAAAAGGAAAACAAACTCACAACACTAAAAATCGAAAAACAAGTCATATTGACATCATAACCCCCTCGCCAAACCTATTCGTTAGAATAGGTTTCAAACAAAGGATCACACAATCTCACACTACCTCCTTCCTAGGCATTTAGCAATCTCAAAGCAAGGTGAAGACTTGTTGCCTCTTAGGTACATAATTACACGGGGAAACAACTACAAGACTCTAACATGCATCATCTTATTATAAAGGCCTTCGTGAACCGCAGTAGAGTAAACACCACTAAGTGATGTCGAGACTACCAAGCTTAACTAAGTGCATATATAAATGTGACAAGCCAAGCGAGAAAAACCTCAAACAACATAGAGATGAAACGCATGGTCAAAGGTCATAACTAGTTAATCTACCCAATAAAAAAGTTCAAAAAATTTGGCAATAAACTCCACACAAAAACACGCAAAACTATATTAGGATGAATGTAGTGTATGCAACTAAATACTAAGAAAGCGGTAAACGTGCAAATGCAAACAAAAGGTTTCACGAGTTTATCATAAGCAAAACAAGTATAGAGATAGCCAGCGATAACCCCCCCAAACCTGAACGTCGTCGCTCGTCCCGAACGTCGAAAGTGGATTTAAGGTGAGAGCCAACGTGTACCTATAACCTATAGTACTCAAAGAAACTCGTGAGAAACCAAAATAGGTGATAAAAGAGGTAAAAAAAATAAATAAGTTAGGATAATAGGAGAAAAATGGGGTTCTGAATGAAAATCCGGACCTCCGGGTTTCTGGACACCCGGGGCGAACCGCCCCAGGTGGGGGGCGATTCGCCTGGGGCGTCCGGTACGTCCCGGGTTTCTGGACACCCGGGGCGAACCACCCCAGGTGGGGGGGGGGGGGCGAGTCGCCTGGGGCGTCCAGAATGTCCCAGGTTGCCTGGACTTGCCAGGCGAATTGCCCCACGTAGGGGCGGTTCGCCAGACTCCTGGTGACGCCTTTTTCTTGCCCAAATGCGAAATTATCATCTTAAAACCTATTTTATTACCAAAAACATACGAAAACATAAAATAAAACACAATGACATGCTTGAAATAAATATGCATGCAATGCAAAAAGCAATAAAACTCCGGGTTGCCTCCCGGACAGCGCCATTGTTTAAAGAATCTCTTACTCGACTTTTTCTCGCTCTTTAGTTCTTTTCCTTACGGGTACTAGACTTCCCCTTCATTGATCTCTTCCTCATACCTAGTAACTGAGAATGAGAATGGACATACACAGCAAGACCAAAGTAGTTAATAGAATGAGAAGCATTGAAGTGAGGACTGGGATCAGATAAGGCTCGCAACACATGTTGCTTGCCATCCACCTCAATGGTGCAAGTTCTTCGGTAGATGTCGATTACGGAGCGTAGCTTAGTCAAGAACGGTCGCCCCAAGAGAACAACATCCCCCATTCCCGGTGTAGACGCCGGCATCACAACAAAGTTGGTGTATACAGAAGCTTCACCAATCTTAACCAATACGTTCTTCAGAATGCCTTCGGGTCGTACAAAGGATCCATCCGCAAGTTGCACAATAGCCTTATGCTCCGAAAGCTCTCCAAGGCCACTCTTCTCAAACACATTCATAGGGAGCACATTCGAGTAAAGATCCCGTATCAAGTGTAGCACGGACATCTTCAAGTTCACCAATCCCAACCTTCACATCGAAACTATCAGGAATTGGCTCGGGATCTTCTTGCTCCTTATTGCTAACATCAAAACCAAGGTCCTTCTCTTCTTCCTTGGCTAGTGGGGGATCACCATCCTTGCAACACTCACAATTAGCAACCTTCTTGATAGTGATTTCAACAGGAAGATCACCCACCAAGGTAATAGACATCGACTTCTCAGTGTTGCTAGGCAACTTCCCTTGCTCCCTACTTGCTCCACGGTCAATCAACTCTTGCATCTTTTGATGAGCAAGCCTAGTGCTTGCCTCCAACTGATCAAGTCTCGCCCTTGTCTTCTCCGAATCTTCTTCATAACGCTTAAGAAAACCTTGGGTGGAATCGACCAATTTCTGTAATTTATCAAAGAGTGTAGCAGACTTGGATTGAGATGCTTCAGTAGGATTTCCACAATGGTCGTTTCCGTAGTTGCGATTACTACGGTCTACCCAGTAAACACTATCATTGGCCAAATCAGACCTACACATATGAGCCCCATGCCCATAGTTCTTGCATACCCTGCAAACTTCATTTGAAAGAGGCTTCCCCATCGAGCTCTTAAGAGCTTGCCTCATCTCATGGGCGAAGCTATGAAACCTATCCCCACTCTCACCGTTCAACTGCACCTCTGGTTTTACTGGAGCTTCAGTTCCACGCCTTTTGAACATGGCCCTTGGATCCTTGAACTGAGATCCCTTAGCAAGCCTCTCGAAACACGCCGACACATCCTCGGCGGTCTCCTCCCAGATATTTCCACGGCACTGGAAATCCACCACCTGTTGGCTCTCATAAGTAAGCCCATTATAGAAGTGCTGGACGAGATCAGAAAGCTCCATCCCATGGTGAGGGCACTTATTCATGAGGTCCTTGAACCTCTCGAGAGCAGTGTAGATGGTCTCATCATAGTCTTTCTTGAAACCACTGATTTGCGCCTTCAGCGCGGTAGTCAAAGTATGGGGAAAATATTTCTCCATAAAAGTAGAAAACACCTTGGCCCAGGTGTCTAGTGATCCGGCTTCCAGAGAGCCTAACCATGCCTTGGCTTTATCGCCAAGCCCCATCGCAAAAACCTTCATTCTCAGCTCGTCATCCGTCACCTCCGTGCTCGGTCTTGGGAGTTGGTTGACGAATTCATCGATATCATGCAAATACCCTATCACGTCTTCCCTAGCCAAGCCATAGAACCTCGGGAGTTGCTGGAATATGTGGTTTTTTTATTTCCAAGTCACGAGTCGCAGGCGAAAGGACAATCGCTGGACCCTTAATTCGCTTCTTGTTGGGTTGAACCCATGATTTCAATAGTGGACGAGCCATCACGGAACCTGAATATCTGTGACAGGAGTAACTCACAACTGAAAATTAGTCCTTTTAGAAATCGCAAAATTTTGGAGACAAATTAACTACTAACTCTGAGAATTGAATGCTAAAAATATAAATAAGCTAAAGAGAAAAAAGGAGTATAGTCCCCGGCAACGGCGCCAATTTGATGAACGAGATTGTCAGACTCAAGTAATCAAATAAATTTGTTTTTTAGCCAAAGGCAATTCACAACTACAACGAAAACCAAGGCACGTAGTGTAGAAGTAAAATAACCTCGAGTGTCGATCTCTAAGGACTACAACTAGCTTTATCAAATTTAACTTAAACTATAAATCAGAAATCAAGCAAAGCACAGATTTTTCTTATCAATATGATGAGTGATAGTATCGTCATTCAAAGCAACATGTAATAATCATGCATGAAGTACTTGAAGTTTGTATAGAGATCTATGATCATGAATTGTCCTACGTGTTCCTTTCAATTCAACACTACGAAGATAGATGGCTTAGATAGATCAAAGAAATAAAATAATAAATCAAGTCTTAAACGCGCGAAGCAACTCATGCATAATTAAGAACCCTAGCTAGAAATCACATACTATCACCAACGATAGATTGATCTACTCATATTGCAATCAACAAGAATCAAAGCAAGATTGAATGAAAACATGTTGAATGAAGTAAATAAAGCAGAAAAATCGTGAGATACAAGTTACCAACGAAGGTTGTCAATCTCCGATGAATTACTAACTCACAAGCAAGAATCGAAAATCAAAGATGTCCAATCTCTATGCTAAAGCTTCCAAATCAATAAGAAAAAGTGTCTTCTATGCTAATAATTCCCAGAACAGGCTCTAGAGAATTTGTCTCTCAAAATAATGTGAAAAGGTCTGAAAAACGTAAAAAAATAGGCAAACTATATATAGATGTCGGAAACTCCCAGGCGAACCGCCCCAGGTACCGGGCGAACTGCCCGGGACCGGCAGAGTCGTCTGGTGTGGGGCGAATCGCCCCACATCCCAGGCGGTTCGCCTGGGACATCCAGACCGGCGAGAGCGAGTTTTTTTGTCTTCTTTTCCTTTTCGGACTCGGATTTTGCCTTCTAGTGACCTTTAAGCCTTGAAACTCGTCCCCTAGGCCTTGAATCTCATCCGGAACCTTCTAGATACACCATGAATGTCCTCAAAACACCAAAACTTCATCCTCTTCATCAATATGCCCATAAACATACGTTTTTTTACCTAAAACCTGAAAAATGCAAAGAAAAGGGAAACGTGACACTATTCTAATAAATGCACTAAAATATAAGCTAAATTAACCTAGAGGATAGCTAAATTGGTGAAAAAGACTCGAATGAAAGTGTAAAATACACGTTCATCAGGGGGAGGGAGAGATAGGAGGAGGGAAAGCTACCAAGGTGCAAAATACGGAAATCATTTTTCGCCCACTACTAGTCGAGGCTCTGCTCGACCTCTACTTCAACACAGTTCCTCAACTATCTTCTACAAAGATACTTGGAAACTAGGGGGACATATTACTGTTGAAATATGTCCAGTCCGCATGTACGAACTGGAGCGGTCTAAGAGCGAGACAAAGCATCATGGGCCGTCCCTCAGGGGGCGCGACCACACCCAAGTATGTCACTAAGGTGTGGTTCGACCAACATAGGGTCCGACCATCCCTAAGAGGCCAACCCTCAAGATAAGCTCATTACAAGGACAAGGCACCTATTGAGCTCGAGGAGCATCTCTAGAGCTCGAGGAGGACCTTACGTCAAGGTAACACCCTCTGAGAGAACTAGGCAGAGCACTACTCGGACCACATACGTAAGAGGAAGGCACGAGGACCAAGGGCGACCACCCATGGTCGCTCCTTGTGGGGCCCGTCTTCCAGATTACTTCGTGGGACCCAAAAATTCCATATGGCCCTCTCAACCCTAGCCAAGATGTTTGGGCCAAAGCCCATGGACCTCCTTAATGGGCTTGGGCCTAAGGAGGCTGTAATCTCGTCTGTACACTTGTCATGATCCTACAAGGAGTGACATTAAAATACTACGAGTATATAAGGAGCTCATTTATTAACCAGCAGGTAAGCATTAACACCTCTCACCTACCACTCACCCACCACATTTACTACTTGTACTAGGGAAGCCTCACAACTCCCTACACGTAAATTCGTCACTCCGGTCTGATATCTTACAGACCGGGCAAGAGACACTAACCCCCCCTCTAGTCTATTTCAGGTACGAGGAAGCTACAAGAAGGTTCCCTATTACTTCAAGAGGAACACTACATGAAGAAGACCTAGAATAGCTTATTATGACGATCCACTGCGAACTTAGAAAGAAGCACGAATTACCCTTCAACAGACCTCAATCATTAGTTCTCAGGGGCACGAATTTCTTCATACTTGAACTCTCTAAACTACTAAAAACGCTCTCGTATCTAAACTCCATCTTCTCCGATCAACTATCCCGGCAGACCCTCGCATACTTCGATGCCCTCAAACCGTCACGTCAATCCCTCAAACCATCGCATTAAGCCCTAAAACCATCAGATCACTCCAAATATCCGACGCCCTCAAACCATCGTGATACTTTCCTAGAAATCAGCCCCTCAACAGTGTTCAAGGCCGAGAAAATCGTCATTCAATCCCTCAAACGGCGTTCAAAGCCAAACAAGTCGCCTTTCAGACCCTCACCGGATATCAGGCTAAGTCGATCATATTTTTCTACGTCTTGCATTTACATACTATTCTTTCTTACAACTTACTAACTTGAGCGTCGGAGTCCATACGGCCGGCACCACACTGGTGCCGCCTTGGAATCTCATGCTCCAGTGCGCTTTTGTTGCCTTGCAGGTCGTCGGTGCCCTCACAATTCGAACGAATTTCAATTGTAGATTTCTGAGCGTCTACAATTTGGCGTCGTCTGTGGGAACCCGACTATGAAAACAAGGCAATTCACTAGAAGTCGCTATGTCACATTTGCATGACGTATCCGTCAGTGATGAGCTCGATGCCAACACCGTCAACGCTCAACTCCAAGCCCTTGCTGCCCAGATGAAGGAAAACAATGCCAGAGTCCAACAACTCGAGTCTGAGAACCGTACTGTCCGGGAGGAGAACCTTGCCTTGAAAGAGAAGGTGGAAGCACTAATCCAGCAGAGCCCATCCGCCAACCTCCAGATGGAAAACGCTGCTCGAATGCCAGAAGCGGGTTCATCTCGCCCAAGTGGCCCAGATCCCAACATAGCAACTCCATTACACAATCAAGTTGAGGCACGTCGTTTAGCATTCGAGGACCAGGATGTGGTGATTCCAGTTACTCTAGTGACTCAAGTGTCGAGTAACCCGCCAGGGCCTGCTCCACAATCCACTCCACCAGGGCATACTCAACAATCCATTCCCCCTGAGACGAACAGGAGAGTCTCCTTCGAAGACGTCAATGCACAAGGGCGTGTTGAGATGTTGCATCAACATCAAATCAATGTAAGTAACTCGAACTCCGTGAATCCTCCATTGTAGCATTCCGCAGGTACTCAAAATGAGGAACTGGCCTCCAAACTCGTAAGCCTGGAGGAGATGATCCAAAGAATCCCCAGAGTCCCAGCTCCGCTTAAGAAGAGCTTACCGAACAGTTTTACGGACTCACCTTTCGTGGATGCCATTGTAATGGTCGAGATGCCCAAAAAATTTAGCTTCCCAACAATGAAGCTCTACGACGGAACGACAGACCCTGACGATCATGTCTCGCAATATAAGCGGCGGATGTTCACCATCGCTGTCCCTAGAGACCTCCGCGAGGCTTGCATGTGCAAGGGATTCGGCTCCAGCCTGGTAGGTCTGGCGTTACAATAGTATACCAATCTCCCTAACAATTACATTGGTTCGTTTGCACAATTAATTGATTGTTTCGTAGAACAATATGCTAGTAGTCGTAAATTGTTAAAAATGTCAAACGACTTATATAGCGTTCGGCAGCTACCTAACGAAAATCTCAGGGATTATGTCGGGAGATTCAACAAGGAGAAGGTGTTGATCCCCAACTGCAACAAAGACACCGTAGTGAATGCCTTCCGGAAAGGCTTACCACCGAGCTCTGGATTGTACAAAGAGATCACTATGTACCCCTGTCGAAGGATGGAGGACGTTCTTGCTAAGGCCTGAGCACAAATCAAGTGGGAGGAAGATGATGCAAATCGGTCATACATGCCAAGTCAGAGGGACAACAACGATCGCAGAGAGCCCAGAAGTGACAGACGAGTCAAACGAAGAGCGCCTGACCACCGTGTGAAGCCATATCCAACAGAAATTTCAACCCATCGAGGCCTTCAAAGAAAATAGGCACCTTGCACATTTCAAATGGCATCCAAATAAAGGAGTATAAGTCCCATTATGCAAGTCATCCTTCAGGTACTTGCAAAAATGTTCATTTGAGATTGAGTTCTCATTAAAAATACACCGATTTGACCAGGGGCATGTCGGTCATCTAACCCGGTAGGCAGGTCAGTTCATCGCCCCCTCCCCCAAAAGATTCCAAAATATTATTATTTTATTTAATTTTATTTCTCTTTCATCAATTGTGTGGTTCATGTGGATTGTATGTGTCATGTGGAACCCACAAAAGAGCCCATTATAAGCCTAAACTATTGTAACAAGAAATGAAATGGGCTTATTTGGGGCTTAAACCCCAAATAAGCCCCAAGTTTAGAGCCAACCATTGCTAGTGCTCTAAATCTTCCACAGGGATTGAGAAACCAGGACACGTCTCCATACTCTCCATGTTCCGAAGCTCCAATGCACAAAAAACAATAAAAATGCTCGCCCATGAAGGCCTACAAACACTTCATGGTCTCACCAGTAACCTATGGATAGATAAACCGTCTCACAGAGTTCATTTTTCAAGGCATGTTCACAATTTCAAGGCCTACAATAATTTCAAGGGATTGAAAAATTCCTCTTACAAAGCTAAATTCATTTTTCAAGGACCGCTCACAATTTCAAGGTCTACAATAATTTCAAGGGATTGAAAAATTCCCCTTAGAAATCCAAATTCATTTTTCAAGGCTGCTTACAATTTCAAGGCCTGCAACGATCTCAAGGGACCATAAAATTCTCTTCTATAACTAGGTTCATTTTTCAAGACCTCCTTACGGTTTCAAGGCCTGAAACAATTTCAAGGGACTAAAAAATCCCCCTTGATAAACAAATTTCATTTTTCAAGACTTGTTTACACTTTCTAGACTTGAAACATTTTCAATGGATTAAAAAATTCCCCTTGCTAAACAAATTCCATTTTTCAAGACTTGAAACATTTTCAACAAACTAAAATATTCACCTTGCTAAAAAAATTCTATTTTTCACGACTTGTTTACACTTTCAAGGCCTGAAACATTTTCAAGGGACTAAAAAATTCCCCTTACTAAACAAATTTCATTTTTCAAGACTTGTTTACACTTTCAAGCCTTGAAACATTTTCAAAGGACTAGAAAATCCCTTAAAAAATTAAAGCTCATTTTTTAAGCCCTCCTTACAATTTCGAGGCCTAAACCAATTCAAAGGGACTCCAAAAAGATCCCTTACATAACCAAGTACATTTTTCAAGGCTTGCTTACACTTTCAAGGCCTGAAATCAATTCAAGGGGCTAAAAAATTCCCTCTTAAAACGAAATCAATTTGTCATTCCAACTCACGAACAAAACCAAATGTTGAGGCCTTGCTTTATAGTTAAGGTCCTCACATCCCTACTCATGAACAAAACTTGAGGCCTTGATCTTTTGTTAAGGTCCTCAAATCGTTACTCACAAACAAAAACAAAAGTTGAGGTCCTCAAAACTTTATTCACCAACAAAAACCAAAGTTGAGGTATTGCTCCCTAGTTGAGGTCCTCAAATCTTTACTCACCAACAAAAACAAAAGTTGAGGTCTTGCTCCCTAGTTGAGGTCCACCTTTCTAGTTGAGGTCCTCAAATCTTTACTCACCAACAAAAACAAAAGTTGAGGTCTTGGTCCCTAGTTGAGGTCCACCTTCCTAGTTGATGTCCTCAAATCTTTACTCACCAACAAAAACAAAAGTTGAGGTCTTACTTTCTAGTTAAGGTCCTCAAATCTTTACCCACGAATAAAAGTTGAGGTCTTTATCCCCGATTGAGGTCCTAAAAAATCTCTGAAGGATTAACTCATCTAGAAAAAAGATGAAACTATTCCTCACCCTTAATTTGATGGCTTGGAAATTAAAAGAAGCATAGAGCTTTCCAACGCGGAATTTCATAGAAATAAAACAAAGAGAAACTCTTCAAAGTCTTTATGTCTATACATTACAAGTACAAATCAAAGTCTCAAGACATGAGGGACTCAAAATTAAACATAGCCTGTGCAATGAGAATATACATGAGTTCATCTTAAATTTCGAAGGTGACAAGTAAGCTTCAACGTTGGAATAAAGGAGACAGGGTCCATTCTAAATGCAAATTACTACGATTTGGTCAACTACAAAAAAGCATTATGGTCGCTATCTCTCCAAATTTCAAATATATTATCGTGCGCATTGTGCCTTCCCTGGAAATGGAGAATTTCGGTATAAAAATTATGCCAATTAAACTCGAATACTCTCCAACTCGAGAAAACTCGAATTAGAGAGTGGGGGACAAACTGTATTGGCAAAATTTCGTATTTAGGCTCAAACTCGAATTCAGTCAAAAAATACGCTTGTGAATCGCAATTATTGTCCAAGTGCTCCAACATGCTGGTCCAATCCGTTGAGGACCTTCCTTCACACATGATTTCAGTCTCTTTGAGCGTTGAGCCCATTTCAGGGACTCAAAATGATTGGATCAGGCGAAGCTCATCTACTGGAGAGGTCCTCCAAAAAATGTCGGTCGTCTGACATTTGAAGCCCTAACCCTAACTCAACTTAAACCCCAAAAGATAGGTTGAACGTTGAGGACCTGATAACAAACGCATGACCTCAACGTCTACACAGTCCCTCATCCCCGAGTATTTTGGAGTCGTTGAGGAGTGTTTCAAAGACGGCTCCACTGAGTCCAAGATAGTTGAGAGATCTTGGGAAACCCTAAGCTCGAATATGAGGCGAGATTTTCTCCAACCATGAACTGATCTGAGACTATAAAAGGACCTCAACCCTTAGTTCTCAGGGGCACGAATTTCTTCATACTTGAACTCTCTAAACTACTAAAAATGCTCTCGCATCTAAACTCCATCTTCTCCGATCAACTATCCCGGCAGACCCTCGCATACTTCGACGCCGTCAAACCATCACGTCAATCTCTCGAACCATCGCATTTATAAGCCCTAAAACCATCAGATTACTCCAAATCTCCGACGCCCTCAAACCATCGTGATACTTTCCTGGAAATCAGCCCCTCAACAGTGTTCAAGGCCGAGCAAATCGTCATTCAATCCATCAAACGGCATTCAAAGCCAAACAAGTCGCCTTTCAGACCCTCACCAGATATCAGGCTAAGTCGATCATATTTTTCTACGTCTTGCATTTACATACTATTCTTTCTTACAACTTACTAACTTGAGCGTCGGAGTCCATACGGCCGGCACCACACCGGTGCCCCCTTGGAACCTCATGCTCTAGTGCGCTTTTGTTGCCTTGCAGGTCGTCGGTTCCCTCACGATTCAAACGAATTTCAATTGTAGATTTCTGAGCGTCTACACCAACCAAGTGATTAATCAGGGAAGTATACTATATTTTATTGATCACTTTTGTCAATTACCCAGAAAATTATTGATTAGTTCAGTGTGGCTAATTTTGATATTTCATATATGCCACTAATCAAGACAATTACTTTGTTCAATTGCTTGCGTGACAAAAGTGATGAATCAAGAATGAGATTCTGGGTCGAGGCCGAATAACAAGTGATCGATGATCCAAGTGAATTACTGTTGCTATCTTAGGCAGGGCTACATTATGGAAATGAAACAAATATTCATGGACGTGGCTAAAGGAGGACTTGCTGAATAGAAATGCAAAACTTGGAGGCATTTGAAGGAAATTAATTGCAGCTCTCAGTGATCCAAATTTTGGTGGTACCAAGCCATGTTTGGATGCATGAGTGAGACTAGATTGCCTTGCATTGGGTCAATGTCTTGGTGAAGACTGATCAAGCCATATGATGGAGGCAATGATATGCTAGGGTAATGATTAATTGGTCCAGTATTGTGATACAACCAAAATAGTACAGAGGCTTCAACGATTTCATGGTTGTATTGTTGCATTCAATGTTGGGCGTTAATCTGGCCCTACTCATCACAATATCGGTATGTCGTTTGATTTTATAATTTATTGTGGTTTGCAATTTATTATAAGTGTGTATTATTCTTTGTTTTTCCTCTTGAAAATATATCTAATGGGGATAGAGAATGAGCATGAGACCGTTGGTCTAGTTGGTATAGAATTCAAGTATTATGTGAGTGGATCTTATTATGCGGAAATTTAGTTTCTCGACATGGGCATAGATCACGTTAAATATATGAAAGTCTTGATATTCTAGAAATGTGGGAGGAGAACAAATTCTCCACATTTGGCACATGGTATTAGAAGAAAAATTGAGTTGTTCAGTTTGTTTGAATGTACTAGTGCTCTCTTTACAATTCTTTTACTTTAAATAATTGGAAGCTTGTTGATTATAACTAAGAGTGTGCATATGTGGATTATTGATGGGTCAAGTTTGGACTCAAATAATCATAGATGCACATTGTTGTTGTGTTGAGAAAATTGTCTCATGGTACAAGGCTTACGACTTTGAAAATTTCTTGAGAAATTGATTGATCAAATTTAATGGTGCAAAGAAGTCTCATATGACTTAATGTTTGTGGCAATTGTCGTTGGATCTTTTGAAGAAAGGATAAGTTTCGACTGGGTATACCATTTAAATTTGAGGTTGCTTGAAAGCGTGATCACAACGTAATTGTGAAAAATACTTGTAAGGTTTCAAACCTTAAAGGAATAGAGAGTCCACTTTCATGTGGGGAAACTTGCCGATTTCCACTGCTATTAAATAAGCACCAATCGAATAGTTAGTTCGGAACAGTGAGATACCTTGTCCCTGTGGGGGAGGAAGAGTATCTTGATACCTTACAATAGCATGTTTGATTGGGACAACTCAAAGAGGAAGATAACAATACTCATGGAATGTATGCAATTCCACATTGAGATGAACTGAACTACAATTTCAAGGAATTCCGTCTTGCGAGAGACGCCATATATTGTGAGACTGGGAGACACAAAGGAACTACTAAACTCGCTGGTCAACTTACTCCATTCTCGGATCTTTTGACCCGGTAAATAAGGAAACGGGTTATAATAAAAAAAACACACAAACACATACCTTAACGTGAAAATCAGATCTGGGTTTCTCTCATCCTTTTCTCTACAAATAGAACTCAAATTTCATTGAAATCGAACATGAAAACACATCAATTCTATTCGATTGAGCTACCCATTGATTCATATCGTCAAATCGAGCAAGTAAAATAGTTCATAAGCTGGGTCTTTCTCCAAAATTTAGTTGAGATCTGATTTTGAATTGAAATTTGGTGTTTTTTAGGTTGAAGCCATGGGTGAAATAGATCAATTGATGTTAGGAAACTTGTACTTTTGATGAGCAATTAACCATGCTAAATTAAGGGAAGTCCAGTAACTAGTACTCTTAAGGTCCATAGGAATTTAGAATTTGAAGGACATTGTAACAGAGGAACGTTTGCTGAAGACTTAGTGTAGGTACTAGTTAGGTGCTTTAGTTTTGCTTATGATGTATCTTGTTTATTAAAACAACCTATTGGAGCATTTGCTGATGATGTACTTTGTTTACACAAACGAACTATTGAAGCACTAGAACCGTTCAGAAACTTGAAGAATTCGAAGACTGAAGACTAAAGAAGATTTCTGAAGATGGTATCTACAAAGGCACATGTTGCTCAGAAAGTGGAAATTTCAGCAACAGCTTGCATAAGTGAAAATCTAAATGACAGAGTAGGTTGTGTTTGCTGAAACTGAGACTGACCGCTTGCTGAAAAACATATGTGACCTTCTTGCTGAAAGTACTTGCATTTGCGCTCCAACGTTCATATTTGAATTTTATTCAAATGAACATTAAATGCAAAAGTAAGCATGCGAAGAACATGAAGACTAGAAGACAAATGAAGGACGTTGTTGAAAGTACAAAAGCAAGATAGTGACATCTTAAGGAACAAAGCCTTAGAATTTGAAATTCAAACGGCTCCCTTGATTCACTATAAATAGAGGTCATCCGGCAAAGAGTAGAAGTGTGTCAACAACGTGATCAAACTCTCACTTGTGCTTAAACAATCAAACCCTTCTATACTCTTTACTGTCATTGATCCGTTCCAAGACTTAAAGCTTGAAAAAGCTACTTGTGAAGAAGTAGAACATTCACGGCTAAGAAATTAGTTAAGCGTTCTTTCTTTCGAACAAGAACAAGTCTTGACACCAGAAACAACTTAACTTGTTTACTGCAAAGTATTCAAAGTTTTGTTTCTTAGATTACTTGTTGTAGCTGAATAAGTTATATTCAAGTCATCTCATCCCAAACCGCTCTAACTGATAAACACCCTTTTTCAGGCGTGCTATTCAGGGGGAATTTAATCAAGCATAGTGTTGCTGATTATAAGTCCCAAGTTTGGTGGAGAACAAGGTTTCGTTCACTAGTTAGGTTGGAAACGTGGCAAGTGTGTTTTGGTTTCTGTAGAATTGCTCTAGATAGGTGTTGTAAGGATCAAACTTATCTTAGTGGATTCAGTCCTAGAAAGGACAAAGTGGATTAGTTGAGAGATTACGCCACTCTCAGATACCACTATAAAAGTGTTTGTGTGATTTACTTTAATGCATTTAGTTTTTAGCAAGCATATCTATCTGTACACTGTCACTCTGCTCACTTGCTGAAACTATCACTTACTGAAAAGCACTTATTGTATAAAGACTTCCGCACTCTGTTTTTAAGTATCAGTAAAACTCGTTACTGAAAAGTAACTACTACTTGCTGAGAAAGTTAAGTATTAGGAAACTCATTACTGAAAAGTAATAAGCCCTTGCTGAGAAAGTTTTTAAACGACGAAAGTCTGAAAAGACTATTCACCCCCCCTCCCCCCTAGTCTTTTCTTGTTGTTTAAAGGGACCAACAAGTGGTATCAGAGATGGAGGTTCTTTAACCTTCAGCACTGAACCTAGATCCCCTTAGGTGCTTTCCGTAAATCACTCTCACTTGATCAGTTTGGTAGTCTTTTGCAAACAAGATGTCTTTAGGAGACGCTCCCTTGCTGAAGCTAGAAAACTATGAAAAATGGTGAAACAACATGATGTTACATCTTGAGGCCATTAGTGATGAAATGGTCACTGTCATTAATGATGGACCTATCAAGATCACTAAAATTGAGAGAAGCTTTCCTCACAAAACCACGTATCCTACTGGTAAGGAAACTATCTTCGGAGAACCAGTTGACACCGCCGTTCCAAAACCAAGAGAGGAATGGACTTCCGACGAAGCTAAGAGATTCCGTCTTGATGGCCAAGCAAGAAACATCATCATTCGATCAACTCCGGATACTATACTGTGCAAACTGTGGGGTGCGAAAACTGCTAAGGAAGCTTGGAAATGGTTCAAGATCTTTGTGCTGGATCTGACAAAACCAAGGAAAATAAACTTGAAGTGATGAAGTTAAAGTTCCAGAACTTTAAACAAGGTACAAATGAGTCACTGGAAGACTTGGACTTCGGATTCACAACTCTAGTAAGTGAGATGGTTGCCTTAGGAGTTGGAAATCTTTACTCAGATTCTGAGAAGGTGAAAACCATTATCAGAAGTCTGAACCAAGAATGGATTCATACTCAGAATTTCTACTACAATTAAGGAATGCCAAACATCACACCTACACAGTTGTTCTCTCATCTTGCTACTGTCAACTACGAGACAAAGCAAAGAGAAAATGTGTTTGCTGAAAAATCGTAAAACATTGCTCTTGCTGCAAAGCCGTCATCTTCTGAAAAGAAGAATGATAAAGAACCCACTGATGAAAATGCTTTAGTTGTTAAAAATATAAAGAAATTCATCAGTAAGGAACTTGAAAGGCGAAAAGCAAAAGAGAAGATGAAAAAGCATCTTGGTAACAACTACCATAAATACAAGAATGAGGCTAGCTCGCTGAACAAGCAGGCTCAGCAAGCAAATTCCTCTGAAGAACCAGCAGTTGGAAATGATCTATGCTTTTACTGCAAAAAGCCTGGACACTTCAAAGCAAATTGTCCTTTGCTGAAAGGTAAATCTGCTGAAAAGAAGAAGAAGTTCAAAAGGGCTTTTATTGCTGAAGAAAAGAAGAAGCTTCAAGCAAAAATCGATGCGTTGTGCATTGATACCAGCTCCGAAGAAAGTGAGGTAGAAAGCTCAGACGTTGAAGAAGAAGAAGCCACTCTTGACGTAGAGATCGGCAAGGAAGTTTGTGGAATAAATATGGAAGCTTATCCAGATGTGTCAAACTATGAATTCTGCCTCATGGCCGGTCAGGTAAACAGTCCTACCTCTGACTCTGACTCAGAAAGTGAATATGATATTGACCTTGATAGAATTCAAGGAGAAATCGAAAGATTTGAGAAAACTCTGAGCACACAACAAGAGAAACTTCAGAATGTTGAAACTCTGACCAAGCAAACTACTAAAAAGTACGTATTGCTGAAAGAAGAGTCAGAAAAGAAAGATGTTGAAATATTGCATCTTAAGAAATTGATTGCTGAGCTACAGAGAAGAATTCTCAAATAGTAATAGAATTGGAAGAATATCAGTCCTCAATTCTAAAGTTACTTACTGAAATACAAGAAATGAAAAAGATGAAAGTCAATTTCAAATCTTATGCTGATGCAAGTAATACGCTGACTGAACTAAACTCTTATCTGACAGATCCATCTCAGAAAGAAGGTTTAGGTGCAACGTATGAAGGTGATGACGTAATAATCTTGAGTAAAGATAAATCACCAATTACCTTTGTATGTGCAGCTGATAGTGGTCAACCAGAACTCTATCAGATTGGTCAATCTAAGGTTGCTGAAATATGCAATCAAGTACCTACGACCGTAAAGCCCGCTGTTGCTACTCAAAGTAACAAGACTTTAAAAGGTAAATAGGTTGCTGAAAAGTGAAATGTAAAGAAAAAGGATGTTGTAAAGCATTCCGCCAAACAAGTTGCTGAAAAGCAATTTGTTAAGTCAAAAGGCAAGATTACCAAAAGTAATCAGAAGACCTTTGCTAACAAACCTAAATCAAGTAAGGTTGCTGAGACAAAAGCTCAGCATTCTCCAAAAAGTGGACTCGGTTTCAAAACCAAGAAAAGTCAACTTTTTCATGAGTATAAGAAAAGTCAGCAAAGATACTTCAAAGAGATGAATAAAACCAAGCCTAAGAGTTCTGACAAAACTCAAAACGCTAGGGCTAGAAAAGAACTAACTGAAAAGTATGTTAAGCAAAAAGGTCAACCGAGCAAGACACCACATCAGAAAATGGATTTGATCAGCACGAATCAAAAGTCTTTCGGCTCAAAACCTCCTAGTTCCTCAGCAAGTAGAAAACAAGTCAAAGTTGAAAAACTTAAGATTTGGGTTTCCACTGGACGCATTCTTGAACATGTTAATGGACATCCAATATTGGATAATTAACTTGTTTGCTCTTGATTGTGCAGACTTCAGCCACGAAGTCAGACAATGCAATCTGGCACTTTGACAGTGGTTGTGGAAAGCACATGACGGGCAACAAGAATAACCTTATAAACTATAGACGGTGGTCTAAAGGTCCAACAATAAGGTTTGCTGGTGGAGGCTCTGGTTCTACAAAAGGTTATGGTGATGTGAAGTTAGGATGCATTACCATTTCGGGAGTTCTTTATGTCAAAAACTTAAGTTTAACGTTTTCAGCATGAGTCAATTCGCTGATAAAGGATACTTCATCAAAATCAAAAGTGATGAATGTAAACTTATAGACTTTGAGACAAAGAAGGTTATTATGGTTGCTAGAAGATCAGGAGTTTTGTACACTGTAGATTGATCTTCAGCAATCGTTGAAAAATGCCTTGTCTCAGATCACGATTGCCTTGCTGAAAAAGCATGGTTATGGCATAAACGAACAAGTCACCTAAACTTCAAGACGCTGAATAAGCTGTCTAAAAAGGCACTTGTAGTTGGATTACCTAAGGTTACTTTCAAGAAGGATGGTGTTTGCAATGCATGTCAGCAAGGAAAGCAAACCAAATCTTCTTTTAAGAACAAGGCAGTACCGTCAACTACAAAACCTTTACAACTCTTGCACATGGACTTGTTTGAGTCTTATTCAACAAGCTATGCTGGTAAGAAGTATGGTCTGGTGGTGGTAGATGACTATTCAAGATTCACTTGGGTTGTATTTATCAAGCACAAGTCTGAAACAAGGACTGAAATACCTAACTTGTTGAATAAGCTTGAAGTCATGAAAAATAACAAGGTAAAAGTCATAAGAACAGACCATGGTACTGAGTTTGTAAACCAGTACATAACTGAGTTTTGCACTTCAAAAGGCATACAACATCAGTTATCCTCAGTAAGGACACCACAACAAAACGGTGTTGCTGAAAGGAAGAATCGCACCCTAAAAGAAGCTGCAAGAACAAAGCTTGCTGACACTGAACTAAGTGAAGCTTACTGGGTTGAAGCGATTAATATCGCTTGTTATACTCAAAACAGATGTCTGATTACTAAGGAATACAACAAAACTCCCTATGAGTTACTTGTTGGAAGACCTCCTAACATCACCCATCTAAGAGTATTTGGTTGTAAGTGTTTTGTTCTTAACAATGGTAGAGAATATCTAAGAACATTTCAACCAAAGGCAGACGAAGCGATATTTCTTGGTTACTCCTTGCATAGTAAAGCTTATAGAGTTTACAACAAAAAGGCACAAAAGATCGAAGAATCTCTGCATGTTGTATTCTATGAAAAGTCACAAGGAGTGCCTGCTGAAGAAGAAATATCAGATTGTATGAAGAAGCTACTCATACACGAGCAAAGAACTGAATCTGATGCTAGGAAAATCAAGTCAACTGAACTAAATGATGATTCTGACAATGACTCTCCTCCCCCAAGTCATGACAAGATAAATATAGTTCATGACAAAGAATTTCCAGCAAAAGACGCAGTTGCTCCGGATGTTGCTGAAACTATGCAACTTCATGTGCCTGCTGATGAGTTACCACAATCTAGCAATGTTGAACAAGCAGTTGCTGATGAACCAATCTCAGCAGAGACACAACAAAATACCAGTAGTACTGAGCAAGTACATGCTGAAGAGTCACATGCTGATGAGCAAACTTATCCAGATCCAAAGAGCAGAAAACCTGTTAATAAATGGATTACAGATCATCCCTCTACAGATATGATTGGTGATATTGACAAATGCCAAGTGACTAGATCCAAAGTATCTACTACTCATGGACTTGCTGAAGAAGAAAATGTCGTCGAAGTAGAAGCTTTGTTCTCTTGCTTTGTTTCAGAAATTGAACCCAAGACCATAGGAAAAGCTTTAAAGCATTCTGAATGGATCGAGGCAATGCAAGAAGAACTGGATCAATTTGAAAGGAACAAAGTCTGGAAACTTGTACCCCTTCCTGAAGGCAAGAAAGCAATTGGTACAAAGTGAGTGTTCAGAAACAAGCTGAGTGAGTCTGGTGAAGTAACAAGGAACAAAGCACGTTTAGTTGCTCAAGGTTACTGTCAGACTGAAGGATTGGACTATGATGAGTCTTATGCACCAGTTGCAAGATTGGATGCAATTAGACTTTTCTTGGCCTTTGCTGCTCACAATGACTTCATTGTTTATCAAATGGATGTTAAAAGTGCATTCTTAAATGGTGAACTTGCTGAAGAAGTCTACTTGGAACAACCCCCTGGCTTTGAACTTCCCTCAGAAACCAAGATGGTATACAAGCTTCAGAAAGCTGTATATGGTCTAAAGCAAGCACCAAGAGCTTGGTATGATACCTTAGCTAAGTTCTTGCTGGATAATGGTTTCAAGAAAGGTGAAGTTGACAAAACGTTGTTTACCATGAACCATGATGGTAAAATACTCTTAGTTCAGATTTATGTGGATGACATAATATTTGGATCTAAGGACAAGCTACTTTGTGATGATTTTGCCAAACTCATGACAAACAAGTTTGAAATGAGTATGATGGGTAAATTGAATTAATTCCTAGGATTGCAAGTCAAGCAACTAAAGGATGGAATATTCATAAATCAAGCAAAGTATGCGAAGGAAATGCTCATAAAGTTTAGGATCAAAGAGGAAGAAAAACCTGAAAAGATCTCTATGAGTGTTGGTACCAAATTGGGCTATACTAAAGAAGATAAATGTGTTGAAGAACACAAGTATAGAAAGCTCATTGGTTCCTTGTTGTATTTAACAACAAGTAGACCTGACATTCAGTATGCTGCTTGTGTGTGTGCAAGATTCCAATCTGATCCAAGAGAATCACACTATAAAAAGGCACTTAAGATACTGAAATATGTCAAAGGTACAATCAATGTTGGATTATGGTATCCTAAAGATTCTGGACTTGAATTGGTTGGTTATTCTGATGTTGATCATGGAGGATCAACTCTTGATAGAGAAAGTACTTCTGGAACTTGTCAGTTTCTAGGTACTAGATTAATATCATGGCTCAGCAAGAAGCAAACCTGTGTTGCCAATTCATCTACTGAATCTGAGTACATTGCGGCTGGTTGTTGCACAGCTCAAATCCTATGGATTCAGCAACAATTAAGAGATTATGGTATTTCTGCAAAGAAAACACCAATCTTTTGTGATAATACAAGTGCTATTCCTATCACGCAAAATCCTAAGTTCCACTCAAGGACAAAGCACATTGATATTAGACATCATTTCATTAGAGATCATGTGGAAAAAGGAGACATTGAGGTTGTGAAAGTGGGTACCTATGATCAACTTGCTGACATCTTTACCAAGCCCCTACCAGATAATAGATTCGCAATGCTAAAGTATAACCTTGGATTGATTGAATTACCTCAATAGTAAGGGATACAATTGGCAGATTGCTGAAACAGGCATTCAGCAAGCCAAAGTATGCTTACTTGTATAAAGCTCCTTCCACTGATTTCCTCTAAAAAGAAATGATAGTTCACTACATGATTGCTGAAATAGGCATTCAGCAAGTAATTCCTTCAAACGGGTATTTGTTAGGAAACTTGATCACTTGCTGATACGGGCACTCAGCAAGAGAAAAACCTTAAGGATTGCTGAAACGGGCATTCAGACAATCAAAGATACTGAAACAGGTATTTAAGTATCAAAGGAAAAACCTGAGACGGGAACTCAGCAAAGAGCAAAAACACTTCTCGGATTTTACCAAAGGATGTCTCAAGATAAAAAGAATTTACCGAGACGGGAACTCAGAAATGTTTTTTAAACTTAAAGAAATATGGGATATTGGATTAAGGGGGAACTTTCAGCAAATACAAGGCTGGTTACCTAAAAAGGTAAGTGCCAAAGTCAAATTTGTCCAAATTCGCTGAAAAGATTCTTATTTACTTGCAAGCAATTAGCGCTGCGGTAAAAAGGATCAAATACCGTGAATCAAGGTAAAATCAATTTGTGACGTTAATCGTGGCATAGATAAACTCGCTGTTAATCATGACATGAAATACAATCGTGGCCATTGATTTTAAGCAGTTTTTGATCTGACGGTTAATATTACAAAGAGAAAGTGCGCTCTGACGGTTTTTGTTAGTGGACCACTACGCATTTAATGCAAAGGCTCCACTAACGCAGTTGAATCTCTGTTTTACCCTTGCTGAGAATTGAAAACCGTTTGAGCTTCTTGCACACCAGAGATACTATATAAACAAAGAGTTAGAGAAAGACAAAATTCTTTAACTCACATTTCCTTTCTCTGCAAATTTTATAGCCTGTGCCCTGAATTCACTGTACCTCCGGTCAAAAAAGCAAGTTAATCTTTTTCGTACATTTCTACCGCTATATAAGAAATGGCTCCAAAGAGACAGTCCTCCAAGACCTCAAAGTCATCTAAAGCTGATAGTGCTGGGAAAAGCACTACTCCGATTGTAACTCCGGCAACCAATACAGTGAAAATTGTGTTAAAAAATGACCGTATAACGGAGAGATCCATGCCGCCTGCATATCTTGACACTGCAAAGTGTGAACAGATGATGCAATGGGGCGAATTTGCCAAAGAGAAGTATATAAGATACTTCTATGAACAAGATTTAGATGAAGAAAATGAAGAGGCACTAAACTTGATAAATCGACAAGGCCTTCTTTTCTTCATAACTGCTCGCCCTGAGAAAGTGAGTATGTTAGATGCTATGGAATTCTACAACAATGCAGAAACCCAAACTCTCACTGATGGACAAGGAGTCACTGAAAAAGTGATTTCTACCACAGTTCAAGGTGTGCAAATCATCCTGAAATGGATTGATTTAGCCAACATCTTTCAGATTCCAACTACTAGAACTGAAGATGACATCACTGCCACTGATGAAGAAATAGAAGCCTTCTACAGTGATGTCAGAAATGAAAGAATGAAGAAAGGCGAGATTGCTCCCGTGACTTGGACAAAGCACGTAAAAAGGAAGCATCTTTGCCATTCACTTGGTCTAGTAGCTCTGCTACTGATCAAAGTCTTAGACTCCCAAGTTGGAGGAATTGACCAAGTAGGCTTTAGAACGTGGCCATTGCTGATGCATATACATGAGAACAAAACTTAGCTCAACTGGGCCAAGTACATTTTCAACAGACTTGTTGATTGTGTTACTAAATTTAAGGTAAAGGTTGAAGACAACAAAGTCTCACCTACCTTCCCAGTCATGTATGGACTAAAAATATGCTATATCCTTGAACACTTCAGGATTCAGCTGAGAAACCCATTGCCGATTAAGAAATCAGTATGCAATGTGCGAAGAGCCTTCTACAAGAAAAATGGACCTAAGCTTTCTGACAAGAAATCAAAGAAGACAACAGCTACAAATGTTGTCAGTATTGATCAGCAAGACAGGTATACAACAGCTGCAGATGTTGTTGAGACTGAAAATCAGTCCATGAATGCAACTGCTGTAGTTGGTGATCAACAAGGTAAGTGTACAACAGCCGTTGTTGAAAATGCAACTGCTGTAGATGTTGCTGCTGGACAGAAACTGGAAAAATCTAAGAAGAAAAAGAGGAAAGCTGTTGATGACACTCAAACTGCAGCGTCATCAGCTGACCCCATCCCTAAGAAGAAACGGACAAAGACTCACCCAAGAAAGAAAACATTGGCTCGTAAGTCCGTTCCAGTTGTCCATGATCTTTCGGATGATGCTCCAGGAGTTGCTGAAACACAAGCCACTCCAGTAGATGTTGTTAAAGTGTTTGCAGAAGCCTTCATCAATGTTGAAGTGTTTGCAGAAGCCTTCAACAATCAACTCAATGTTGATACATCTACTGAGATAAGACAACAAGGCAGTGGAAACGAAATTCCTGCCCCAATCCCAGATATCTACATTGTAGATAATCTAGATGACCACACTCTGGAACTAGCAAGTGATATTGCTGCTGATCTGAGAAACGCAGCCCTTGCTGATGCTGCTGAAAAGATGGTTGTTGAACAAGCAACTCATCAAGTTGCTGAAACCGCAGTTACTGAAACTGTAATTGCTGAAGAACCAGTTGCTGAGACTGCAATGGTTCAAGTCCCAGATGTCGCTGAAACACCACAAGAGACGCTATTCGATGACGCATCTCATGATGCTGAGAATATTGGACCTAGTTCACCAAAAACATCCATTGACAAAGTTCAGCTGGTGCTGACAGAACTAAGCCAGCAAATGGATTTGGAGATTGATGACAACTCCAACAAATCAATAGATGTGTTCATGACTAGCAGTGAACTTAAAGGTCAAGATGTCTCTGCTCAACTTGTCATTTCAGAGACAAGGGAGATTGCTGAATCTGCACAGCCTTCTCAAATAGAGCAAGAAAAGAAGTCTGCTCAAGAACAAGTCCCAGATAATGAAGATGTTGTCATTGCTGAAAGGTCTGAGTCACCACCTGCCCTTCTTCACCAGGTAGTAAACTCAGACATAAGCAAAACTTCCCTATCTGAAACTCTATCTTTTGTTGATATAATCATTTCTTTACAGACTTCACAAGATACAAGTCAGAAGATTGCTGAAACTTCTGCACCAGAATCCACAACTCCTGTTCAGCAGGTAGATGAAGTTTTTGGTAATTCAACTAAGTTTGAAAACTTAGTACTTGTATCTAACTTAAAATTATTTCAGGATGAACAATTCAAGGATGCTTCTCAAGCTCCTGAAGCAATGGAAATAGTACCAGCACAACAAAGTGTGCAACATGAGCTTGCTGAACTTCAGCAGGTAAATCATGTTCCAGTTTTAGACTCTAAAACTATTTTCCAAAACCTTCCTGAACTTAATTTTATTCTTTTTCAGGCTCAAAAGGAGACCACTGAAGTGGTTCACATCACTGAAGATTTGGAAGTAAGTTCAAAGGAACTTTACTCAAACTTCAAGAGAACTACCTTGACCAGAGTTGCTAAATCCGTCAGCAACTGGCAAAGGTACAGAATGATGGATTTCTCCGATCTTCACCTTCATCTGTCCAACGAGAAAAAGAGACTTTCTCTGCTGAAACTCGAGACGTTTGTGCATTCCATACTTCCAGAAGAGTTGACATATTCTCAGCTCATGAGCTCTAGTCTGATTGCTCTAATCAGAGAGAATATGAAAGCTAAATTCAAGAGTGCCTCTCCAGCTGAACAAGCTGTGATGCTCAAGGGTTCCTTTGTACCCGTGGTGGTTGATCCCCACAAAATCAATGAGGAAGAGGAAGTTACTAGTGCAGCAATGTACAAACATCTTGAGTTAGTCATACTGACGGACGATGATGAAGAAGAAGAGGATGAAAATATCCCAAAAGATCCAAGTGATGATGAAGGAAAAGATTCCAAGGACAAAAAGGATGATGATGATGATAATCAATGTCCTAGTCCTGATGCTAGTGGACATAAACTGACAGTTGCTAAGACCGAACATCAAGATACTGAAAATCAGCAAGCTGATCACACTACCAGTCAGCATCAAGAATCCACTCCTGCTCCTGTTGAGACAAGTACTCAAGCAACTGAACAAGTTGCTGAAACTGAAGAAGAGTACGCCAGAAAGCGTGCTGAAATGAAATTAGGCAAAAAAAAAAGCTTTCTGATGCCGAGTTAACTTTACTCGATGCCAAGGTCACTGAACCAAACCTTGATGATGAAGAAAGGGATGAAGATTATCAAAGAGCACTTCAAAACAGTCTACAGATTCATGCTAGGCATACGCAGAATCTAGACATTGCTCAATCTTTAGGAGTGAAGAACACGGAAGTCCCCTCCCTTCCACTTACTGCTGGTTCCACTTACTGCTGGTGAAACTCCAGTCGTTGAGTCTAAATTGTTGCCCTCAGCAACCACTCAACCTAAAGTGATTGAAGCTACAGATTTAGGAACCAAGGTTTCAGGCCTTGATGAATCTAATGACGAAGAAGATATCTTCAATTTTTCAGCAAACGAAGAAGAACTGACAAAGAAAGTTGAACCCCTAGTGGTTACAATTCCTCCTCCTTCTCTTGTTCATGATGAAGGAGATGCTGAAAGAAGCCGTTTGCTGATCAATGATGATCAATTCGCCACTGAGCTCAAAGTTCATTCACTCACTCCCTCTTTAGTGTCGTTCCCTAGTGTTGAAGATTTTACTCCCAGGATTAAGGCACTTATGGTTGTTCACAAAGCCTGCAAAGAAGAGGATGATGCACTGCTTGCTGAGAGTCCGCTTGACATAGGCAAGATACTGGCTACTATGCTGAAACGCACAACTTCTCTTACAATAGCTCAGAAAGACATAAGTCTACATCATAAAAGCTATGAAGAATATGTTAGTCAAGCACTCAAACTGGCTAAAACTGCATTGAAAAAGGCTCAGACTTTCAATGAAGTAAAAGTTGACAATGAGCGCCGACATGAGGAGAACTTGGTGAGTATTAAAGAAGAAATGTCCAAGCTGACTGCTGATCAGCAAGAAATAATTCTTAAGTACAATAGCCTAAGTAAACTTGTTGAAAATTGCAATGAATTTTTCTCTCTGCACATTCACCCAATGATGCAATCCATGTCTAAGGGGGGAGATAAACAAAGAAAATCTTCAAGAAATAAAACCCCTGCTGAAGCGCCATTGATTCTGCCTAGTCCACTTCCCAGTGAACCTCTTGCTGAAAGAGAGAAAAGTTAAAAAAGACGAGCTGAAACAGATTCTGAGAGAAATTCAACAAATCCAAAAAGGAGAAGAACATCTGCTGAAACTCAAGAATACTGTCATACTGAGAGTCATCAAGATCTGAATGAAGATGATGATAATGATGATGACCAAAGAATAGCTCAAGCAATAAGAGCTAGACCAATCACAGCCCTAACTCATTCTGGCCACTCTAAACATTTCTCTTCTGACTCAAGATCTTCAGCAAGAGATCAAGAAAATGCTAAGTCAAGAAGAAGAAGGCAAAGACAGGTGTTGTAAGGAAACTCAAACTTATCTTAGTGAATTCAATCCTAGAAAGGACAAAGTGGATTAGTTGAGAGATTACGCCACTCTCAGATACCACTATAAAAGTGTTTGTGTGATTTACTTTACTGCATTTAGTTTTCAGCAAGCATATCTATCTGTACACTGTCACTCTGCTCACTTGCTGAAACTATCACTTACTAAAAAGCAGTTATTGTATAAAGACTTCTGCACTCTATTTTTAAGTATCAGTAAAACTCGTTACTGAAAAGTAACTAGTACTTGCTGAGAAAGTTAAGTATCAACAAACTCATTACTGAAAAGTAATAAGCCCTTGCTGAGAAAGTTTTTAAAAGACGAAAGTTTGAAAAGACTATTCACTCCCCCCTCCCTCTAGTCTTTTCTTGTTGTTTAAAGGGACCAACAATTGACAACTCAGGTCGTTTAATATGAAGAACAAACGGAGAAGGCAACGAATTCTGGTGTTTATGGAAGCAACGAAGAACAATAAGGTTATGTTTCTGTTTGTATATGATTTTACGTAATGTGTTAGTTGTTTCTGTTAGATAGTTCATATTTCTATTACGTGAATTCTGAAGCATCGTAGACATATATGGATTCATGTATTCCCACACAAATAGTTAATGATTTTGCATGATTAGTAAATGTTTTTACATGAATGACGTTATATGATATCACTTATGATGAATCAGAAAATATGTATGTGTTGGTGTTTAAGGTTTTCATATAAATAATTTAAGGTTTCTATACATTCAATGTAAGGTTTTTTGTCAACATTTTAATATGGATGTAATAACATTTGTTTTCTACGGAGTATATCACAGTTTTCAATGTTACTATAAATTTATAGAATGTTTCTTCTGAAATATTCAAGGTTTTTATATAACAGAGTATTTAAGGTTTCTATAAAATTTATTGAATATTTCTTTCGAAATATTTAAGGTTTCTATACAAGATGTTTAATCATATGCAGCAGATATTTTGGAAACAAGACAAGAGAGATTTTAGTTGATGATCATCAGTTACGTGGATGTTTGATAGAGTATTCAACAAAAACATGGGAAGAGCTCTATGATCATGCATCTTTGCTTGGTTTTAGTGTGAAATTCTACACTTCACGACACTCCAAGAATGATGATTCATTAAAGGAAAGCTACTTTGACTGCTCATGTGAAGGACAAACAAATAGCAAGAAGAAAAAAGACACGTGACTCCATCTCCCATTAGTTGAAGAAAATTTGGATGGAAAGAATCCAAATAGCAATATTTCTTCATATGTTGTTTAAGGTTTCCATAATATTGTTAAAGTTGATCTATACACGATTTGAGGTATTTACATATATTCTTTAATGTCTAACAATAACATGAATGATTTAAAGGAAAACATGTACATCTTTATGAGATTTTGAGATAAAATCAAGTTTGTTTTTATGAAAGTTAAACATGACGGTTGTGAAAACATAAACATCACTTAGTTTTTACAAAATCATGGACTATTAACTATTTTGTATAAAACATATACTATTTCGTATCAAACATGGACTAAAAAATAATAATGTGTCTTCTAAAATCATAAATAAAATTGTGAACCCTAAAACCCTTCAGACATGAAAACACCATTCGATTATAATGTTCATAATTAGGGTTTAAGAAAGCCCTGCACCACATTCAAACACTAAACCCTAATTTAGCGTTTCTCGGGAGTACTGAAGCGTTATTACAACCAACATATCAAAACCTTTAAGCATTATAGAAGAAAGCTTAGATATATTATTTGGAGACCTTGGACATATTTAGGTATTACAACCAATATTTCAACACCTTTAATCGTTTAAGAAGAAACCTTAAACATCGAATATGAAACCTTGATCATCACATACAGAAACCTTTATCACACTAGATTAAAAATAAAAATAAAAACTTTTGCTTCAGAAAAATAAAACCTTCTATAGATTGTTTGCAATTTAAAAACTTAAACATGGATGTATTAACGTAAAACATAAACTTTAAGTCCTAATTAAGAGTTTGCCGGGACTTACTGGAGCGTTACGTACTATTCGGTTGATACCAATATTGATTAGATATTTTAAAATTTATATTTTTCTAAAACCAAATTGGGGATTGGTGAACCCAAAATCCCCTTAAAGTTGATATAGCCACCTTCATATTATGCGGTCTTAATTAGGGCTTAGGGTTAGATGGGGTGCAGGGAACGCCCTGCACCCCATCTAATCCTAAGCCCTAATTAAGCGTTTATCAGGGGATACTGAAGTGTTATTATAACCACAATATCAAAATCTTTAAGCATTATATGAAAAACTTTTGATATATTGTATGTAAAACTTGAACACTAGGTATTATAACCGAAACTATTAAAACCAATATAGCAAAACCTTTAACATTTCAGAATAAACTTCATACATTTACTTCACAAAATCATGAACTGTTTTGAATGAAAAATGAATTGTTTTTGTTTATATTTTTACATATCATGGATAACTTTCTATGTAACATGAAATATTTTTCAATAAACGAACTATTATTCCTAAGTACAAGAGGCTAAGATTGACCCATAAACAAACATAGCCCTTAATAGAGATTCCTGCTCATTGCGGCATTTTATCAAACATCTTGTAAGTAAACTTTTCTTCATAGAGAATCTTGCTCGTTGAGGCGCAGAAATGGAAAGCGAATATCTTCAAATTCCATAAGCCAACACCTTATTTCTATAATTTCGCTTTCGGGCCTTCAGGGCCTCAAATTTCAAGAATTTCAAACCTATCTTCTTCGTCAACCCTGAGCTCCGCATTTTTACTTGATTTCAGTTTTTCCACAACATCATATTATAACGTCCTGTTTAGATAAACAATGTGATAACATGAACTAGCTAGCACATATATAATCAGAAAACATGAATTATAATCACCAAAACATGAACTATTATCAACTAAACATGGACACATCAAAATATAGATTATTAAAGTAAAAACATTAATGATACGAGCTAAAACGTGAATAGATTAAAACATAAATCATTTGATACCAAAACATGAACTATAACCATTATACAAGTAGGTATTTAGATATGATGCCACATAACATTAACATCAGGGCATTGATTATTCACAAATATAAAATAATAACATTCTCTTCTCAGAACTCAGATAACCAATTCTCACAGAAAACCACCCCTTCTCCATAGATTATAAGGCCAAATCAAATTCATGAGAGAGAAATCATTCATCTTAAAGTTGAATATTCAAATTTGATCCTTAAAACACTAGGATCAAATCGCACAGAAAGGGAATCAATTGAACAATTCGACTCAACACAGAACACCCCAAAAAAAATCACTAAATCCAAAATTCAATGTTTGAGATGAATACATACATGAATCCGAGTAAAAATTGAAGAGAAAACATTACACTTCAGATAGAGAAAACTTACCTCATTAAAAATGAAATAAACATTCAGACAATAACATAATACATAATACTAAACATGCAATACTATCACAAACTTCAATTAGAATATAAATAGTAAAGTATCTAAAAACTGAATAGATTATACTAAATTCTTATAAATCTAATACATAATACTCATTTCACTGAAATATGCATGTTATACAAATGTTTAATCATTTCATACAAACCTTACATATAAGCTAGAGAAAACTTACATTATTTGGTCATACATATTATCATCTACAAAGAAACATATCAAAATGAACCATTAAAATTCAAACCTATACAAAAAAACCTTATCTATCTCAAAACCTTATGCATAAAATATAAATCTTTACTCATTTCATACAAACCTTACACTTCTGATAAAGAAAACTTACCTCATCAACAATAACATCAACATTGAGACAATAACATAGAAAATGAACTATACACATACAAACCTATAATGTATATACAATTAACCCAAAGTCAGTACATTGAAAGAGTAAACATGCAATACTATCACCAACTTCAATAAGAATACAAATAGTAAAGTATATAAAAGTTGAATAGATTATACTAAGACCTTATAAATCTAATACATAATACTTATCATGACATTAATCTATAATATAATGAACTATATTTACTAAAATATGCATGTTATACAAATGTTTACTAATTTCATACAAACCTTTACATATACGCTAGAGAAAACATACATTATTTGGGCATACATATTATCATCTATAATGCAACAGATCAAAATGAATCATTAAAATTCAAACCTATACACAAACAAACCTTATCCATCTCAAACCTTAGGCACATTATATAAATCTTTACTCATTTCATAAAAACCTTACACTTCAGATAAAGAAAACTTACCTCGTTAACAATAAAATCAACATTCAGACAATAACATAAAAAAATGAACTATACACAAACAAGCCTATACTATATATATAGTTAACTCAAAGTCAGTACATATGAAAGAGTAATCATGCAATACTATCACCAACTTCAATAACAACAGTAAGCATGCAGTATCATCATATAAACATGAACAATTAACATCATAATCCATTCGAACATACATAAAAAATTCCAAAATGAAAGAGTCTCATCTCAAAATCAATAGAAAGAAGAGAGTGAACATACAATATAGTCAATAAATTAAGTAACAGCAGTAACCATGCAGTATTATCATATAAACATGAACAATTAACATCCTAATCCATTCGAAATACACAAAAAATCCAAAACCTAACATCAGCTCAAAATCAGTAGATCGAATGCTAAGATCTAAAAAATTAATAAAAATGAAGATTGAAGGGGAAAATAACATCCTAAACGATTCGAAATACATAAATATTTCCAAAACCAAGCAGTCTCAGCTCAAAATTAGTAGATCAAACCTAAAATCTAAAAACTCTGTAAAAATGAAGAGTGAGGAGGAAAATCAAACCTATACCTTCGTTTTGACATGCTTTCTTCTGATTCGGAGCAGCATAAAACTTAGTCAGAATCCTAGCATCTTCGTTTGCTCCAGTCATTTGGATTTTGAATTCCAAAATTCGATTCGACTATCAAAACCTAGCTAACAATGAGGAGAACGACGGTGAACGATGGAGATCCTGCAACGACGACGATGATGAGAGGCGGTGGAAGATAATCGGTGATGAGAGAGAAGGAGAGTCGCGATGAGAGAGAAAGAGTCGAGATGAGAGAGACAGAGTGGTGATGAGAGTTTCAGAATCCGGGTTTGAGAGAAAAGAACCTGGGTTTTCAAATATTTAGACATTACCCGTATCCGTCATAACCCGTAATAAAGATCCGACCCGCAAGATTAGAATGTGGGTTATGTCTCTCAGTCTCTCACTAATTGTGTCTTACACAAGTTATTGTCATTCAATTAAGACCACTCTAATGGTTTGAAATCAAAATTATTTCTTTTATTGAAACAAATTTCTTGTGGTTTACTAAAGGTAAAACCAACTTCGAAATAAGTGTATACAAGAAATAACGAGGAGTTCAATATGAGTAAACAAATGATTAAACTTAGTGACTCATGAAACTTAGTGTTTTGAGACATGGAGATGTATAGATTTATACACAAGTTACATGTTGGGGACATGAGCATGATGGCTCAAAGAAAATCTTTTGTATCTTTGTCATGACAAGAGGGTTATCTCAAGTGTTGATAAACCAAAGAAAGTTATTGGATGCATAAGTGGAAGTAGCACATGAATTGATGTACACAATCATGTGACCAAATAAATATACAACATGTAATATGGTGAATCGAGATCTTGAGTCATAGATATGATACCATGATGCAGTTGATCTTTAGTCTGGAAAGACGGTACCGTATAATAAAAGGCCTTACTAAAGATCTAAGATACTGCTTGTTGTCTAGGGGAATGGGCCTAAAACCCACAATATAAAGGGAATTCGCGGTGGTAACCCAACCATACTGACTGGAGATGCCATGAATTTGGGTCAATATGGAAAACGAAGTTGTGAATGACCGGTAGATCACCTCGTGATGGTTGATCAAAGCACTTAGGAGTTATGCTCCACGCGCCATTCCTAATAAAGACATTAAGTGCTAAACTTCCTGGTCGGGTGGAGGTGGAGTCAATGAACTCTTAATGATCTATGAAGAAATTTTCGGGATTTCTTTAGCTTTTGAGCGGAGCATTGGGAGGCACAATGCTCTTAGAACGAGATCACCTATTTAATTGTGAAGTGTGGCCGCTTCAAATGAAACACTTAAAATCCAAGTGTGTCCAAGGCCTTTAATGGACAGACTAAGGCGGAACGAAACAATAAAGGGACATTATTGTGTTGATATCATTGTCTTGGTTTACACAAAAATGCCAACTGGTTCAAGACATCGTGTTCACCGGGTGGCAAGTAAATCCGATGGTATTCTACTAGGGATGATCAAAGCCCAAAGCTATCTCCCCCGATGCAATAATGTTCCCGCTGGGAAGTCAGGTTGGAGCACCACGTGTGCTGTGAGCATCAATTCTCTTTCATGTGGGGATTGTTGGAATTTTAGCTAAACCATAGCTGCTATGTCTATGACTATGCACCATTAACCAAAAAAGGCACCTCTCACGTTGGAAATGAAGTTTTCTTGAACGTGAATAATCTACTAAAATAGTAGAAGACACTCGAACATTTGTTACTAAAATTCCGTGGTGAAAGAGGAATTAATGCTCGAAGTGTGTTTGTTGATGTGATAGTTATGGAAAACTAAAGTTGGAAGTAGCTAAAATTAAGAAGGAAGGAGCAAAATATTAAATATAATATTTTGGTATGGGGTTATTTCAATAAACACTCTTGGTAAAGAGTTTGATAGTTGAAAAGGTGTAGAAATAATAAGTGGATAAAATATGTCAAAGTTGGGTGTTGAACCCATGACCTCTTTGTTAAGAACTAGAGATTTTACCAATGGACAATTGCACCTTTTGTTGAAAGGTTGTGTTGCAACTGAATTGGATAGCGTTTTGCATGAGGAGTTACATTCTCAAGAGTTGCACCTCTTCATTCACAACCTTTCAAAAATATAAATAAAATAACCCATGTTTGGATTAAGAGATAGATTCCAGAACGGAAATACACTCAAGAATCCAGAATTCTCCGTCTTCTTCTCCATATTTTGAAAAGTCTGTCTTCCCATATTGTTGTAGTCCATTCGAGAATCGCATTTCAAGTGCTTGTATACGATCTCACTGCAGTTTTATCTTGAGAGGCTGTTCGTCTGAATACTGTTAGCACCGAGACCAGGGCGAATAAAGTCTTAAGGAAAGAGTGCCATCACTCGACTCTGCAGACTTGTTGATTCATTCAATTTTCAATTTATACACTTCGATACGTTCCTGTTTACTCCCTAAATATTTTCCAACAACTTAAGACTTTATATCGTAGTATCAGAGATGTATGTATCGGAATTGAAGCCCCTGACCGGTTGCTGATGTTTGTCAGGCTTCTAACTGTTCAAAAGGAATTGCAAGAAGGCAGGTGTGTGTAATTCCGTTAATGTCTCTGTTCCAAACATTTCGGCAAAAGGAGAGGATTACGGTGGATATGATGAAATCAAAACTTGTTAGTCTGTGCGAGAAGAGACGTACACAAATATATCTGTTGCTGAAGTGATTTCATATGTATGAGACAATTATTCCTTGTTGCGCGAGAAGTTTGTAGGGCAACGAACCAAGTGATTAATCAGGGAAGTATACTATATTTTATTGATCAATTTGTCAATTACCCAGAAAATTATTGATTAGTTCAGTGTGGTTAATTTTGATATTTCATATATGCCACTAATCAAGACAATTACTTTGTTCAATTGCTTGCGTGACAAAAGTGATGAATCAAGAATGAGATTCTGGGTCGAGGCCGAATAACAAGTGATCGATGATCCAAGTGAATTACTATTGCTATCTTAGGCAGGATACATTATGGAAATGAAGAAAATATTCATGGACGTGGCTAAAGGAGGACTTGCTGAATAGAAATGCAAAACATGGAGGCATTTGATGGAAATTAATTGCAGTTTTCAGTGATCCAAATTTTGGTGGTACCAAGCCTTGTTCGGATGCATGAGTGACACTAGATTGCCTTGCATTGGGTCAATGTCTTCGTGAAGACTTATCAAGCCATATGATGGAGGCAATGATATGCTAGGGTAATGATTAATTGGTCCAGTATTGTGATACAACCAAAATAGTATAGAGGCTTCCACGATTTTCATGGATGTATTGTTGCATTCAATGTTGGGCGTTAATCTGGCCCTAATCATCACAATATCGGTATGTCGTTTGATTTTATAATTTATTGTGGTTTGCAATTTATTATAAGTGTGTATTCTTCTTTGTTTTTCCTCTTGAAAATATATCTACTGGGGATAGAGAATGTGCAAGAGACCGTTGGTCTAGTTGGTATAGAATTCAAGTGTTATGTAAGTGGATCTTATTATGCGGAAATTTAGTTTCTCGACATGGGCATAGATCACGTTAAATATATGAAAGTCTTGATATTCTAGAAATGTGGGAGGAGAACAAATTCTCCACATTTGTCACATGGTAAGAAAAATTGAGTTGTTCAGTTTTTTTGAATGTACTAGTGCTCTCTTTACAATTCTTTTACTTTAAATAATTGGTAGCTTGTTGATTATAACTAAGAGTGTGCATATGTGGATTATTGATGGGTCAAGTTTGGACTCAAATAATCATAGTTGCACATTTTTGTTGTGTTGAGAAAATTGTCTCATGGTACAAGGCTTACGACTTGGAAATTTTTTGAGAAATTGATTGATCAAATTTAATGGTGCAAAGAAATCTCATATGACTTAATGTTTGTGGCAATTGTCGTTGGATCTTTTGAAGAAAGGATAAGTTTCGACTGGGTATACCATTTAAATTTGAGGTTTCTTGAAAGCGTGATCACAACGTAATTGTGAAAAATACTTGTAAGGTTTTAAACCTTAAAGGAAAAGAGAGTCCACTTTCATGTGGGGAAACTTGCTGATTTCCACTGCTATTGAATAAGCACCGAACAATTAGTTCGGAACATTGAGATACCTTGTCTCTGTGGGGGAGGAAGAGTATCTTGATACCTTACAATAGCATGTTTGATTGGGACAACTCAAAGAGCAAGATAACAATACTCATGGAATGTGTGCAATTCCACATTGAGACGAATTGAACTACTATTTCAAGGAATGGTGAATTCAATTAAGATCACTCTAATGGTTTGAAATCAAAGTTATTTCTTTTATTGAAACAAATTTCTTGTGGTTTACTAAAGGTAAAACCAACTTCGAGATAAGTTTATACAAGAAATAACGAGGAGTTCAATATGAGTAAACACATGATTAAACTTAGTGACTCATGAAACATTGTGTTTTGAGACATGGAGATGTATAGATTTATACACAAGTTACATGTTGGGGACATGACCATGATGGCTCAAAGAAAAACTTCTGTAACGTTGTCATAACCAAGAGGGTTATCTCAAGTGTTGAGAAACCAAAGAAAGTTATTGGATGCATAAGTGGAAGTAGCACATGAATTGATGTACACAATCATGTGACCAAATAAATATACAACATGTAATATGGTGAATCTAGATCTTGAGTTGTAGATATTGAAAGTATGTATGTCCTAGAGACAACCATTTACAAGATGATGTACTTGGATCATAATCAGTTTATTATTATTTATATTGCATATTAATTGGCTCTACATCTTTGGATTATTTATTTGGTTGTTTTAAGATAATTCTATAAGATGTTCCCATGGACTATATGTTATCACCAAGTGTGTGAGAACTTGGATGACAGAACGTAAGTCCTAAAATTGTCCCAATCGAGGTCATTGAGATTTGAGATATCAATGACACACGTTAAAGATTGGCATGCGATCTGCATCATATTCTTAGAGGAATGTAGTGGCTCTCACAACTACGAATGAATTGGTCATTCATGATGGATGCATGGAACACCATAGAGGGTGTTGACGGACCCACCGAGAAACCGTTTGATTAATTCTATTAATGTGTCTATGGAAGTATCGGTGTGTAAGGTAATTTAACAGTCCTTCGACTTGAGGTTAATACTGACTACATGTGTGGAATAATATATCTTGACCATGACCAATGCTTGCACTCCACTTGGGGTAGATACGGCATGCGTTAGATATATTATGAAGTGCATGGGAGTAGTATTTGAACCAAGATATAATTCATTCCTCGCAACAGACATTGGAGAGAATACTTTACATCTCATAGTTAGGTTGATCGTTAGTCATTGGCCAATGCATTACGATATATTCAAAATGGTGTTTGAATATGATCGAAGATCAACTAACATGAATGAGAAAGAAATGAATAAGTTATTGGAACAGACACGATATCAAGTTCTACACTTATTCGAGTATTCGAGAATGAAGGGACTATATTAACCTTAGACTAAAGGTGATTTGTATATCCTTACAAATGTCCTTATATATTAATATTGTCCGGTAAATCGTTTAGGAGTTTCACCGTGAACCTAATTAGATTAGTGATTAATATATAAGGCCCTACGGGTCACACTACACGATTAGTACTCTACCAAATCGGGATTGTTAATAAATAAATATTAATTAGATTAATATTATTTATTTTAAATAGATATTAATTAGATTAATATTAAGTATGAATAATTTAATTGGGTCAAATTGGATTTGGAACAATTAAAATCAAGTGTATAAATTGGATCAAATTTGATTTGGACTAAAAGTGCATTTGGGCCAAATTAAACAATGAAGAGGAGAAGGTAAGAGAAGCCCAACTCATTTATCAACACCTGGGCGCGTCGCACGCGCCCAGCAAACTGAACCTGGCGCGTGCTGTGCACGCGCCCTCCCTCCCATCTTCCTCTCCTTTTTGACCGGCCCCACTTGCATTTTCACATGGGTGGGTTTTGTCTTGATGCTTTAAATAGAAGACTAGATGGAATTAAATGTACGTAACCTTTTACATGCACATTAATTCCTCTTCTCTCTACACAAAGCACAAGAAGACAAAATACACCTCATCCATTTTGTCTTCTTTCAGAAAGAGACAAAATTAAGTACACACTTGTTTTATCATATATATTATCCTGATTCATTAAAATGGTTTCCTAGCACTCTACGGTAGAGAAAAATCTGTGGATACCGAGGTTAAGGATTTCAAGCTGGATAATATGGAAGATTTGGATTTGCTTGGAGCAGAGCTTGAAGGCTTGGGAGCTCACTCAAGAGGACTTCGAAGCATACGATAGAGAGTTCGCAGACGAGGATATCGAGGAGCAGCAATTGGATTTTGTTGAACAAACTGACGAGGAGAATTTGGAATTACTAAATCTGTAAGATTTTTCTCCTCTACGTATCACATGTTAAATAACTGTTAATAAGATAGGTCGTAAAATTTTCGAAATTCCGCTGCGTATGCTTAGAGCAAAATGACCCTATATTCCTACAGATATGATACCATGATGCAGTTGATCTTTAGTCTGGAAAGACGGTACCGTATAATAAAAGGCCTTACTAAAGATCTAAGATACTGCTTGTTGTCTAGGGGAATGGGCCCTATACCCATAATATAAAGGGAATTCGTGGTGGTAATCCAACCATACTGACTGGAGATGCCAACAATTTGGTTCAATGTGGAGAACGAAGCTGTGAATGACCGGTAGATCACCTCGTGATGGTTGATCAGAGCACTTAGGAGTTATGCTCCACGCGCCATTCCCAATAAAGACATTAAGTGCTAAATTGCCTGGTCGGGTGGAGGTTGAGTCAATGAACTCTTAATGATCTATGAAGAAATTTTCGGGATTTCTTTAGCTTTTTAGCGGAGCATTGGGAGGCAGAATGCTCTTAGAACGAGATCACCTATTTAAGTGTGAAGTGTGGCCGCTTCAAATGAAACACTTAAGAATCCAAGTGTGTCCAAGGCCTCTAGTGGATAGACTAAGGCGGAACGAAACAATAAGGGGACATTATTGTGTTGATATCATTGTCTTGGTTTACACAAAAATGCCAACTGGTTCAAGACATCGCGTTCACCGGGTGGCAAGTATATCCGATGGTATTCTACTAGTGATGATTCAAAGCCCAAAGCTATCTTCCCCGATGCAATAATGTTCCCGCTGGGAAGTCAGGTTGGAGCACCACGTGTGCTGTGAGCATCAATTCTCTTTCATGTAGGGATTGTTGGAATTTTAGCTAAATCATGGTTGGTATGTCTATGACTATGCACTATTAACCAAAAAAGGCGCCTGTCAAGTTGGAAATGAAGTTTTCTTGAACGTGAATAATCTACTAAAATAGTAGAAGACACTCGAACATTTGTTACTAAAATTCCGTGGTGAAAGAGGAATTAATGCGCGAAGTGTGTTTGTTGATGTGATAGTTATGGAAAACTAAAGTTGGAAGTAGCTAAAATTAAGAAGGAAGGATCAAAATATTAAATATAATATTTTGTTATGGGTTTATTTCAATAACCACTCTTGGTAAAGAGTTTGATAGTTGAAAAGGTGTAAAAATAATAATTGGATAAAATATGTCAAAGTTGGGTGTTGAACCCATGACAACTTTGTTGAGAGCTAGAGATTTTACCACTGGACCATTGCACCTTTTGGTGAAACGTTGTGTTGCAACTGAATTGGATAGCGTTTTGCGTGAGGAGTTACATTCTCCAGAGTTGCACCTCTTCATTCACAACCTCTCAAAACTATAAATAAAATAAACCTTGTTTGGATTATGAGACAGATTCCAGAACGAAAATACTCTCAAGAATCCAGAATTCTCCATCTTCTTCTCTATATTGTGAAGAGCCTGTCTTCCCATATTGCTGTAGTCCATTCAAGAATCGTATTTGAAGTGCTTGTATACGATCTCACTGCAATTTTATCTTTGGAGATTGTTCGTCTGAATACTGTTAGCACCAAGAGCAGGGTGAATAAAGTCTTAAGGAAAGAGTGTCATCGCTCAACTCTGCAGACTTGTTGATTCATCAAATTTTCAGCTTATACACTTCGATAGGTTCCTATTTGTTCCCTAAATATTTTACAACATCAATCAATCTCCAAAAAACGTAGTGGATTCAGCCACAGAGTAAGGCGGTTTGCGGCGGCCATCGGAGGAGTTTCGTCCGTCGATCGAAGGTGACGACCACCTTTTTTTCAGATCTGATTGGAGAGGAAAACATATTTTCTAAATTTGTTTAAGAGTTTGTTTGACTAGAGATATAAACCGTGTGCCCAGCCCGGTCACTCTTAGACCGGTCCTTCCCATAAATATAGGAAGGACGAGTCTTTTCTGAGATTTTGGCATTCGTAATTACTTAATTCGTACTAATTCATATAACTGAAACGGTTTTATTACAACGCAGTAAGGCGAACCATTGCTCGACGGGCACAACTCTACCAACATTCTCCCACTTGCACTAGAGCAAATAGGGTTGTCTTAACGCCATAGCGTTCACGTGTTTCTCAAACTTGAGCACAGGTAAAGCTTTTGTCAAGGGATCTGCCACATTGTCTTCCGACAAGAATCAGATCCTGTCCGCAGTAGACCAACATATAGTCCCTCGTTCTCTGAGGATACTTGAGGATCGCTTTGATAGTTGTCCAGTGTGTCTCACTTGGATTTGCTTGGAATCGTGCGGCAACTCCCACTGCGTGACACATATCAGGTGATGAACGATCGTTGAGCACTCACCAAATAAATTTATTTATAAGCCAAGATAACTCTAAATTACATAGAAGTTAGTGTAATGGCAAGCTAACTCGAGTGTCGGTCTTTAGGGATTTAACAAGCTATTCCTAATTTACTTTCTACTTAATCAATCAATAACAAATAGTTGGAAATAGTTTTTGGTTGCAATAGTAAACAATAACAATAAACGATAGAGATAAATACTAACGAGTTTAATAAGAGATAAGCGGTTGATAGTAGGTAGTAGGCATATTAACATGACTTATTCATATGTTAGCAAGTGATAGACGTAGGTAGTCACACCGTTTGTAGACATGTATCATCAATAACATGCTTAACGAATCATACAATATCTTCGAAGGCACTACGAGGCACTATTACTTAGAAATATCCAGCATACATGGAGCTACTCAACACATACTAAATTTCTAGCATTGCATACATGTAGTCATGGCTATGTAATCGCACTTAATCGGCCATGGATCTTGTCACTATCCAATTCGAAGATATATTATTTTCACCAAAGTGCATTCGGGGACCCTGTGACAGAAAACATTACAAACGTAACTACTTCTTACTAAAATATAAGTAAAAGAACAATAAAAGGTCGAAATAGAGCCTTGATGACGGGTCCTAATTTATCATCATCATCACGTCTCGTATACTCCATTCCATGCATGAGATCATTAATAGCTTTCACGTATGGTACGTTCCTCATCCTTTCAATCTCATCGTCCGTCTTTGGACATTGATCCATTGAAAGGGTGACTCCAGTCTTAGAGGGCATGGTCCCATTCTTAGAGTCTTGCATCGAGTACCTAGACAACATCTTGTTTATATACGATGCTTGCGATAAGGCTATAAGCCTATTCTTGCGATCACGGTATAACCGTATTCCAAGAATGTACGCTGCTTCCTCCAAATCTTTCATTTGGAACTACGTACTTAACCAAGCTTTGACTTCAGATAACATGTCTACCCTATTGCCCATAAGAAGAATGTCATCTACGTAGAGCAGAAGAAACACTACATTGTTTCCTTTGTTCAACTTGTAAACACAAGGATCTTCTTCATTTTGAAGGAAGTCATAACTTTTAACTCTCTCGTCAAAAGTAATGTTCCAAGATCTAAAGGCTTGCTTCAACCCGTAGATGGATTTGATCAGTTTGCAAACTCTCTTTTCCAGACCTTTAACAACGAAACCTAGGGGTTGATCCAGATAAATTGTCTCCTCAACACTTCGGTTAAGGAATGACATCTTGACATCCATTTTCCACATGTCGTAATCATAATATGCAGCAATGGAAAGTAAGATACAGATGGACTTCAGTGTTGCCATTGGAGAGAAGGTTTCATCGTAATCGATATCTTCCTTTTGGGTGTAACCTTTAACCACCAATCTGGCATTATAGGTTTCAACCTTGCCATCCTTTCCAATCTTACGCTTGTAGACCCATTCATTTCCTATGGGGTTGAATCCATCAGGGAGGTCTACAAGTTCCCAGACCTTATTTACATACATTTAATCAATTTACTGTTTCATCGCTTCCATCCACTTATCTTTGTCCGAATCAGCAAGAGCTTCATCATAGGATAATGGATCATCCATATCACCATCAGCCACCACCACATGGTCGCCTCCTACGAAGGGAACATATTGATTCCGTTTTCTCCCACTTCATCTAGGTTCTCCTTGATTCTTCCTGCGAGATTTAGGAGGCTGGTCTACGATCCAGGGACCCACGCTTCTGATGAATGTGTATTTTACACTTTCATTTGAGTCTTTTTCACCTATTTTAGCTATCCTCTTTGTTAATTTAGCTATATTTTAGTGCATTTTATTAGAATAGTGTCACGTTTCCCTTTAGTTTTTATTTTACAGGTTTTGGTTGAAAAATGAGGTTTTCCGGGCAATTATATTGAAGTAGACAAGGAATTGGTGTTCCAGAAGCCCAATTGGAGTATCTGAAAGATTCCGGACATGATTTGAAGTCTAGGGGTCGAGTCTGAAGGCTAAAAGGTCACTAGAAGGCAGAAACCGAGTCCGAAAAGGGGAAGAAATCCAAAAACGCGTCGAAAAAGCGTAAAGGGCGGAAATTTACTCCCGGGCGAGTCGCCCGGGACGTGGGGCGAATCGCCCCACACAAGGCGAATCGCCCGGTGTGTGGGGCCCTTCGCCCCACACAATTCGAACACCTATATATAGTTGCTCAGTTTTCTCCGTTTTTCAGACTTTTCCAGACCTTTTCTCTCACCTTTCTCTATAGTTTTTATGTAGGAATTTCCCAGAGCCTGTTCTGGGGGTTCTTAGCTTAGGAGATACTTTTTCTTAGCAATTTGGAGCTTGTAAGATCGTGATTCTTCGGAGATTGACAACCTTCGGTAACATTGTATCTTACAGTTTTTCTATTTATATTTATATATCTTTCATCATGTTTTCATTCATTCGTGGTATGATTTCTGTTGATTGCATGACAACTATGAGTAGCTAAACTTGTCGTTGGTGATAGTATGTGATTTCTTAGCGAAGGGTTGATAATTATGTTAATGGCTATATCGCGCATTATACTCTGAGTTATTGCTTTATTTCTTTGATCTATCTAAATCTATATCTTCGTAGTGTTGAATAATTACGAAACACAATTGGAAAATTCATTTATCTTTGATCTATCTAAATCTATATCTTCGTAGTGTTGAATAATTACAACTGAACAACTCATTGATCAAAGATCTCCATGCAAGACCGAGGAATTTACGCATGATTATTAACCCGTTATGCTTTGAATGACCATACTATCACCAATCTCCATTATCTGTTAAGAAAAACCTTTGCTAAGTCGTCTGCTGTTTTATATTCTTAAGTTAGATTAGATAAAGCTAGTTATAGTCCTTAGAGATCGACACTCGAGGTTATTCTACTGCTACACTACGGTTTTCGTTGTAGTTGTGAATTGCCTTTGGCTAAATACAAATTTATTTGATTCGTTGGAACCCGACATCCAAACGTTCATCAAATTGGCGCCGTTGCCGGGGACTATACTCCTTTTTTCTGTTTAATTTGTTTATATTTTCAGCATTCAATTCCTAGTTCTAGTAGTTTTTAGTTTTCCCTTTTAATCTCTCTCTGATACCCCTTTCCTAGTCTTAGTAGTATTCGATTTCTAGAAATTTTCTTGATCGTCAAAATTTCTAACGAGACTAATTTTCAGTTTTGAGTTACTCCTGTTCCAGATTTCCAGGTATGACGACCTTAAAAGCTCGCTTGACACCTACGTTCTCGCAAGTCAGGAAAGGGTCATCTATATACTCGGAAGAAGAGTTATCAGGGTATGAGGTAACGAGTTCTGTAGTGAGAAGGATTCCGAGGTTCGAAGATGGAGTGGGGATGAATCCGTTAAGCTTCATCAGGTCCTATGAGGAAGAAATAGCAAAAGTTCCAGCAAAGGGGTTCACCGAGGACCAATTATGCAGGAAATTATTTTCTTTTGCTCTGGGATATGAACCAAGGATTTGGATAGCAAGGTTAGCACCAGGATCACTGAGGACCTGGAGCCAAGTAGTAGAGGAGTTCTTGGCACGTTTCATGCCTTACCATGAGACGATTGCACTACGGAATCGGATCGAACACTTCAAGCAAGGAGAATACGAGCGGTTCTGTGACACCTATGAACGTTTTGAGGTGTATAAACGTGAGTGCCCCCACCACCGTTTCGACGACGGGGAGCTGATTTGGTTTTTTGTTGGAGGACTACGTGATTAAGTTAGGCTTCAAGTGGATGGGATGTGTGGAGGTTTAGAAGAATGTACAGTTGAAGAGGCAAAGAAGGTCTTTCAAAAGTACGCCAATGGATCCGCACAATCTGAGAAGATAATGTCGAATGAAGTCACCAACATATATTCAAATCAGGGCGAAACTGACGGGTTATACGAAGGATATTCTGAAGACAAAGACATCAGTGAGGAGAAGGAACTTGCGTTTTACGCAGGGATTAAAGCCATTGAGAGTGTCTTCGAGATAGCACACGCAGGGCAAGCTGAAAACAATCTTCGCATCGAAAAGGCTTTTGAAGCAGTCGAAGTAACTGAGCAACTTATCAAGGAGCCTAGCCTTCTAAAGTGTGAAAAGTGCGGAAAAGAAGTCGAAGATGCCCCCCTAGAAGTGGGGGGCGAACCGCCCAATGAGGAGGGCGAATCGCCCCCCAACTCCAGGGAATTGGACGACCCCAGTCCCTCGATGTAACACCTGAAACTGATCCCGAGCCACTTCCAGCTGTTACTACCGAGGAGAATGAGTGCGAAGAGGTGAATCTACTACTCCGTGGAGGCAAGATGACCAAAATTCCTAACTTCGTGCGTCCTAAACGGGTTGAATCTACTGGGACCAAAAATACAGGACCAAGCACAGAACAAGAGGTTAGCGAAAGTTCCAAAGAACCTCAAGAAGTTCCAAAAAGGAATGATGAACCAAGACCATCTGTGGAAGACATAGGTGATGATGAGGTCGAGGTAGGAACTTCTACTCCAGGGAAACTTCACAAATCTTCTAATCCATATGTGCCTCAAAAGCCACATGTACCATTCCCAAGTCGGATCAAGCCAGCCAAGAAGGACATTCGAGAATCACCCCTATTCCAACACCTCTCGAAAGTGGAGGTCAATGTGCCTCTCTTGGAGTTAATCCAAAACATTCCAGCTTATACGAAATTCTTTCGTGAGATCAAGAACAAAAGGGTTACTTCAGGAAAGGAAGTGAATGGGGTTGAAATGGTCAACTCAATTGCCGGATTGCCCATGAAGAAAAAGGATCCTGGAAGTTTCATCATCGACTTCGCCTTAGGGAATGGACGAACTACGAATGCAATGCTTGACTTAGGGGCTAGCATTAACTTAATGCCCTATTCGATATACAAGGCCCTGGATCTCGGAGAATTGACACCAACTGATATGGTCATCCAAATGGCAGACCAAAGTGTGAAGAGGCCGGTCGGGATAATAGAAGACATCCTTGTGAAGGTGGACAAATTGATAATCCCAGCTGATTTTGTAGTAATGAAGTCTGCAGACGAGGGAAAGAGCCATATTCGCGAGCACGTAGTACTACTTGGGAGACCGTTCATGGCGACTACCAACACATGCCTTGAACTTAAGGGCAAGAAAATAACCATGGAGGTAATGGGAGAGAAGATTGAGTTGGTAGGATGCAACATCGAAGATAAGGAAGTCACGGAAGAGTTAAATTTTGTCGATTGCTATGATTCCGTGATTTCCGAATTTCATCATTGCCATGATAATCGTGAACCACTTGAGGAGGCACTAACCATGCAAACTCAGACGTGCTACATGACCGAAGAAGCAAGGGAACTAGTTGAAATAATGGATAGCACCCCAGAAATTCCCGCAGGAGAGGAGGTACTTGAACCTTTAGATGAAGAAGAGGAAGAAAGTAGATTTCCTGAAGAGCCTAGTTTAGAATTGAAACCACTTCCTGCGCACCTCAAGTATGTGTACTTAGGAGAAAATCAGAAGAAGCCTGTAATTGTCTCCTCACATCTCTCCAACGATGAAGAAAGTAGGCTGATTGAAGTATTGAAAGAAAATTCTGCAGCTATAGGATGGGGGATCAGTGATATCAAAGGAATTAGCCCTACACGGTGCGTGCACAACATCACTCTAGAACAAGATGCCAAACCCGTTAGGCAACCTCAGCGAAGGATAAATCCAGCCATGCAAGAGGTGGTAAAGAAAGAAGTGATCAAGTTGCTAGATGCCGATATGATTTACCCCATTCCTGATAGTCGATGGGTGAGCCCGGTACATGTAGTTCCTAAGAAATCAGGAGTCACGGTGGAAGAAAATGAGAAGGGAGAGTTGGTACCGGTTCGGAAGACCACTGGATGGCGGATGTGCATTGACTATAGAAGATTAAATGCCGCCACTAATAAAGACCACTTCCCTTTACCATTATAGATGACATGCTAAACCGCCTTGCGGGGCCGAAGTTTTTTATTGTTTTCTTGATGGTTTATCAGGTTTTTACCAGAGTCCGATTGCACCGGAGGATCAGGAGAAGACGACATTCACTTGCCCATTCGGAACATTTGCCTATAGGAGGATGCCATTTGGACTATGCAACGCTCCCGCCACTTTTCAAAGGTGCATGCTTTCTGTCTTCTCCGACATGGTAACTAAATTTGTTGAAGTTTTCATGGATGATTTTTCCCTTTTTGGTGAATCGTTTGATGAATGCTTGCAAAGATTAGATCTTGTTTTGAAAAGGTGCATTGAATGTAATTTGACCTTAAGCTGGGAGAAGAGTCATTACATGGTTAGAGAAGGCATTGTTCTAGGACATGTAGTTTCTGAAAGAGGTATTGAGGTAGACAAGGCAAAGATCGAAATCATTGAAAAACTTCCCCCACCTACTTGTGTGAAAGAATTGCAATCTTTTCTTGGTCATGTAGGATTTCATAGGAGGTTTATTAAAGATTTTTCGAAAATTGCTAAACCTTTAAGTAGCTTGCTTGCGAAAGATGTGGTTTTCCATTTCTCTAATGAATGCTTAGTTGCTTTTAATACCCTTAAGGAAAAGCTTGTTTCTGCTCCCATTGTTGTGCCGCCAGATTGGAATCTTCCTTTTGAGATTATGTGTGATGCTTCGAATTTTGCTATGGGTGCTGTTTTATGCCAAAAAGTTGATAAGCAGTATCGTGTGATTTATTATGTTAGTAAGACTCTAGACTCTGCGCAGGTTAATTATACAACTACTGAAAAGGAATTTTTAGTTGTTGTCTTTGCTTTACAAAAGTTTAGGTCTTATTTAATTGGTTATCCTGTGAATCTCCATACTGATCATGCTGCTTTAAGAAATTTGATCGCTAAGCAAGATTCTAAGCCTTGGTTAATCCGTTGGGTCCTTTTGCTGCAAAACTTTGATTTGACCATAGTGGATAGAGCTGGTAGGGAGAATTTAGTAGCCGATCATTTGTCTAGAATACCTAATATCCCTATTGATTCGATACCCATCAATGAGGACCTCCCGAATGAGCACTTAATGAAGGCTGATGAAGAGCCATGGTATGTTGATATTGTAAACTATTTGGCTATGAATGTTTGCCCCACTAACTTTTCAGCCTCAGACAAGAGAGCTCTTGCCAAGCGTTGCAGGACTTACATATGGGATGATCCGCATCTATTCAAAGAAGGAGCTGATGGGATTCTAAGGAGATGCATGCCACAAGAAGAGCAACAAAGTGTGTTGAGTCATTGCCATGAGCTTAATTGTGGGGGACACTATAGTGGCTTGAAAACAGCTCACAAGGTACTGCAAGCAGGGTTTTTCTGGCCAACAATATACCGAGATGCTCGAAGTTTTGTGAAGAATTGTAACCCATGTCAACGAGGTGGTAATATTGGCAAGAAAGACGAAATGCCCCTTCAAGGGAATCTAGTGGTAGAACCTTTCGATGTATGGGGCATTGATTTCATGGGACCATTTCCATCAAGTGGAGGCTATGTATACATTCTTGTTGCGGTGGATTATGTGACTAAATGGGTGGAGACAATTCCTACAAAAACAAATGACGGCGCAGTGGTTATAAAGTTCTTGAAGGAGGTGATATTCTCTAGATTTGGGTGCCCTAGGACAAACATCAGTCATGGAGGGTCACACTTCGTCAATAGAACGTTTGCCTCCCTTCTTAAGAGATACAGTGTCCACCATAGTGTCGCTACACCATATCACCCACAGACATCGGGACAAGTCGAAGTCAGCAACCGTCAAATTAAGAAGATCCTAGAGCGAGTAGTGAAGCCTAGTAGGAAAGATTGGGCAGGAAAATTGAATGATGCACTTTGGGCATACAGGACTAGCTACAAGACGGTGATCGGGACCACTCCGTACAGACTTGTGTATGGGAAAGCATGTCATCTTCCCGTAGAACTGGAACACAAGGCATATTGGGCTATAAAGGCACTCAATCTTGATATGGGAAAAGCTGGCGAGGAACATTGTTGCAACTAGATGAGCTTGATGAATTACGACTAGGTGCTTATGAAAATGCCAAGATCTACAAGGAACGTACTAAGAAGTATCATGATCGTGGTATAGTACGTAAGGAATTGATTCCTGGACAGAAAGCTTTGGTATTTAATTCTCGCCTTCGACTATTTCCTGGAAAGCTCCGTACTCGTTGGGATGGACCGTACGAAATTATCGAAGTTGCTCCCCATGGAGCTGTAAAACTCTTTGATCCAAAGACGGGCAATACCTTCAAGGTGAATGGCCAGCGAGTGAAGCCATACTTCGAGATATCTAGTGATCAAAGGGAGGTTGATCACCTTGAGCTTACCCTTACCGCCTCCACTAAAGGTTAGTGTGTTTTGTTGTTTTGTTTTCTCACGAGTTTGATTGAGTATTATAGGTCACTTATACAAGTATTAGCTCTCACCTTGAATCCACTTTCGACGTTCGGGACGAGCGACGATGTTCAGGTTTGGGGAGGGGGTTATCGCTGGTTATCTCTATACTTATCTTGCTTATGATAAACTCGTGAAATTTTTTGCATTTGCATTTGCACGTTTACTGCTTTCTTAGTTTTTAGGTTGCATACACTACATTCATCCTAGGATAGTCTTGCACGTTTTGTGTGGAGTTTATTGCCAAATTTTTTGAACTTTTTATTGGGTAGATCAACTAATTATGCCATTAATCATATGCTTCATCTCTATGAATTTGTTTGAGGTTTTTCTCGCTTGGCTTGTCACATTTATGTATTGCACTTAGTTAAGCTTGGTAGTCTCGACATCACTTAGTGATGTTTTCTCTACTGCGGTTCACGAAGGCCTTTATAATAGGATGATGCATGTTAGGGTCTTATGGTTGTTTTCCCGAGTATTATGTACCTAAGAGGCAACAAGTCTTCACCATGCTTTGAGATTGCTAAATGCCTAGGAAGGAGGTAGTGTGAGGATGTGTGATCCTTTGTTTGTAACCTATTCTTCCGAATAGGTTTGGGGAGGGGGTTACACCATCATTAGACTTGTTTTTTGTTTTACATTTTTAGTGTTGTGAGTTTATTTTTCCTTTTTCGTAAATTTTGTACTCCAACCTATTCGAAAGAATAGGTTTGGGGAAGTCGTTTGTGTGTTATTGTTTCTTTTGCGTTGTGCTACTGCTGGCTAAAAAAAATCGAAAAAAAAGAGAAAAATTCCAGAAAAAAAAGAAAAAAAACTGGAAAAGAAAAAAGAAAAAAAAAAAAGAAGAAAAAAAGAAAAGACCCCAAAAAGCAAAGAAGGGTCCAAAAAAAGAAAAGCCAAATAGCATTTTAGCAAAGTGTTGTGTCTCATCTTCCAATTCTTGTAATGTTCGTAATCGTGTTGTAATTTTTCGTCTTTTATTTTTGAGTGTCATTTGTTCTAGACCACCCTCGTCCTGCCATTCAGGAAGTGGTGAATAGCTTAAGGATTTGCTTGAGAGATGGGTAGAATAGGGGAGTGTTATCTTTTATAGAGAACCCTCCTTCGTTTGATGAGAGCCAGTATTGGTTCGACCTCTTTGAGGAAAAGTCTTAACTTGGTGAACAGCAGTAAGTCCTCAGTTTCATAGGCACGGGACAACCATTCGTATTCTAACATGTTTCATTACGTCGTCACTGACTAGGTCCAGGTAGAGAATGTTACGAGATACTATCTTGTCTTGACATAAGTGCTTATGTGGATGTGTATGAGTCAATCGAGGCATTCTTCAACCAATATTCATGTTTTGATTTATATGGTTCTTGTTCATATGTTTTTTGATAGATTCTACATATTAGTTCATTTCATTTGGCATGAGACTCCATTTTTTGTGTTGCATTGTTTTTTGCATTAGAGTCTAGCTTAGTTGCTTGAGGACAAGCAAAGGTTCGGTTTGGGGAGTTTGATGAATGTGTATTTTACACTTTCATTTGAGTCTTTTTCACCTATTTTAGCTATCCTCTTTGTTAATTTAGCTATATTTTAGTGCATTTTATTAGAATAGTGTCACGTTTCCCTTTAGTTTTTATTTTACAGGTTTTGGTTGAAAAACGAGGTTTTCCGGGCAATTATATTGAAGTAGACAAGGAATTGGTGTTCCAGAAGCCTAATTGGAGTATCTGAAAGATTCCGGACAGGATTTGAAGTCTAGGGGTCGAGTCTGAAGGCTAAAAGGTCACTAGAAGGCAGAAACCGAGTCCGGAAAGGGGAAGAAATCCAAAAACGCATCGAAAACGCGTAAAGGGCCGAAATTTACTCCCGGGCGAGTCGCCCGGGACGTGGGGCGAATTGCCCCACACCAGGAGAATCACCCGGTGTGTGGGGCCCTTCGCCCCACACAATTCGAACACCTATATATAGTTGCTCAGTTTTCTCCGTTTTTCATACTTTTCCAGACCTTTTCTCTCACCTCTCTCTGTAGTTTTTAGGTAGGAATTTCCTAGAGCCTGTTCTGGGGATTCTTAGCTTAGGAGATACTTTTTCTTAGCAATTTGGAGCTTGTAAGATCGCGATTTCTGCGGAGATTGACAACCTTCGGTAACATTGTATCTTACAGTTTTTCTATTTATATTTATATATCTTTCATCATGTTTTCATTCATTCGTGGTATGATTTATGTGGATTGCATGACAACTATGAGTAGCTAAACTTCTCGTTGGTGATAGTATGTGATTTCTTAGCGAAGGGTTGATAATTATGCTAATGGCTATATCGCGCATTATACTCTGAGTTATTGCTTTATTTCTTTGATCTATCTAAATCTATATCTTCGTAGTGTTGAATAATTACAACTGGACAACTCATTGATCAAAGATCTCCATGCAAGACCGAGGAATTTATGCATGATTATTAACCCGTTATGCTTTGAATGACCATACTATCACCAATCTCCATTATCTGTTAAGAAAAACGTTTGCTAAGTCGTCTGCTATTTTATATTCTTAAGTTAGATTAGATAAAGCTATTTATAGTCCTTAGAGATCGACACTCGAGGTTATTCTACTGCTACACTACGGTTTTCGTTGTAGTTGTGAATTGCCTTTGGCTAAATACAAATTTATTTGATTCGTTGGAACCCGACATCCAAACGTTCACCAGCTTCCATCATTAATCCCACTATAAAGGGGTTCCTCTTGGGTATCAGATAACCCAGGAACAATGGATGATTCAGATTGAATGTTCGTGTCTCTACTAGGTACAATTTTACTATCTTGTGGAATGTCCTGATCTACATCAGACGTAACAACTTGAGCATTGCCTTTCTCTTGGATATATGCTCCTTCAATACTCCCACTCAAGAACTGTAGCATTAGTCGAAACTATTATTGTATTCTCTTCGCGATTGTGGAAAAGTCCACCCTTGGTTCCTTTCGCATAACCAACAAGCACACATACTTTTGTTTTCAATTCCAACTTATTCATCGTAGACTTAAGCACATATGCAGGACCAGTGATGGATGCCGAAATTTTTGTGAGGGGTAGCACAATTATGTACGCAAAAAATTTACCTTCAAAAGCATATAGTAATAGATAAATTTCATATAAGCTAAACTTTCTAATATTGAAAGAAAATCAAAAGAAATGATAAAAAAAAACAATAATAAATAAATGTCGAATATAAACTAAAATTTCTAAAGTTTTAAAGAAAATAAAAAGAAACAGAAAACATAAAAAAATCTGAAAATAAACAGCTCCAAGTGTCGAACACACGACCAAATGGAGAGGAGAAACCTTACATTAGCCATACAACCAACCATTAGGCCAGTAAAAATTTTAACCTTTTCTAGTACAGTTAAATATATATACTCATATATGAAAATGTGAAAGGGGTATTATATTAATTTCACATATGGAAACAAGGGGTAGCACTTGCTACCCCTTGCACTAGTTGTATCCGTCCCTGTGCAGGAAATCCCCATATCTTCAAATGATGCAAGCTAGGCTTACGATTATACCACAATTCATAAGGCGTCTTAGATGTAGCCTTAGTAGTAACTCGATTAAGTAGGTATGTTCACTACAAGGGATCTGATGTTCAACGACGGACTCATCCGTCGCTGATTAGGATCAGCGACGGATCGCTAAATATAGCGACGGATGAGAATTTCGTCGTTAATACGTTGATCGTAAACAAATTAACGACGAATCAACGATCCATCACGAATTAGCGACGGATTTAGCGACGGATGATTCGTTGACCGTGTTGCGTCGGGTGAGTCATCCGTCGCAAAGGTCATGGTCAGATTACTAGTCTGACCAGGACTTTAGCGACGGATGAGTTATCCGTCGCTGGTTTTTTTTTTTTTTCTTTTAACAAATTCTTTATATTTAAATAAAATCCAAACCAAAAAACCCATTGAACCTGTTACACACATCATTAATATTCGTAATAAATAAATTCCCCAAAAATAAATGCGTAAAGCATTTTCAATAACGAAACGATCCAATAATCATAATAAAAATCATTCATACAATAAATATCTAATGTAATATCCGATAGGAAGTATAATATTCGTTCAGGAGTCGAAAAACAACATAAAAAAATAAACTGGATCATGGAGAAGGGGGTGGCGGTGGTGGTGCACCTCCTGCTCAGCCTGTCTCTCGGCCAACCTCCTAATCTCTGCATCGTTCTCTGCCAACTCCGCTCTGAGGGCGGCCTGATCAGAGGAAGTACTAGAAGACGTGGTCCGTGAGGCAGAGTTCCCGAGATGACGGGAACGCGCATGCCTCGCGCCACTGGTGGTAGCAGCCAAACTCCCTAGTCCCAAGCGACGACCCTTCTCGTCCTCCCGATCCAGTTCCAACAAAATGTTGTTCATCTCCTCGACAGTGAGGTCCTTGTCATGAATCCTCTCTGTATAGGCCTTCTGAAAGGATATATCAATAGTGCAAGGCATTAGTGAATTCAAGTATTATTGAAATCAACCGTATTTAATGAACACAAGTATTGCAGAACTTACCGCAATCTTCTCGGCCTTAGTAGACAACCATTCGCCATCAGGGCCCATCTGAGACTTCGTGAAGAACGTGAAGGGAAGACTCTCGTTATCCTCAATCTAAATGACACATGAATTACAAGTATAAGAGGCATGATAAAAAAGATCACAAAGTATAAGAGGCATGATGTATAAAATCACAAAGTTCGAACTGATATTACAAGTAAAAGAATAATATTAAAACCACAAAGTTAATTAATTAAACACTTACCAGCCTATTCATGTTGGTGATAGTGTATATGTCCTAGAGACAGTCCTTACTAAGGGCATAGTGCCCTTATAGAGGGCATATATGTACTATTACACAGGTCAACGTAATATAATATATGTTTGTTGCATTTTACTATTGAGTATCGCTTTCATATTTATATTACACCGGGCATGCAGCATGTCATATCTCTATTACTGTCTGTATTGATATTAAACATGTCCCCTCGGATAGATGACCGATCACACAGATAGTGAGAGCTATGTGAGTTATCATCTATCCCAAACTATCCCTAGTCGAGGTTCATCTCGGATGTAGGGGTCTGAATGAACCAGACAAGACTAGTATGCGTGGAGGTTATACTTGTTGGAGCAAGTGTGACCCGATCCCACGACCACGGAACGGATTGTTGGACAATCGAGAAACGTTCCCATAACTGCGCATAGTTGTTCGAAGAAGCTTTATCGAACAATGGAAGTACCCACCGGACACTCCCATCGATGTATACTCTACACCGAAGTGTCTATGGGAACCGGTAAGTTGTCGAAGTGATGCCATTCGTCCTTTGTACTTACAGGACTTTATCATCACATTTGTTGCCCCATATCCTTGGTGGACCCGTCGATGTCAGCTCTGAATAAGCAGTTGACCTAAGACACGATCCAGGATTATGGCTACATACAAATGGGGATTATAAGTGATTCTGTGAAGGATTCATCTCTCAAGTGTAGCACAGGAGAGCACTGCTCATAGTCTGCATAGTTGTGTTGGTAAAGTCACTGGCCAGTGCAAATGATATATTATGATGGTCATAAGTATATCCTAACCAAGCAACTCCCTGAGACGCCCGTGGATGTATTATTGGGATAGACACTTCATCGATCCTAGATACATTCGAGCAAGTCAGATGAAGGGACGTTACCATCGCCGCGTTGAGCGCAACAGGCTTCGCAACGAAAAGGTTAGCTTTGAGAAACCTCTCAAACGTCCTCACGTATTAATATTGCAAATGGAACCGTCTAGGAATTTCATGTTGCCTAGTCTAGGACTTGCTTAATACGATGAGGCCCTATGGGTCACACTATGTGGTGATTCAGCCTATCAGAATATCCTTGAAGATGGAATCGCAATTAATTTGGAATTAATTGTGATTGATGGGTTATAATTGATTTGGAATTAATTATAATATTTGGTGGCTCAATTAATGATTTCGAATTATTAATTGAATTGGCTAATTAATTGTATTTTATGTAAATACAATTAAAGATTATATTTTGGAAATATAATGGAGGTTTGATTTGAAAGGATATGTTAATTTAGAATTAACATATGCACTTGGGAAAAATCTACTTGGAGTTTGAATTGCCTTAGAACTATAAGTGGGTCCCAAAATTGGGACCCACCTACTGTCCCTAGGAGGCGCGCGCGCGCATTGTAGGTAGGGGAAGGAGTTCGACTCCTTCCTCTATTAGAAGTCCAAGGGATAAGTTAGATTTTCCTGATTGAGTTTTGATTTGATTGGGAATGAATCTAGACTTGATATTGGTTTCCTTGTGCGATAAGAATTAGATTCTTATTCCTTTACGAAGTCTAATTGCTTATGCTTTAGGCTTCTATTGACTACTATATATAGTAGACTATTAGAGAGCTTTGAATACAGTTTTGCACACAGTTATTCTACCCAATTTTCTTAGAGAAAATAAAAGCTCTCCCCTCCTCCCTTAGCCACACGCGCGCGCCACCTCACCGGAGGAATCGCCGCCCCGTCTTCTTGGTCACACAAAGAATATCCTAGCATTCTTCCGATAGGCTGTTCATCCGTGGATACCAAGGTTGAGGTTCTAGGAGCTGGAAACTAACTCTTATTGTCTTGCAGATATACAGAGTATTGTAGATATTTTCGACTTCGACGAAGGAGAAGATACACCGGATTATTACGAAGACTTGGAAGCTGCTTTGGAAGTAAGGTTAGTCTTCTAATTGATGTGTTTATATATATACGACATATGCATAATCAATTAACCTGTATGTTAAGAAAATTTTTGAAATTCCGCTGCGTACCCTAGGGGTAACTCTGACCATATTTTCTTACAGTGGTATCGGAGCGAGGTTAATTGATTACGTATATACGTATATATATTGTATGATTTTGTAGATATGTGGATGCAATTGATTCTATGATTAATTCGATTTTCAAAAGTTTTGTTTTTTATATAAATTTAGAATTTATATTTTTCAAAAAAAAAAAAATTATATATATATATTTGGACCGGGCCGCCTGCGTGCCGTAGGCGCCCGGGCGCTTGCGGTACCGCAGGTGCTCAGCGCCCGGGCGCCTGCGGCACCGCGGCACGGGCGCTAGGCGCCCGTGTGCCGCGGGCACCCGGGGCCTGCGGACGCAGGCGCCGGGCGCCTGCAGGCCGCGGCGCCGGTACCCGCGTGCCGCTGGCGCGGGGCGCCCGGGGGCCGAGGGTACCGTGGGGACGGGACAGTCCCGTCCCACGTTTTCAAAAAAAAAAAAAAATCGATTTTTTTTGAAAGTTTTGAGGATTGAATTGAATTTTATATTTGGAATATAAATATGATTTAATTGTAATTGTTTTAAACTAGAGGGGTTAAATTTAATTAGTATAAAGTTAAAGGGTTTGTTTGTAATTTATCAATTTATTGTTTATTGCAAATTAGTCTTTCTACTTTTGTATTTTAGACTTAACACCTCCAAGGTTTTTAAAATTACAATTAAGTCCTTCGGGTTTTCGGAAATTGCTACTTGGTCAATAGAATTTTCGATTATTCCATCTAGTCCAAATTTTCAATTATTTCATAGAGATTATAAGTATGGGATTATAATTTTCATAATGAAGTTATGAAGTCATTTGTCATCCACATAGGCTACTACTTGTTTCATATGCTCTATATGCTATTGTTTAACAATGCATGTCTAAGTACCATGTATTTTACATTTCGTTCGATCGCTATGCATGCGACGGTAGGCGGCGCCCTCTTATATGTCGGACCGCATATTTATGTATGGGTAGGCGGCACCCATTATGTGCTTGACCGCGTTTAGAACTAGAATGGATAGGCGGCATCCATTACGTGTAGACCGTTCATGCATGATGGGTAGGCGGCGCCCTTATTTGTTTGTAGATGACTGATAACAACGCTCAAGCTACAAGCCCCAACCAATATAAGTACAGAAATATATATATATGTATGTATTTCTGAGATGCTTTCCATAGGGTGCTTTAATTCTGAACTTTCATTGCGTTTTCTTGTATTGGTGACCTCGTCTTATGTTGGCCCCTTTAAACAACAAGAAAAGACTAGAGGTGGGGGGGGGGGGTGAATAGTCTTTTCAAACTTTTGTCGTTTAAAACTTTCTCAGCAAGTACTTATTACTTTTCAGTAATGAGGTTGCTGATACTTAACTTTCTCAGCAAGCGTAAGTTACTTTCCAGTAACTTGGTTTGCTGGTACTTAAATCAGAGAGCGGAAGTCTTTGAAACAATAAGTGCTTTTTCAGCAAGTAAAGAGTTTCAGCAAGTGAAGTGAGTGACTGTGTACAAACAGATATAATTTGCTGAAAGCTAAATGCAATAAGTAAATCACACAAACGCTTTTTATAGTGGTATCTGAGAGTGGCGTAATCTCTCAACTAATCCACTTTGTCCTTTCTAGGACTGAATCCACTAAGATATGATTGAGGTTCCTTACAATCTCCTATCTAAAGCGATTCAACAGAAACCAAAGCACACTTGCTTTGTCTCCAACCTAAACTAGAGAACTTCAACCTTGTTCTCCACCAAACTTGGTACTTTTAATCAACAAAACTTTGCTCGATTAAGTTCCCCCTGAATATCACGCCTGAAAGGGTGTATTTTCAGTTAGAGAGTTTTGGGGTGAGATGACTTAATTATAACTTATTCAGTTACAACAAGTAATCTAAGAAACACAACTTGGAATACTTTGCAGTAAACAAGTTTGATTGTTTCTGGTGTCAAGACTTGTTCTTGTTCGAAAGAAAGAACACTTAACTAATTTCTTAGCCGAGTTTGTTCTACTTCTTCACAAGTAGCTTTTTCAATCTTTAAGTCTTGGAACGGATCAATGGCAGTAAGAGTGTTTGAAGGTTTGTGAGTTTTTAAGCACAAGTGAGAGTTTGATCACGTTGTTGACACACTTCAACTCTTTGCCGGATGACCTCTATTTATAGTGCAAGTAAGGAGCCGTTTGAATTTCAAATCCTAAGGCTTTTGTTCCTTAACATGTCACTATCTTGCTTTTGTACTTTCAGCAGCAACCTTTGTTTGTCTTCTAGTCTTCATGTCCTTCGCGTGTAAGCTTTGCATTAAATGCACATTTGAATAGAATTCAAACAGTAACATTGGAGCGCAAAAAAACGTACATTCAGCAAGAGGTCACATATGTTCATCAGCAAGTGTTCATTCTCAGTTTCAGCAAGCACAACCTACTCTGTCTTTCAGATTTTCACTTATGCAATGCTGTTGCTGAAAATTTCACTTTCTGAGCAACACGTGCCTTACCAGTCTTCAGCAATCTTCAAGTCTTCAAGTCTTCAAGTCTTCAGATCTTTAAAAGTCTTTAAGATTCTGACCGGTTTCTTATTTGCTTCAATAATTTGTTTGTAATAAACAAAATACATCTTCAGCAAATGCTTCAATAGGTCATTTTCTTTTCAGAAAATAAGATTAATTAAAGCTAAGCATCAATAAGATATTTTCTTTTCAGAAAATAAAATACATCATACGCTAAAGTGTCAATAAATTATTTTCTTCTCAGAAAATAAAATACGTCATACACAAAAGAAATAACTTATCTAACACCTATCTAAGTCATCAGCAACGTTCCTCTTTTACAATGTCCTTAAAATTCTAAAATCCTATGGACCTTAAGAGTACTAGTTTACTGGACTGTTCTAATTTAGCATGGTTAATTGCTCATCAAAATTACAAGTTTCCTAACAAATTTCCCCCTTTTGATGTTAGCAATCCATGGCTAAATTAATTGTTACCCTTTTAGAGGTTTCTGATGTTGAATAAATCAGATGATTAATGCAAGCATACTTGAATTAATAAACAGTAAGCATAAGTAAGTTGCATAATCAAAACCAATAAGAGTCAAAAAGATTCATTGCTGAAAGTTATCATTCAGAAGTTTACAAGAAAGCATAGATAACAATGAATCAACAAACAAAACTTTAACAAAAAATTATTGCAGGGACTTAAACTCTTTCAGAGGATTTTCTCAAAATCTCTCTTACACTCTTCTCAGCAAGAGCAGTGAATTCAACACAATCCTTCTCGTAGTTTTCCAGAAGCCTACGGACTTGTAGTTGAAGAATTCTTGCATTTTTGCAGGCAGTATGATGATGCTTTTCAGCATTCATTTCCATGTAGTTAATTACCCACAAATGCATGCCCCAATTGCTGGCATGGAGAAGCTGTGTATCTGAAATGTTTCTCGGATGAATCTTTTTAACCAGAGAAGATCTTCTTCTTGATCCTTAGCAGTGAGATAGAAGTACTCATAAGGAATCAATCCAAGTTTCTTCTTAGGTTTCTTTGTTACCGGGTCAGCATAGTAAGCGATGCCAGGTGGTTTGATCAATCTGGTTCTTGTCTATGTCTTACCAATGGCAACTCTTCTTACATGGACCTCAAGATTCAACCATCTCCCAGCAATATTTCTTGGGAGGGATTCTTCCCTTTGCTTTCTTTGGACCTTGAGTTCAATCCATTTGAACATTGATTCAAAATGGCTGTAGGAAAGAACTCATTTACCACATCTTCCAGCTTTAGGATCCAGCAACCATGAAGGTTTTCTGATCACATTCTGAGTGGTTTCATCATTGCTGGTCTTTGTATATTCAATGCCGGAGGCCATTAGCAATGCTGGCCAGCCTTTTCTCTTCCTTCCTGTCTTTGCCTTCTTCTTCTTGTTTTAGCATTGTCTTGATCTCTTGCTGAAGAGTCAGACGAAAATGCCTGAGTGGCCAGACGGAGTTTGATGGCTGTTAAGGG